>OY728133.1:992801453-993401453 GCA_963277665.1 Viscum album
TTACAACCATTTACAGATTTAATATTCTTTTGAAACTCCTCATCATTATTATAAGAAATTTGTATTCTTTCTAGTAAATATGGATTTGAAACCATTTAAAAAAGTATTTATGTTTTACCATCCATTGTTATTCCCATATTCATCATTACTAGATCCATGAGTATAAGATCTCTTTCAACTCTCATTTTATTCAAAACATCATGATCCTTTTTGGTCAAAGCATCTTCCACCATATTTTCCTTCCTTGGGTGGTAGTGTATTGTGAAATCATAATCCCTAAGTAGTTCAAGCCGTCTCTTTTTCCTAATGTTGAGTTATTTTTGTGAGAAAATATACTTTAAACTCTTATGATCAATATAAATCTAACATTTTTCACCATAGAGATAGTTTCTCCATATTTTCAGAGAAAATATTACATCTTCTAACTAAATATCATGGGTGGGATATTTTTTCTCATCCATTTTTAGCTATAGTGATTCATAGGCAAAAACTCTATCATTCTGCCTAAGGACACAACCAAGTCCTTACTTTGAAGCATCATTATAAAAAACAAACTCATCATTACCTGATAGTAGAGTAAATATAGTATCATTTCCTAATATTCTCTTTAGTTCTTCAACACATTCATCATGATCTTTTGTCCAAAAAAGTTTAACCCCTTTATCTGTGAGCTCGGTTAATGGGTTATCAAACCGGGGAAATTTTTGGACCAAACATCGATAATATCCTCCTAAACCAATAAAACTGAAAACCTCACTTATACTCATTTGAATTGGACATTCTTGGATTGCATTGGTATTTTTAAGGGTCAACATAGATTCTATCCTTAGAGATAATAGTGACAGGAAAAGAAATATCTTGATTTGAAAATTCACACTAGCTAAATTCCCATAAAATTCATTTCATATAAGAGTCATTAAAACAAATAATAAGTGATTCTCTTGATATTTTTGGCTTTTTGAGTATACCAAGATATCTTTATTAAGTACCACTAAAAATTCATCTTTACATTCCTTGAAAACTATGTACATCAGATCCATGAAGATAAGGGGTTCATTAGTCGATTTAAAAGGAAATACTTTAAACTCGTAATTCCCGTACCTGGTTCGAAATTCTTTTTTCATAATTCATTCCTTCATCACACACAACTGATGATATCTAGATCTGTGGTCAATCATTGATAAATATTGAGCTCCATGTTGTTGGTAGAATCAATCATCAATGCGAGGCAGGGGTTACTGGTTCTTTATTATTATAGTATTGATCTCCCTATAGTCAATGCACAACCTCATTGATCCTTCTTTCTTCATAACAAAAAGGACCGGGGCTCCCCATAGAGAGCCACTAGGGGGAATAAATCCTTTAATACTCAATTCCTCTAGTTATTTCATTTGTTTAACTAATTCCATAGCTTCCAATATATAAGGGTTCTTTGATATGGGACATGAACGAGGAATTAAATCACCAGAAAACTCAATTTCTCATTCAGGAAGATGTCCGAGTAAATCCATTGGAAACACATGATTATATAATTTTACAACATGTACATCCTCTATTCGAACATTCATTTCTTCACCAATTATTATTTCATTATATTCCACCCAAATAATTGAATTTATTAGAGATTATGGGTGTGGTTCTAGATAAGAATAAAGTGGTGACATTTATATTCTAAAGATAAGGTACTCCTTATCATTTTCCAAAATTGTATCCTGCTTCTTCTTACAATAAATTTTTACATCATGGTCTAAGAGCCAATCCATTCCTAGGATTATATTAAATTCAATCATGGGTATGATGATTAGAACAATAGATAAAAAAAATTTATATGCCCTAATTAGAAATGATTCACAAAACATATTTTCAAAGATACTTCCCTTAGGGGTTCTGACTGAAAACACCCTAGTAAAGTGAAATTGAAAATTTATAATTTTCATAACAAAATAGGAATATATGAAGAAATGAGATGATATAGAATCAAATAAATCATTGTCTAAACTTGAGGAAACCATTAAATTACCTTCCACTATGTCTTTTGGAGCTTCAAACTCTGTAATAGTGATCCCATTAACATGGCCTTGATCACTTGGAATTTTCTGAGGTAAGTACCCTTTCCATGTAGGAAATTCATTTTCATAATGTCTATCTTCTCTACAATTGTAGTATTCAACATTAAAAACCACTTTCATTCACTTTCAATCACGAACTTGGTGTCCTTTGTCACCACACTTGTAACAGAATACCATTCCCTTCAGGGATATACCGGTTCAGGGATATACCGGAGTGTTTCTTTACACATTTACCACAGTATGGATATTCAACTTTTCCCTTCTTCTCCTTATTTTCATTTCCAGATTTATTAGAATATCTCTTCCTTTATTACTTTTCTTTGAAGTCATAAGACTTAGATAATTATTTTTCTCTCTTGAGAGTGCATGATACAATATCTTTGTATTATGGGATGGAATGTGAGACTAACGAACGATGGAGAAATGGTTTTAACCACTCAATGAATCGATCAATATTAATCCTTTGGTTATGTATAGAATTTGTTGTATTCCTTTCTATCCTTGTAATGTTAGAATCATACTTTGTGGCATTATCATCCTCATTTTTCCTCAGACTCAGAAATTTCCTTTCCATATCCACTCGAGGGTCATGAGGAACATATTTTTCAATGAAAATTTCGTTAAACTCCCAACATTCCATTTTTATACTACTTCATCTTCCTTTATTTTTTGGATCAATGAACACCATTTATTTGCATCTCTTGTGAGGCGATAAACTGCCATGACAACTTTTTGCCTTTCGCTACTCCTAAAGGCATGAACTATATTCTTTATAGAATTTTCCATTGCTCACCAATTAATGGATTTTACTCATATTTAATGTTTTTTGTTGTTGCCTCATGAAATGGTCTAACAATGATCCTACACATTGTGGATCTGGGTTCCCCATATGGATATTTTTATTATTCATAACATGAGTGAGTTTTCCCAGTATGGTGATAAGCTCATCAACACTAGTTTCATCACCAACTCCACTCTAATTATCTTTAATAGGATGGAAATACCAATATGGATTACCTGCATTGATATGGTTTCCATTTCATCTGCTAGGATGTATTTATAAATAATTTCATACACTAGGTTAGCATATGATTCAAAATACATAATTCCAAACATGTAATACAGTTAACATAAATTGAGAAATTTATAGATATAATCTAAAATAATAAAAAACAAGTTTTCATTGAGGAGTTATATACACATAAATCATTCATAATGGTTTTTAAATAAAATTTGAATTATCCTAAGCATGTCCCCCGGGAGTGTCGTAACCAAGAGTGCAACAAAGGCCACTATCGTGTACCAGCATACGCCGGGTCATGCCCGAAACTCCTAGTCAGAGTTTTCACTCCTAGGTATATCTATGCTAGAGCTGCCTATACCTGCTCATATCCATTCAGAGATGTGTTGCATGGAAAATACAAAAAATCTCTACATTACCAAAATTATATGATGTTCCTCTATACCAATCCTCAAAGTCTATCTTACGGTAATGTGTTCTAATCACACTTATCTAAATCTAGTTTCCAAGGTTTGTAATAAACTTCCCTTGATAACAAACTACAATGCCCTGACCCCAATTATGAAGAGTCGGAGCATTGTTATATATCATTGGCATGAAAAAAGAAAGAATGTCCCGAATGACCGATCAGTTTGGTAGCCAATGAATTTCTAGATACATTCATAAGTTTTAAATTACATCAAAAAATAAAAACAACAACATGTTGTCCCCATTGAAAACACTTATATTATTAGCCTATACCTTTAGGTCAACCATAAAATATTTATCACATCCTGGGAAAAATAAAACATAGAAAGTGGTGGGATCAGATGATATGTTATAATAACTATATAGTAGAAACATTCATAAATAAGCATAAACATTTAACTCAATGTATAAGCCTAAAATAAAATCCTTTTAAACTAAAATTTAAGCATAATATTGAAAAGATAAAATTAAATAATTTTATTTACTTATTCACATGGATATACTAATATTCAAATAATCACATGAAATATCAATATCAATATTAATCATGATGGAATGCATAATGCCATACTTTATAACCACATATTCATGGCCTTATGCCATGAATACAAATAAGATTTTGACAAGGCCTTGTTCCAAAACACTAGTTTTTCTCATGATACCTACTAATGAATTGAGGAGCTATAGCGGGCTCCACCTATCACTTAATAAGTCTGATTCATTCCTCACATGAAAAGGATTAATCAAAACATAATAATTCTTATTAAAAATCAAATATGAATTTTCAACACATTATCCATATAACATGAAAGCTATAAAAAGAACTCATCTATATTTAAAAATATCAAAAAACCTTCAATACAATAAGAAATATTTTTATCATAATAAATCAACTTCGATCAAAAATAATATCCTGTAAAGGATGATGACATAGTTGAAATTGATCAGTAAATATCATTGAGGGAAATATCCCCTTTTTATGAAATCATTTAAAAGTAACATAATTTATGAAGGAAGTCATTTAAAATATAGTTTTTAATCAAAGTGTCTCATGCCACTTTGAAACATTTAAAAGGAATTAAAATTATAAAAAATTCATGTCCATATTAATAAATCATTAAATTTTTTTTGAAAAAATTGACATTAATGAAAAAGGAATAAAAGAATAAATCATTAAAATATTTAAAATGGTGTCTTAATAAAAATTTCCCTTAAAAATAATCCCTTTTAAATCTCTTTTATGAAACAAGGACATGGATCCTAAAAATATCCTAGTAGATACTTATGTAAAAACATCCTTGGATAATAAAGAGATTGTGAAATTAACCCTTACATTGTAAATTTCCTTAGTTGATGGTATGTTAACATCCTGTATATTAGTTAAATCATTATTTCTAAATTACAAAATAAAAATATACATAAATAAGATATCATATATGATCTTATAATATAGCTTGGGTAATAATATTTTAGTTGTTTCATCATTTAGGGTGATAACCCATTTGTTTTCATTTATATGCTCGGTTACGTAAACCATGTTTGTTATCGATAGGATGTATTTTATTCATATCGAAAATGATATTAAGTTATTAAACATTTTATTTAATCCTAATATAAAAATAATTCTTGAATGATTATGATGGGGAATGAATCTCATCTCATTCGTGGAGATGTTAATCCATACGTACAAACGAGCGATAATATCATTATATTGATGGCCAAATCGTATGTAATTGGATGTTATATCATATATACAGAACCATTAACATGTAATATTTATTATTTAAAATATTTATAGTCATTATTATACCCATCCAAATATTTACGTTTTTGAATATCAAACATCACCACGACATGGAGACGGTAAGCCGTACGTACGCAAGTATAGTAACTTTGTCATTCATATGATGGATAGAATAAAGAATATTGTTGTACCACATTTATAATAAAATCACAGGAAATAGAAGATACTTGAGTTATTATTTTATAAATGAAACAACTAAGAAAGAGGAAGTGGAAGAAGAAAAGAACTTTTTAGACGAGATGAAATATTTACCTCTTCTTCGGGTTCTTCCTTTTGATTTGATCTAAATGGATCCATAGGATGGATTTCTCACCAATGTATGGAATCTTGTATTAAGGGAAGTAAGTTGGGAGGATATTTGGGATGGGGTTGGCCGATCCAAATTGCATTTTAGTTGTGAAATTAAGAGAATGGGAAGTACCCATTTATAAGAGATTTGAGGATCACTTTACGAAAACCATGAAATATTAATTTGTAATAAAATTATTTTCAGTTTATAATGAACCAAAAATAATTTATTTTGAGGATAAAGTAGGGATGGGTTAATAAACTCTCAACCAATTGTTTTTGGACAGGTTTATGTCACCATAGTAACCTTATCATTTATATTTAACACTTAGTTAAAAAGATTGACATTTTCTATGCCTCTTTGTATTTTTATATTATAAGGTTAATAAACATACTATAAAAAGCCATAGTAACCCAATGTGGTTAATTATTAATATATATATATCCTTATCTATGTCCTTTTTTCCAATCCTTGGATTTTTATAAATACTACATCAATTAATAATATAGTATTTGTTTTAAAAAGTCAATTATGCCAATTTTGAAACTATTTAGTATTTGGTTTTTGTGAAAATCATAACAACATGATTACTTCGAAAAAAATTATTTAATCAACCCTAACATGTCATATTAACCTATAATATTACTGGAATTCATCAAAATTCTCAAATTACATTTATTTGGCTATTTATGAAATCAATTATTTTTATCTTTCATTAATAAGTAATTACTGCATCATCATTGTGTCATAAATAAATTTAATTATTTAATGTCCAAAATTTATAAATAAAAACCCATTATGTGGGAAATATTTTTATCTTTATAATTAATATTTATAGTTTAACTTATCTTATGTATAACACTATATTAATAATGATTTAGTTATTAGTCATTGAATTTATCTCTTTTAACTATTCTTTAAATAAAATAATAATAAATGTCTTAATCTAATCCATGTGGGACAAAGAGGATCATATTTAATTCCTAATGATGTTTTTGGTCTAATTATACATATCCAACAGAATGTGGACATGTATTAGGGTACTTATGATATCATTTTTACCCTTATTTACCCTATTTTATTTAAACTATGGTAAATATAAGTAAAAAATTACTATTCACCAAATATTATTTTCAACTTATTGAACCAAATTTTACATAATTATATCAACTATGTATCTTGTATTTTTGAAATTCAAATTACAGAAGTGGTAAAATTATGTCTTATGCAAATTTCCAATGATCCTAGAAGATGGGTAAAAGACGGTAAAAAGATAAATAAAACTTTTATATATCTAAAATTATTATAAAATGACTCAAATGAATTAAATTCATCATGTATATGTATTATGTATCTATTTTTACCAAAATAAATTTAAATAAAATACATAATTATTTAAATTAAATGTGGGTTTTAAACAAAATTCTTTGTTTTTCACAATATCATCAAAAAATGAATGTTTTCAGAAAAATACCAATAATTCACCCTAAGATAATTTTGATATTACCAATTAAAAAATGATGTTCATTTTGAAATATTAAATTTAGAAAATTTCAAAAAAAATTATTAATATTCATAACGACTAGTTTGATTGGTCGTGGTGTGCTAGAATCTTGAGGTTGCGTACAATGCAAGCTATTGCACTATTCAAACGGAAACATATCATGGATGATTGGGGTGTTACATGAATTCTCCTAAAAAGTGGGTTAATTTATCTAAATTTAATGTATCTTGTCCATCCGTTTCCTTCTACCTAATTAACAAAATGTCTTGGGGTTTTTATTGGCCAAAAATAAAATAATGGGTCATTACTATTTGGGATTTCCTTCTAATTGCATTGCATATAGAGACTATGGGGTCATTGTTTAATTGTTTTTTGAAAATTAATTTCTTGAGACCAATTTTTTAAAGATAATTTCTATGTTGAATTTCAAAAAAAAATAAATGATTTTTAATGATTTTATACAATATTTGAAGAGTTGTATATAATTTATATGTTTTTTAACTATTCCATTTTACAAGAGTAGTTGTGATTGTAACGAAAGCATGTATTTATATTAGAAATTTGTGTTCCCACCATGCGATTGATGAAATGAATTTTTTATATGAAGTATTTTTTTGATTAATAATCATATATTTTCAAATTATTATTCCTCATTGCAGTCCAAAATAATTTGGAAAGAAATTTAAGAGACGTACCTATACTGGAATGATTCCAATCTACACATCATATGATATGTGGTTTTAAAAGAACTCTATATCGGCGAAATACTACATGTTTTGTTTTACACATTTTCTATTCTCATATGTATATATTAGGATATTTTATATGGATTATTATGAGGAACCATGTAGTACATAACCATAGTGACCCAATGGTATAACCCAAAATGTCTTGTAAGGAATGTCATTTTTAAAGAACATTATTTCTATAAATAAATATTTTAAAGATTATTACTGTTTCATTTATTTATAATTTTTAATATCAATTATTTATTTCAATTTTGAGTGATTTAATTATAGGAAAATATGTATTTATTTAACACTTTTTCATATCTTATTTTTTTTGACCATCACAACCTACACAAACCAAAATGTAGTATATAAATATTTTTTTGAGCTAATAAACTTATAGAAAAGTTAGAACATTAAGAGGGAATATATTAATGTTTATTGAGTTTAGGCCCTTTGGATATTACTTGGTTGTAGTAGTCCCTTATGTTCAAATAATATGGTTGTATTTTTTTAAATTATTATTAGTTTTTTATGATCTTTCAATGTATATTCTTATCAACAACTCTTCATGTTTCTCATTATTACTTGTTTTGGATTGTCATGTATATATAATTATGGTTTCTAATTATATTCAATGTAGTTTAGGTTATTTAATTTTTTTCTAATTATTAATTTGTCACATATTGAAGTACATAATTTAATGGTACATTAGAGGTCTATTCTTGGCTGTTGGATATGACATGCTTTTGGTTTGGGGATTTATTAGTATAAACCATTCTTAATGTTGTATCATGTATTCCCAGTCACGAGTTCTAGCTTATGGGGATCCAGAAAAAAATGTTCACCTTATATTTGAATGGATCCAGTACTCAGGTCATGTGTAGCATGACTTAGTTCATAATAAGATTCATTACAACCAGTGCGTGATAGAGTGAATATACATTAGCTTGTGTGGGATTGATGTGTATAAAATTACTCTGAATGAGTATATGATATGATGGAATGCCACAATGAGGTTTCATTATGGTTAGGACACTTTATCATGGATTTGATATATTTTATATGATTTAAAATACGTTTTTTGACTATTAATGTTTTCAATGATTTTTAGGGTTATTATTGATTTTTTTTAAATTAGGGAATAAAATATTTTATCATGGTTTAATAAAATAATTACTAGATGATATATTTTTTATGGAATATTATATCTATAAAAATATATGGCTAACTATTTTTTATTTAACGTATACAAAAATTAGATAATAAATTGATAATTTTGTAATAGTTTATAAAAATATATCTATAAATATGTAATCTAGATTCCATATCATCTCAGCACAGTTATCATAATTATGTTCCTCAATATTATTCTTTCTCCCAAGATTTTTATGTAGATCTCCAACCATGTCTTCATACTACCATCTATTTTGACCCTACAATTTCATTACAAACACTAAATAACCTAAACAATAAACTCCTCCCTTGATAAACTACATGATTAAACACTACTAAATACTCCTCCCACATCCTCCATCCCAAATATATATTAATGTTTTTCTATTAAAAATATAATTATGTAATTCTAAAAAAATCAATAGTAATTAGGGTGGTTAAATAGGGTTTCATTTTTTTCATTTACTATAAATACTTTTTCACATTCATAATTTTAAGTAGTCATTTTCATGTAATAGGTAGTTCTAATAATAATTATTTTAAACATAAATAACATTGAAATTATGTGTCAGTGATTTTATATAATATATTATTTATTAATGGTTAGAGAAAAGATAATATGATTATATTTAATTAAATGAAATTTTAGTTAAGTTTAGATTTACAAGGGGATGTATTTTATAAATTTTATATATTTTGGAGGTGGTTCTAAAAAATGATCTTGGGATTGTGGTAGGTAAAATAACATCTAATAGAAATATCTAGTACTGATTTCTTAGGGATGATTGACTAGGTACCATGCCGGGGTATGGTGGATTTTAAAATATTTTTACTCTGATTTTATAACCAATGTAGTCCTAACTGAATGTTTATAAAATAAGCGAATAATAATAATACCATGGTCCCCTCCCATGATTTTTATACATTAATGGACAATAGAGTGGGTAATTTGGTTGAATCCTCCCATATTTTTCCTCCTAAAAACAAACCATTTTATAATCAAATTATTATGGTGATTAAATTTTATTAGAATTAAATTTCAATTTATCCTTAATCTATTATCATTCTTTATGTTTTACTGGTGATTTTTTTTTGTGATTTTGGGTTCATTGTTAAATGAATATTACATCAAATTAATATAGAATCATCTAAAATAAAATTTCATCATGGTGTGGTGGATGGAGGATGATAAATAACAATTAACTGATACCATTATATTATATATTTGTTTCATTAAATATATAATTTTTATCACGGTTCTATAGGATAAAATTTGTGGCAAACCAAGAAAAAAATGAATAATTTTATTTATGCTAGTATCAGAGGATGTCCATGGACAATAAAAACAATAATGGTATTTGTTTTTTAAATAATAAATCAATTGAATAGTAGTAGAGATAATCTACAAATTGTTCCAATTAAATAATTAATTCTAAATTTTTTATATAAATATGTATTCTATTTGGTATTATAGATGTTTTTAAGCGGTTTAATGTGATTCATAAATGTTTGGTTAAACAAGGATGATCATTGTTACATGGTGAATTCTATATTGTGGTTAATAATACCATTAAAATTTTACAATATATTATATGTATATGCGATAATATTTCTTTAATGGGGGTTTAGGTTTGGTAATTTTAAATAGTGTTAAATATTATTGTAACTTATAAGATTAGTGAGGTAGTGGTAAAAAATATATCTTCTGCAGATTACGGTTTGATGGTTTTGAGAAATTTTATGAGACATTATCACTAAGGGGAATGAGTATTAGATTTTTGAAATAAAACCACATTAGTTCCCTGAAATTAAATGAGATGTTAAAAATACATTTTATATCATTGATTTAGTATGAGTATCTTAGTGAGCTTAGTCCCAATAATGGATAGTGAGGTAGAAATTTATGTTGTCAGTGATTGGGAACATTTGATTGAGGTAAATTAGTAGTCTTGGTTGTATTTAAACTAAAATAAATAATTTTTGTTTTAATGTTAACTATTGGGAGGGATTCCCTTATGATGGTTTTGTTGAGTTTTCTTTTAAAAAAAATATATTAGTGGCCAATGTATTGGATTTGGGGAATATTTTCATATAATAAGGAAATGGGTTTAAATGGGGAATTGGGAAATCATTATTTGGGATACCACTTATTTATCATGATGATTATAGTAATATATAGAATTGTAGGTGAAAATTTAAAAACCCTCACACCTATAGGATCGGCTATGCACTTCTGGGTGAAAGATCATTAGTGGGATTTCATATATAACGTTTAGTCTTTATGGGATATGATAACAATGATATAGTTTTAGGATATTTATTCAATTTATGTACCCTACTATTAATATTATATTTTATGTGTAATTGTGAGATTATTGGAGTAAAATTATATATTATGGTGGAGGAAAATATATATTTATCCACTCTATGATCAAAGGTTTATTATGATGTGTCTATCTAGGGTAATATCTCTATTTACCAACTACAATTTAGAATGTTATATATTTATTAATTTATTGATATAGAGAAAACATATATATATATAATCAGTTTTCTTGGTTTTAGTATAAGAGATCATGGGATTCCATCCATAATTCATTATTTTCTATGGTTAGACAAGTGTATATACAATGATTCCATCTGATATTCCATTGAACCCATTGTTTGACTAAAAGAGATATAAAGATTTTATATTGTGTTCTTTAGCACCAATGTCTATAGTGAAAATTATCCCAAAACACAATCTTGAATTTATTATCACCCATGTCTAGAATATTAATGTTATATAGAGTCCATTATGAAATATTTATCACCATATGCATGAATAGAAAATAGAGCGTTGTTATATTTGAAATTATGCAACACTAATTTTCATATTTGAATAGTTTTTTGAATTATATAAGTATATTATTTGTGTCTATGGTAAGAATGACCATTAGTCTTGGAAACCATCTGACATTCATTTTTTTATCATTATATCTATATATTCGTTTGGACACTGTTGAGTATCAATAATATTGTTATAAAAATGTTCATATAGGAAGAAATTTTAAATTTGTTTTATTATTAAAGATATGATATATGAGTTTCAATGAATATGATTAATCATATTATTGTTTCAATTCAATTTTTAGGTTATAAAAAGATGACACTACTTGTTTTCATTCATTATAGGAGTTATGATTTAATTTTATGTCATGTAAATTATATAAATATCATTTAATATAATGGGTGACCTATTTGTGGTGACATAATGAATAATATTTCTATCACCCAATATATAAATCACACCCAATGTGTTAAATATAGTTCTAACATTTTGTTTTTAAAATTTTTATGATATTGGATTAGGAAAAAGTACATCAATTTGGGTTGGAGAAAGGATTAAAAGATATTTGGTGATATGGATCAACCTTTTAGTGTCATATTTATTTTATTTTTTAAATATTATTGGATTAGTAGAGAATCATGTCTACTTTTTTGTGACGTATGACATTCATATTGACTATAACAGAATTGTTGACTGTTATATTATGATAATATTCTATTAGATATAATATATTGGAATAATATGATGTTTTGTTATGTTTATTGTATTGGATACATATTTATTGATTTTATATATTGAATATAGAATATAGTAACAAAAATATTATATTAAACTATCACTAAATGT
Organism: Viscum album; assembly: GCA_963277665.1. Lineage (NCBI taxonomy): Eukaryota > Viridiplantae > Streptophyta > Magnoliopsida > Santalales > Viscaceae > Viscum > Viscum album. Next base: position 992,814,189 of record OY728133.1, read on the forward strand.
TAGCAGCCGCCGGTGTATAGGGAGGTATTCCAGAGACCTTGTTGTCACAATAGCTCTTTTTTGTTTAGGAAATCACTATAGTGGGGAAATATAATGGTATAAAATCAGTGATTTTATTTTTATTATTATTTAGGGATGTATTTTATGATTTTATGAATAGTCATGGATAGATATAGAAAATATAAATAATCTCCATGAACCCTTTTAAAGTTAAATACCCATGTTTTCATTGTCATGGGATTATTTTTTTGGTTTCCTTTGTTAGATATGGGAAATTTTATTAAACAAAATTGTGGGTAATTATTAATTTAATATTATTACTCATGGAATGATGTATTAAATGTTCTGAATGCAAGTCACATATTCCTCACATAATGTTTCCATGAAATTATTATACATATGTGTGATTGATAATTTGATTATGGAAGAGAGATTAATTGATTGAATTACAACAATAAGTTATATTTTTTTTCTATATAATTTTTTTGTGATTTATTTATAAAATGACCTATTTTCTTGTTTCTATTTTCGGGTATTATTATTATGATCAGATAGTTGACTATCTGAAGTTTATCATCTATAAAAAAATTATTATAATGATGAAATTATTTTTTTAACATGGCTTATAGAGGTACTTAGTGGGTTGGTTTGTGCATTTGATTCCATAGTTATGACTTGGAGTTGGATTAGTATTTTTGGTATTTGAGAACAAAAGGTGGTCGAATTCCTCAGTAGAATAATAAACATGTGGTGGATAGAAAATAATTGTGATATTAATTATTATTTTATTAATTAATACACATATAATACTATAAATATTATTGATGGGTCTATATGTTTATATTGGTTATATAGAAAGAATAGTGGTAAGTTTATTGATAGAATAGTAGTGTGGAATATATGTTATGAGAGCCTTTTGGTGTCATTATTTTGTCATTTTATGATGTAAATTGATTTAAATTCAAGTATCATATATGGAGTTGATGATGTTGTGAATAGGGTTAATAGATAATGTATAGATTCTAAATAATTTGGGAGTTATTCATTTAGTTATTTGATAATTGGAATGATTTAAATGTAGTAAATTATTTGATTTCAATTTAATGGAATTCATATGTTTTTATTTATATGGATGATAGTATAAATCCATGGATTCATGATTATTATGATAGGTGTGCGAGCCTAAGAATAATGATATGTGATATAGAAATAAATTATCCAGGGGATCGACTAGGTTATTAGAAGAGTATAAACCTTACTCAAGTTAGAGATATATTAAGTATAACAATGGATATGGATATATGGAAGGAATCATCATTTCTCTCTGATTCTTGGGATTTGATCTAGATTCATTACAATACTTCTTTGTGGAATTATATTCTATACAAAACAACATGGTGGGTAATTGGGATTTATCCTTTATGTAGGGTTTTTTTTAAATAGTGCATTATTTTTTAAGCTAAAAAATTTATTGGTTTCAAAATTATTAATGATTCTATGTAACTAATATTTACTCAATGATTTACTGTTTCCTGATAGCTTAGATTGTGTTATGGTACTCCTATATTTTTAGTAACTGATCACATATTGGTTGTGATACAAAATTAGATAAAAACATTTGAAATAAATGATTTGGGTAAGATAACCTAAATTTTTTGTATAAATTCCTTGGTTGTAGAATATTTAGGACTAGGGTAGTGTGTTATATGGATTTCTATAATTATTAATAATTAAAACATCTATAGAAAATACCTAATTTATGGAGACATGGAAGTTATTCGATGAAGATTTCATACATCAGTTTTGAATTACTTCCATTGATAATCTCATATAGTGTGACGTGATATTTAAATTGATTTTATATAATTTGTGAAAGAAGCACTTTTATATATATAATATGACTAGTATTTGTTGGAATAGTTTTTGAAAAGATTATTAGTAGCTCGAGATGATCATGGTGTGAGTAATGTGGTAATCTGATCCACTAAGTTCATAAGAAGTAATGGTAGAGGAATTAATTTTGTGGGATGTATACATTTGAATGCTTGGAAATATTACCATCAATTGAAGCATTTCACACTAATTATTCACACCCATTTAGTATATTTAGTACCATGATAGATATATTATACATGAATATGTAAATTTAGATCATGTATTTATAGTAAAAATAATTCATTGGTGGGAAGAATCATATCCATCATATGGGATATGAAAACCTCGAGTTGGATGATTCATGGGGTATTAAATTTTATTTTTCAATAATACGTTTTCTATTAGAATAGTGTGAATTAAAAAATCTATATAGTTATTCAAAAATTAATATATTTTCAATTATTCTGTGAAACATTAGTATAGTGGTATACTAATTGACCAACTCAATATATAATTTGTTTTGAGGTGTAATCATATTAAATCCAGTTTGTTTTCATTGGGGTAGTATGAATATTATTTTTTATAAATGTTAAACTATTCAGTTATATCATTCCATGAGTTAGGAATTGACCAGCATGTGGAAAACCTATTATTGTCATGAAGTTCGAGAACAACTTTCCAAATGTATTAAAAATTTGATAATGCTTTAGAATATGATTCTAGTGTGTTTCAAATAATTTCTATAATTAGATGATTTATTATCAATATTAAAATTTTTCTAGATATAGAAATATTAAATTTTTATTAAGACCATCATTTATAAAATTTTTGTAGTTTACATGGATTAAAGAGTCAGTATTCAAGGAGAATATTGTTTGACTAGGTCATGTGTGTGGGTGGTAGAACATAACTCAGTTCTAAATCACAATTTATATGTGGAATCATAATCAGCATAATGTTTTGAAATAGAACATATTTTTGTAATTAGTTTCCATTCATTAGAATACTTATATTAATGATTTTATAAGTAACAATTTCGATGTAGGTTAGTGAATTTAGATGAAATTTTTTCTTTCAATATTATCAAAAATAGTGATTATGAAAATTTTTAATTTGACAAAACATTCATTTATTTGACATGGATAAATGAATATTATTAGATTTTTATGAGTTTTATTAAAAAAAATTAATCGGACAATTTATGGAGGTTCTACTTCCAAAAGAAGTAGACAACAATGGGCACCCTGTGTTGATAGACCCATTACATGGTAGATGATCTATGGAGATAATTATCTATAAGATCCAACTAAGTACCCAATTGAATTAACCAATAACCCTCATGGTTTCATTGGGAACATTAATGAGTGGATATTGTAGCCTATTGATTCGGAGTATATTTTAAAAAATGATTCTCATTATGATAATTTATTTTTTAGCCTTTATTTTATTTTTTATTCAACGAGGGGATAAATGGATGTGAAATTTTCCAACTACTATGGTCTTATTTACTCTTATAAATCCACCTTTATTGTATTTTGTTGTGGTTAAAATATCATGGGTATTAGTAATATTATTTAACTCCTCCTTATATTCTTCTCTTTATCAGTTTTTTAGAAAAGTACAGTTATTCTTGATTTCAGATTGAATGAAGATAATATTTCATCTTATACTAATCATCCTTATCCAATTGGTTTCTTGAAGGTGTTGATATATGATATTAAAAATAAAAAAAGAATTTATTTACTAACTTTTTTTGTGGTTTGTTGTTCCTTGAATATAGTATAGGATTTTATAAAAATTGGATAAAATTAATGGCTTGTCATGTATAAAAATATAGTTCTTTTGTTATTTAGTTATTCAAATAAAAGATATATAAATATTACACTCACGGGGGTAAAATATTAATAATAATACAGTACTCATGGATTTAGTAATGAATATGTATATGTGGTTTCAATTGAGGAATTAATTTTAAATATTCTTTAATAATTATATAGGCATTAGGGTATGGGGTTTGTACTTGGGAGATTAATGATGATACATATAGTCTTGTATAATGATGTATGACCATGGTTATGGGGATAAAAATATATTTTGGGTGTAATTACCAATAATATTGACAATATTCTATGTGTATATGTGATAACAAATTCATGCTTAAAAAATTGGGTTTATGAAAATTAAATAGATATGAATCTCATTTAAATTATTGATCTGCCAAATGAGTATCCTTATAACATCATACTAATAATCCTGTTAGAGTAATATATTTTTGATACTTACAAATAACAATATTTATTAGGGGATTGATAATTATTTATCTCAGAAGATCCAAAAATTATTATTCTAGTCTTATGGATCTATTAAAAATATGGTTTAGATATCATTTGTTAAAAATGCATAACATATTCTGATTTTGCAGTATAATGGATTGATGAAGATTCTTTTTGTCTTTTGAATTGTTTAGAACAACCATTTGAGGAAGAAAACTATTTTTAGATCATATTTTTAGTGAAAAATGTCTAGTAGTGTTTGATGAATCACATTTAACAGGTTTTCCACATTGGTGGTTATTTTAAGAGTTCTCATTTAAGAGAAATATGACCTGACTTATGTGTAATTTTTATGAATATTCCCATATTAATGGAAAATGGGTTTCAAAATGAATTTTCGAATACATGATTTTTAATATTCCATGTGTATCATTAACTTGTGGTTAGTATAAAAATGATTCATTGAAACATTTACTTTCCAATTGGGGATATAGTTATTTATGACTTCAATGTAATGGGGTACCAAGTGGGGTGTAAAATATGAGAGGCACTGGGTATGAATGAATATATGAGGGGGATAAACTTGATTTTTTTATGATTTATGTTCTTTACTATTTATCTAGACATCAAAGTGGTGTAGAGATAACATGGATGAATATTAATATATAAAGGTAAATCAGAATATTATGTGACCTGAGGGGGGACGAAGGAATCATCCTGATATATCTATCAACTGGTTTGTCAAATTAACCACCTTTTTTTAATTTATAGGCTATAATCATATTATCTAGGTTCTAGAGACCCTATTTTGTACTCTTTATCACCCATATTCAGACTAGTAGAGAGACTAAGAGGCCATATAAAATATTTTATAACCATTTGCTGGACTAAAAAGGAGTTACAAATGCCATCAATATTTCCATAGCACCCTTAGAATGATAAGTAGTGAGGTAACCTCAGAATAACATATACATTTTTTTAATATTATATGAATATTAAATATTTTTCAAAAAAATACAGACCAAAAGAACAAAATTGTCTAGTTTATTTTAAGACTAGAAATATAATAATATAATTTTCATAAATATATCCATCATATCACTCAAATATCCTTCCTAATTGAACCCTTCTTAGACTCATTTTTATGGAATCATTATACATTACATAGGAAATATAGAAACATAAAAATGGGTGAGATTGCATTCTACATAATGGTAAAAATTTGAGATATCTATTAATAATCATATGATATCATCGAATAAGAGTAAGGGTATGTAGTTATCATCAAATAATTCATAATTTATATGTTTTGGAATATTTTTGTAATATAATTTTATAAAAATATCATAATTTAATAAATCTATAAGATTAATTTTTTTAAAATAATTATTTCTTGATGATTCTATAAATGATAATGTATTTTATAAAAAAAATTTATATATACTATTCTCAAAAAAATCATATTTTTAAAAAAAATCTACAAAATTCATACCAATATAATTTCATTATTATGATGTCAAAAATTATGAAAAACCATTCCAACTAAAATACACTAATTCATAAATTAAACATTTATATAAAAATAAGAAATTATTTATTTTAATAATTACATTACATAATAAATATAACTGTAATGACCCATGTTTTCACATTACATTTCTCATTGAATAATACAATAGTGTGGTATGTACACAACACCGAGTTCAAGTGCATCGCACCCTATCAAACAAGTCATTTTAAAAAAAATTATGAATAATAATAGCATATTTTCGATATTCTATATATTGTATTTTTTTTAATTTGGACTTGATTTTTTGATTTAGAATATCAAAATTAACCCAGGGAATTTTTTTGGAAATAATATGATTACATTTTATTTTGATTAATATTGAAATGTACAAACATTTAATTAAAAACATCTTATTTAATTGAAATAATTTATATAGTCAAATTATAAAATTTTGGGGTTTTAAAGTATTATTAGAGTATATTGATATCATTTAATATATTATAGTTCATTGGAAGTAATTTCAGATTTAAATTGTACATAAACACATATTTATCTTTTGATAGTATTTACTTCAAAAGAACCCACTTTTACATTTTCATAATGCAAATTAATTTTAAATTAATTTATGGAACTTCTGTGCTTGGAATTTGGAAAATTTGATTCCATATTTGGAATCATAAGGTAAAATTTTTTTAAATAGGTTATTTTTATTTTTAAAAATTTGGAATAATAACTTCAGTAAATATTTTATTTACCGTGGTTAAAGGCTAAAACTGGTAAATAAGGGTAAAAAATAATATTATAATAATACTAAATTACCATTCCACATGTCCTAACACAATTTAATTATAAATTACCGACCATGGGCATCATTGGGTCGAATTTAGGATCCCACAAAGCCACTTTTAGTGAAAATAACTCATATAAAAATCATTTTAAAGATAAAGATAATGTAATATAAACTTATATCTTTTAGTAAACGAAATTTTATAAGTGTTTATATAAGTGATATTTTAGACTATAAATATTAATTATAAATATTATAATATTTACTACATAATGGTAGTATATTTATAATTTTTATATATAATTTAAATATATGTAAGAATGACAGAATAATGACGCAATATTTTCGTTATTTATGAAAGAATCAAATAAAAGATATTATAAATATTAAAATAAATATATTAAGAATGTTTTAATTCCGTAAAATAATTTTATAGGTAAATATTTAATCACAGAGTTTATTAAATATTTATTTTTAATATGTAATCATGTTTTTATGACTTTCATAGAAACCAAATAGAAAATAGTGTCAAAATTGACATAAATGAGTTTTTAAATGAAATACTATTTTATTAAATTATATAATATTCCTAAAAATATATGTTCTGAAAAAGAACACATATAAAAATATATATGTCATTAATGAACCACTTCAGTTTCCCTTGTAATTTTATAGTAATTTTATTTACCATTTATTATAAAACTAAAAAGACTTGGGTAAAGTTAAACTATTTAACTAGGGGTTAAATCTAAATGACAAGGTTAATATGGTGCCCTAAAAACTTCAAAAACCAGTTGGTTGAGATATTTTAGACACATACCAACCTTATCCTATAAATAAATCCATTTAGAGCCATCATAAACCTAAAAATATTTTATTATAAAATAATATTTCATGCTTTTAATTAAGTGACCCTCGGTTCTCTTATAAAAAGGTACATCCCCTTCTCCAAAATTCACACCAACAATTCCATTTCTCTCAGACAAACCCTGATTAAATATCCTCCCATATACACTCACATCCACCTACATTCCTTTATTTTATCAAAAATACATCATAAGGAGACTTTTTGTTCCAATCAAACGGTAGAACCCGAAGAAGAGGAAATTACTTCAACACATCATTGGAAGTTATTTTCTTATTCCACTACCTCTTTATTTTTGGTTTCCATACTAAAATAATATCCCAAGTACCATATAGATATTGAGATGATATTACAAATTTGGAACAACCATATTCATTATTCTATCCATCCTATGAATGACAAAGTCACTCTATGTGCGTACGTACGACTTACTATCTTTAGGCTATGGAGAAGTTTTTTATTCTACAATTCATTATTATGATGGATATAATAATAAGTTTAACTGAGATAAATAATAAAAATAACAATATTAGGATTATTTATACATAATATTTCATCTAATTACATATGATTTTACCACAAATAGACTGATATTGTCCCTCGTGTGTTTGTATGACTTGTTGTATCCACAACGCAATGATATTTTGTTTCCCATCGTAACCATTCAAGAATAATATATTTTTTTATGATGAAAAACATTTTTTAAGAACTTAATATCATTCTAGATATGAATATAATAAATCCTATCCATAAGAACATGTATTACATACCAAAACATATAAATGAAAACAAATCAGTTAACACCCAAAACAATGATACTAATGAAATATCATTAGAAAAATTAATATTAGAAGATCATATATGATATCATATATATGTTTCTGCGGTTATTTTATAAATTATTAACACTATTTTCAAAAATATAAAAGATTTTAACATACCCACGACTATGGAAAGGAACAACATAAGGGTTAACTTAACAATCTATTTATTATCCGAGGTTTTTTTACAAAATTATCTATTGGAACCTCTTTATTATCCACATCTGTGTTTCGTAAAAATTTATTTCAAAACATTTTTACTATTTCCTATAAAATTAGATAATTTCATTTATACCATTATTTAATTTTAATAAAATGTTTTTAAAAGAATCATTCTTTCCCTTTAAAAACAAGGTACTTTATGACCTTTTCAACATCTTATAGAATGAATGAGTTTTTAACTTATATAGTGTGTGAGGCTAGTTTACACATTTATAACACCTTCTAATGATCCCTTAAAAGTTTATCAGACAATTTCCAAAATAAATATTTCATTTAATTTTAAATGATTTGAAAATATAAATAGATATTTCACTCAAATAGTTTATTTATTGATTTCATCTTGTCACCATCCTTAATTAGATTTCACGTTTTTTTGAAGTGGATTTATTCTATACATTCAAAAATAATATATTAAATGTTTTGTGATATGTTTGAATTTGTATGTGATATTTTTATACCATTCATTGTTTATGGTTAATGTATTTACTTTTCATATCCTAGGTTTAATATGAATTTTAAAATTATGTTTCAACCTTTTTGAATAAGGAAATCATTTTGATTAGTAATTGATGGGAGGGGCCCGTTATGGCCTCTCAATTCATTTGCTTATGTCATGAGAAAAACTAGAATCAGGGAACAAGTCCATGAAAAAAATATTATTTGTAGTCCTGGAATGAGGCATTGACTATGTGGTTATGATGTCCGACATTATGCATTCCATCATTATGAAATTATATATTGATATTACATGTGATTATTCCACTAGTATAATATCCATGTGAATAATAAAATGACAATGTTTTGTTTATATTTTCCAAATTATTCTGAGGATTAATTTTAAAAGGCTTGTGTTTTAGTCTTATACATTTCCTTAAATGATTATTCTTATTTATGAACGCTTCTGCTATATTTTTATATTTACTGAGAATCATAGATCGCCCCTTTTTATTTTTTATTTTTCCCAAAATGAGTAAAATTATATTATTAATGACTTGTAGGGATATGATAATGGATATGAGGGTGTTTAAAAGACACAAAATGATTGGGTTTTTTATTTCATAATGTAATGTAAAACTTATGTATCTATCTAGTACATCCAAGGATACTAAACTAATTTTTCTTTATAGACATGATCTATTATGATCATGAAAGTGGTATGTAACAGCACACAAACTTTGGGTAACTATGGTTGGGGTGTTAAAATTTGTATCAAAGGATGTTTAGTACAAATATTGGAAACAAAATTTTGAAAAACTTTTATTAAAGAACATAACCCAAATATAGACATTAAATATTAGTATAAAAGAAAATAAAATAATTTTGGTAATGTATAAATTATGTGGGTTTTACAAGAAATATATCCCTCTCTAGATATGAGTAGGTAGAGGTGGCTTTTGAACAAATTTATGTAGCGGTAAAACCCAAAAATACTGCTCTGAGATAGACTCGAATGAGATCTGGTGCATGAAAATTGGCTTGATATATTCTTGGTTATGACACTCTCAAGGGATATTCTTAGGATAATTCACATTTTCATTTCAAAACATTATGACATATTTATGATTAAAAATTACCTCTACAAAAACATTTTCTTATGGTTATGGATTATATGCATAAACTGGCCAATTTATGTATCGTATTTTACTAGTGTGGAATTTTGTATTCTGATTCATAATGTAATCTAGTGTATTCCATTTTTTAGAAATGGAACCTAGTGGAAGGAATGGAAACTTTATTAGTGCACATAATCCATATAAGGATTTCCATCCTACTCAAGATAATTATATTGGAGCTGGTGATGCCACTGGTGATGAACCACTTATAAAAATACCTGAAAAAATCACTTAGGTTATGAATAATAACCTTACTTGTATGGATCTTCCTGTTCCACAACGCAGAGGATCAATGATAGACTGCTTCATGAGGAAAAAACAAAAAACATTGAATAGGTCTAAAAATCCATTTTATAGCTAAATAGTGGATAGGTTACTTATATAAAATATTGTATGCATTGACGAGTATCAAAGGGAAAAAGTTGCCATGGATGTTTATCACCTTATAAAAGATGTTGATCAATGGTAATAATTAATTTCAAACACAAAGTAGGATGATGAAGTAATAAATATGTTATTGAGGGGGTTTAATGATTTATTATTATAAAAATACTTTCTTTGTGAGAATCTAGAGGATATGGAAAGGCAATTTCTGAGTTTTAGGAAAAAAGAGAATAAGAATGTCAAAATGTATGAGTCAAACATTACAAGGATTTAAATTCATGATGCAGAATATATATGTATCCTAAAGAGTGAGATTGATCAATTCCGTGATGGACTAAAACAATTTCTCCATTGAGAATTTGTCTCACAATATTTCTCATCACACGAAGATATAGTCTCATGTGCTATCATGATAGAAAAGAAATTCTCTTTGTCTGGAGACTTTTAAGAAATGCCAGAGAAGAATAGATCAGTTGAATACTATGGAACTTAAAATAATGGGATGAAAGGAAATGTTTAATTTATATACTATAGTAAATAAGGGAAGAAACACCCCAATACATACCTTATGGGAATTGGCGTCTGTTGCATGTGAAGAGAAAAATTCCACCAATCTCGTGATTTCAAGGGGAAGAAAGAGGCTGTCAAAGTTGAATAAAACAGTAGTAATGAAATGTGGAATTCTAAAATTGGATATCGTAAAACATTAAGGAATATTACATAAGAAAAGGACCATGGATCTAGGATATGATTATGTGATCATAATTGTAGAGGTTGAAGTACTGAATAACATGGTGGCAAGTACATTAATCGATTAATAAAATCTTTCCATTTCATTATTTGATTCTGGACCATCTAATTATTTCGAATCATCCTAGCATTCCAAAAATATTATATATATTCAATTTTATTTAACATGGGAGTTTTCAATCAAAAATCATAGGGGAATTATCATTTCAACGTTGTTTTGTGAATTTGTTACCATTATGGCACATGAATGATTTTTATATTATAATTCATCATCAATCACATGATTGAATTTGTTATAATCCGCAATATGGAGTGTCCTTCAGACCATGATGCAAAAAAATTTACTATTAGAAGAAGGAGGTTACAATTTTTGATAATGATAAGTAATACATTATAATTTGAGTAGAAACATCACCATCTGATTATCTCCTTGATCCAATCCTAGTAGCCCTAAAAATTTTAATTTTTGTGAATGAAGAGAGTGACATAACTATGGTTCTATAAAGGAATGTTCCTATAGAAGATGTACCTATTGTGAAATAATTTGTAGTTGTTTTTCTAGAGGATTTTCCATGACATCCCTCAGAACGATAAATTCAGTTTTCCATTGACTTAATTCCTTGTTCAAGGCCTATATCGATGAACCCTTATAGAATGTCCACTGTGGAATTAGTTGAAATAAATAAAAAAAATTGAGGATCTGAGTAATAAATGATTTATTCTCCCTTGTGTTTCTCCATGGGGATCCCCTATTCATTTTGTTAATATGAAATTCGAATCTATGAGGTTATTCCTTGACTACAGATAGATCAATGATATAAAAATAATGAACATTTATCACTTATCGTGCATTTATGATTTATTTGATCAACTTCATGGAGCTCAATATTTTTCAAATATTGACCTTCGATCGGAATATCATCAGTTGTGTGTGAAGAAGGAAGACATTCCAAAGGCAACATTTCAGACCAGGTATGAGAATTACGAGTATACAGTAATTCCTTTTCGACTGACTAATGCACCCAATGTTTTCATAAATATAACGAATAGTGTTTACAAGGAATAACCTGATGACTTTGTAGTTGTATTTATTGATGATATATTGGAAAACACCAAAAGCCATGATGAAAATGAAAATAAATTTCTCAATAATTTGAAAAATATTAGAAGAAATTATTTATATGGGATGTTTAGAAAATGTGAATTCTGACGTCTGGTGATTTTCTTTGTGGACATATTTTCCCTAAGGATGGAATCTCTGTTAATCCATTTAAGGTAAGAGCAATACAAAAATGTCCAGAACTGATGATTATAAATAGGGTATAATGTTTTATTGGTTTATCTGGTAATTATCAGTGTTTCTTCCAAAATTCTGCACAATTAGTAAACACATTATCCAAGTTCACACGTAAAGAAGTTAAATTTGATTGGGAAAAAGCGTGTGTATAATTTTTTGAATAATTTAAGAGATGATTTTCCAATGATCCTATCGTGACTATACTATCAGGGATTGATGGGTTTCATACTTATAATGATGCTTCAAAGAATGGACTTTGTTGTTTCCTTATACAGAATGATATAGTTATGTCCTATGCATCACGATAGCTAAAAATTCATTAATAAAACTATCATACTCTTGATCGTGAGTTAGCATTTGTAATCATTTCTTAAAAGATACCGAGACACTATATTTATGGGAAAAATGTTATTTATATACTAATAAAAATGTTTGATGTGTATTTTCTCATAGGAATAACCCAAAATGAGGAAAAGGCATTGGCTTGAACAACTACAGTATTATTAATTCACAATACACTACTATTCATGGAAGGAAAATATGGTGTAAGATGCTTTGAGGAGATATGATCATGGTGTTATTAACAATATGAGAGTTGATAGGGATCCTATGTTCATGGATCTATTATAGATAGATATGCAAGTAATCATGGAAGGTGATGAAATGAAGATTTTTTAAAATGGTTTCTAAACAATCTTTACTAGAAAGGATAAAATGTTATCAGACTGATGGTGGAGAGTTTCAAAAGAAAATTAAAGGTGTGAATAATGATTGATGGACTGACTTTGTATATGAAGATATAATTTTTTAATTTTAGAGGAATATTTTTCTTCTCGATATACATGATCTAAAAGGGAATTTCTAGATGATTATCATTTCTCCAATTTCTCTATACACCCCGGTAGCACTAAGAAGTATAGTTATTTGAAGAAACATTTATTGGTGGAAAATATGAAGAGTGGTATTTCTATTTATGTGTCAAGATGTATGGTTTTTCAATGGTTTATGTCTAGAAGTCAATATCTTGGAGGATTCATGAAACCTATTCCCATACCTGAGTGGAAATTAGATGATATTAAGATGGAAATTGTCATGGTGATGCCAAAAACTCTTAGAAGGAATGATGAAATATGAATCATTATTGATAGTCATACCGAGTCAGTACATTTTGTTTTTATAAGAGAGGATTTACCACTTGAACATTTAGTGATTCTATATATTAATAAAGTAGTAAGACTTCATGGTGTACCCCTATCGATTGATTCTGATCTTGATCCCCTTTTTACATCAAGAGTATATAAAAATCTTCAAAAATCCCTAGATACTGAACATCATTTAAGCACTACCTACCACCATCAAACAGGTGGAAAATCAGAATAGAATATTCAAGTCATAGAAGACATGTTGAGATCTATCTCATGTGACATTCAAGGTGTGTGGGATCAATATTTACCCTTGGTAAAATTTTACTATAATAATAACTTCTATTCAAGTATTCAGAAGGCACTATATGAAGTATTATATAGAAAAGGTTACCCCTCACCCACATGTTGGGATGATGTTAGTGAAAAAAACTTGTTGGACCGTGACATGTTGAGGAATCATTTGAAAAATGTGATTATTATCCAAATCCAAATCAAAGTAGCCCCATGTATGTAAATGAGATATGTTGATAATTGAAGGAATGATTTTGAATTTCAAGTTGGAGATCATGTTTTCATGAAGTTATCTTCATAGAAGGGTGTTGTGTGATTTTGTATTAAAGGTAAACTGATTCCCAAGTACATCAGTCCTTTTGAAAATCTAGAAACAATATGATTTGTATCTTATAGTTTGGCAAATCCTCCGCATCTCTCCAATGTTCACGATGTGTTCCACGTATCACTGTTTCGAAAATACAAGTAGGAACCAATGCATGTAGTCACATATGAATAAACAGAACTGGAACCCAATTTGTATTATTATGAAGTGAATAAAAGGATTCTTGATACTAGAGAAATTTTTTTGTTAAACTGAATGAATCGCCTGGTAAAATTTCTTTTAAGAAACCATAAAATGGAAGAGGTAACGCAGAATCCTGGTGATGTTATGATGAAATCCCACATGAATCTTATTATGAAGTAATATTCAAGAAATTTAGATAAAAAAATTATTAGAATGAGTGAAGAGTGTAACACACCAATACACCATGACATGTTTCTCGTCGAATGCTATAGTAGCATGTGATGTATGCAACACTAAGGTCAAGCGCATCACGACCTATCGAACTAGCCATTTTAAAAGTAGTTATGAATAATAATACAACTTTTTAAAATTTTATAAATTTTATTTATCAAAATGAAACTCATTTTTGGATTTAAAATATTGAAATTAGAATAGGGGGTATTTTTGGTATTTCTATGATAAAATTTATATTTGAATGAATATGGAAAAATACAAAATTTTAATTAAAAACAACTTTTTAATCTAAATAATTTATAGTGTTAAATTATATGTTTGATTAGTTTTAATGTATTATTTGATTATATTTTTATCATTTAAGATATTTTAGGTCATTTTATGTAAATTATCTTTTAAATTTTTCATTAACTCATATCGATCTTTTGGTAGTATATATTTCTTAAAAACCCACTTCTTGGTTTTAACCACGAGAATTAATTTTAAATTAATTTCTTCAACTTTTTTATATTTAATTTGGATAAATGGATTCAAAATTTTTAATTTGAATATCCAAATTTTGTAAATATGTATCTTTTATATTTAGACATTATGAATAGTGATTTCGGTAAATATTTTATTTACAATGGTTATAAGGTAATTCTGGTAAATAAGGGTAAAAATATTAGTATAGTAGTATTAAATTACACGAACATGTGTCTTAACCCTATTGACAGATACATGTCCAACCATGGGAATACTTGTGTTTATTTTTAGACCACATGGAGCCACTTGTAAGTTAAAATGAATCTTTATAAAATTAATTTATAGTTATGGAAAATCTACTATAAACAAACATCTTTTAGTAAAAAATTTTTTATGGTTTTATATAAGAGGTATTTTAGTATATAATTAATATTAATAAATCTAAAAATATTTAATAAGTCATGGAATTTTATTTATAATTTTTAAAAATAAAAAATAAATACATTTAAATATGAAACAATAAAGATGTTGTACTTTGTTTATTAATGAATGAATAATATTAATGATATTATAAATATTAATATAAATATAATTATAAATTTTTTATGTCATACATGAATTTTCATGGTAAATATAAAACATTATGTATGATTCAATATATTTATTTCTAAGTAATTATGTTTTTATGACTTTCACAAAAACCAAATAAAAAATAGTCTCCAGATTGACAATAATGAGTTTTTAAACAAAAAATATTTTATTAAAATATATAATATTCCTAAAAATATATGTTCATATAATGAAATTATATAATTATATATATGTCCATAATTATACACTTGAGGTTCTCTTGGATTTTTATTGTATGTTTATTCCCTGTGTATTATAATAATACCAGAAGACATGGTAAAATTAAACTATTTATCTATGTTTTAATTCTATAAAATAAGATTTCTATGGTTACCTAAACATTCCTAAAACCAGTTTGTTGATGGTTTTTCAACCCATGTGGACCTTATTGTTGAAATAAATATCATTTGATCCATTAAAAACCAAAAATTATTTATAATAAAATAATATTTCAAGCTTTTCCTAAAGTGACTCTCAGCTCTCTTATAAAACGGTACTTCCCCTTCTCTAAAATTCACACATCCAAAGACATTGGGTTGGTCCAAAACCAAATACAATATCAATAAATCTACCCTCAATTTAACCATGGGGCCGTAATTTGATTATAAATCCACCTTATGGAGCCCTTTTGTTCATTTAAAAGGATGAATCTGAAGAAGACGTAATTAATTCATCACCTTTTTCAAAGTTCATTTTCTCTTCCAAATCCACTTTCATTATTGTTTCCTTAATAAAATAATATCTCTATAACCTTCTATATAATGATATTTTATTATAAATATTTTACAACCATATGAAATATTATATCCATTCCATGAATGGCAAGGTCACCACACGTGTATACGTACGGCTTACCGTCTCCATGTCGTGGTGTAGTTTGTTATTCATCACTTCGTTATTTTGTTGGGTATAATAATGAATATAATTGATATAAATAATAAATATAAAATAATTGTCATTTTTTATATATAATATACCATCTAATTAAATAAAAATACACCACTAATATAATGATATTTCTTCTTGTACGGCTTACCGTCTCCACAACGCGATGAGATTTCATTTCCCATTGTAACCATTCAAGAATAATTTTCACTTGATGATTAAAAATAATGTATAAATAACATAATATAACTCCATATACGAATCAAATAAATCTTATCCATGGCAAACATTACTTATGTAATAAAACATATAATGTAAAACGAATCAGATAACACCCAAAACAATGATACCACTGATATATCATTAAAAAACCAATATTAGAAGATAATATATGATATCATATTTATGTATGTGGTTCCTGTGTAATTTCATAATAATGATTTCACCATTATAAATTAGGTTAATAAACCCTTGATAATGGAAAAGTACAACGTAAGGGTTAATTTTACAATCTCTTTATTTTTCGATGTTGTTTTTACGAAAGAATCTACTAAGAAATATTTTTCATCCACATACATGTTTCTTAAAAATGTATGTCAAATGATTTTTTATATTTATTATAATATGGTTAAAAGTCATTTACACTATTTTTTTCCTTTTTATAAATTTTTTTGAGGAATCATTATGTCCCTTTAAAATATGGAACATTATTTCATATTCAACAAATTAAGGAACAAATGTTTTTTTAAATTATAAGGAGGGTGTGGATATTTGCTTCTATTACAACACAATTTAATCTTCTCATACAAGATTATAAGAATATTTTCAAAATAATTTTTTATTTTATTTTTAAATTATTTCCAAATTGAAATATATATTTCACTGAAATATATTTTGAATTGATTTCATATATGCCAACATCCTTCATTGATTTTAATGTTTTTTTCATATTTATTTATTATAATACAATCTTCCATATTTTATTGAATTTATTGTGATATGATTGACTGTGGATGTTCTATTTTTATACCATTCATGTTTAATGGTTAAATTATTGAAATTTTTTATTCATGTTTTAATATGACTCATTATATTATGTTTATATTTTTCATACCATAAATGCATTTGGCCTAGTAAGTAATGGTTGGGGCCCACTATATCCCCTCAACGTAGTGGTAGGTATCGTGAGACAAAATAGTGTATTTTCAGAAGCCATTGAATAAATATTATTTTTAGTCATGAAATAAGGCCTTGAATATGTATTATAAAATATGAAATTATACATTCCATCATTTTGAAATTATATATTGATATTACATGTGAAAATCTGACTACTAAAATATTCACGTGAATACGTAAATTGAATTATTTTATTTATATTTTCCATATTATACTAAATTTTATGTTTAAATAGCTTGAGTTTTAGTCTTAAACATTTCCTTAAATATTTATTAATATTTATGAAAGTTTCCACTATATTGTTATCCTTACTAAGCATATGAGCCCACCCCTTTCAAAGTTTTATTTTCTTCCAGGATGTGAGAATTATATTATGACTTACATATAGGGATTCTATACCGGTAATGAGTGTGTTCAAAGGAGACATAATGTTGTTTTTGTTCATTTCATAACGTAATGTAAAATTTATATATGTATCTTGTACATCTAAGGATACTAAATTAATCGGTCTTTGGAGACATGATCTCTTATGATCATGTCAATGTTATGTAATAATGTAATGCCTCTTGGTAAATGGGGTCTGAGAGTTACAATATCTTTTTAATTAATGAACAATAATTAATATAGAAACATATTACTTGTAATTTGAACATCAATTATTATATTCTCCCCCCGTTTTAATATTTCATTTTCCTAATATATTAACTTATTTAAAAAATGGTGATTCCATTCTCACATACCAATTTATGATTCTCATGTGGTTTCTTTAATTTTATTTTTGTTCCAAAGATCCTACACAATCCAATTCATATAATTCCTCAATATATATTCTTTAGTTTGTAGAATACGTATAGGCTCTTCACAAGATGATAAATAAGAATCTAATTCTTTTCCATCAGAAGATATAACATTTGTTTGATCTAGAATGTATTATCTTAACAAAGGGATATGGAACACATTTTTTACTTTAGAAATTCTATATTGAATTTCCAAATGATATGAAACAACTCATATTATATCTATGATTTCATGTAACAAAATATCAGTAGGGATCAATTTCCCATTTTTCATAATTATGCATCTTCCTTTAATGGGGATACCTTCTAGAATACATGATCTCCCACTTGAATCTACAAATACTTCCTCCATTTATTATGATAAATCCTTTTAGAATAATAATATACATATATTTGTGTTTAAATATTCATTAACATTACTGTTTTCCTCTACATTTTATTTCATACTAGCTTTATTTAATGATCTTCAACGCAGAATATTAGATTATGAAATATATTTTAAAATAATTCTTCAAATGCTGCCATATGAATACATTAATTGAAACTAATATTGTAGGAAAATATACCAATGTAAAATACTAATCTTAAAATCCTTGAATATCAAGTTATCATGAACTCATCATACCAAAAATGTTTTAATCTTCATTACTGTCAATCCATCCTCTTGATGTTGATAAGAATTACAAAAATAAAAATCATTACTCAAATATTTCTAAATAATTTCCTAATATTTAATTTATATCATGGATCACGATCTGACATAATTGAAAAATGTACACCATTAAATCTTAAAACATCAATAATATATATTCTTACTTTACCACTCTTGTGGAAAATCCTATTATATAGGGAGTAAATGATCTGATTTTTAAAGATGAAAAACAACAACCCATATCACATTATTCCATTTTTGAGTCCTTGGTAGTCCTATGAAAAATCATATATAATCTCTTCTCTTTTACACATTGGTATAGTTGGAGTTCGATGACTTCTCTATAATGTTTCCTATTATCCTTCACTTATTGAAAAATTATACATCACGACACATAATATCCAATTTTCATCATTATATAATCCCTCTATAAATATCACTTCAAATATATATACAACATATTGCTACCATAGTGTATTGATATAATCTATCAATGAACATAATTTATTAATTCAATTTTTATCTGGGATATAGTGGGAAAAAAACTCATCCCATATTTTTAAATATTTTCATCATAAATGTAGTCTACCAATTTCCATTCATTTAGAGCATTAATTTTCTTTTGAAAATTGTCAACATGAAGTTGATAACTTTTATTCATTTCTAATAAATATGGGTTGGATACCACTTGAAAAAATATTGATGTTTAACCTACATTGATAATTCCTGTATCTATATTTAATAGATCCACATACACATGATCCATATTAATCCTTGTTTTGTTCAGAACTCAATGGTCCTTCCCAATGAAAGAATTTTCTACGATATTTGACATCCATAGGAGGTAGTGTATTGAAAAAATAATAATCCATTTGAATCTTAAGAAATCTTCTTCGCCTCATGTTGAGTTATTTATATGAGAATATATATTTCCAAATTTACTAATTGTTATATATATCACTTTATTTTTCATATAAATTGTGTTTCTATATCATCTAATTAAATATTATAGATTCTTACTAAATATAATGAGTTGGATAGTTCTATTAATTTGTATTCAACTTCCTTGATTCATAAGAAATTTTGTTTATCATTCTACATAGTGAAAAAACTTTGTTTTATATTTGATGGTCTAATATACATCATAAATCCTAGATTTCTGGAAGTTAGAGTCAAGATAATAGAATTAAATAATATCCCATTATTTCTTAAATTATTTATTCATGTTTATTATTCCAAATAAACATACCCTCTTTATGAGTATGTTTTTTTTTTAATTTTAGCTAGTGTGAAAACACTATTAGTGAAACACCAATTGCAACCTGTTAATCCAATGAAACTATGTACCTCAGTTATGTACATTGATATAGGAAATTCCTAAACATCATTTTTATTCACTAGATAAACTATGATTTCATACATAGAGATAAAATTTCCATGAAAAGAAAAATATTATATAAAAAATTATCAAATCGTAAACATCCCATATAACACATTTTTTCTGATAGAAATCATAACAATCCATATATAGTTCTCAAATTTAACGCTGCATTTGGATTATACCCATATATCTTCAATAAATACAATAATAATGATCATATAATTCCATGAAATCACTATTCGTTTAATCAATAAAAACATATGGTCTGTTAGTCGACCTAAATAGATTTACTATAAACTCTTAATTTCTATACATAGATCAAAATGATATAATTAAAAAACCTTCCATCTCAACACATAATTGATGATATCCAAAAATATGTTCAATCTCCAAAAAAAATGTTCTATGTGAATGTTCTAAAATAAAGAACCAATTTGAGATGAATGATACTACTTTACTATTGTAATATTATCGATTTCTCAGTATTCAATGAAAAAATGTATGGATCCATTATTATTATTAATGTTAATAGTGGCTCCCATGGCTAAACACAATGGTGGATAAATCCCATATTAATTAACCCCTATATTTTATTCCTTTTCTCCACTAATTCAATAGTTTTTATTCTATAGGTTGTATTTAATATTAATATTTTTTAAGAATGAAATCAATTATAAACTTGACATTAGGGTCAGGGTGGAATGTATCATCGTAATTTCATATAGAATAATTCAATGTATTCATTTACTATAGTTATATCTTAAATTTGATGATTTATATCCTTATCAATAGATCATTTTTCCCTTAATAACGATGAGTTTCATTAAATAGATATAATTGGGGTCGATCTTGATTAGAACCACATTATGAGGTTTCTACTATAATGATATGGGATTCTACAGCATCCTCAAAAATCAAAATGTCCTTATTTATGAAATAAATTGTCACATTTTATTTTGGAAATTAGTACATACCGATGATTATATCAAAGTCGGCCATAGTCATTATGATAATATAAAAAACAAATTTCAAGATTATGTGTCATAATGGGGACTAATCAACACATTTTTGTTTCCATGAGACTAACCATAGGTGTTTTTAATGGAAGATCCCATATTAATTCATAATGTAAATATATAATTTTTTTAGAAAAGTAGGTTTATATAAAATAATGTGATGGTCTATAATCAAATAGATGATTGACTAAATTTTAATATAGGATTAATTGACTATCCATAAAACCATACGGAACATCAACCTCATCTATTGTGATCACATATGATTGGCTATTCTCCTTTGTCCTTTTTGAGGGATGTGTCTATAACTCTTAGGAAAAAATTTTATAGTCCCCAATATCCAATCAATTTTATATTTTTTCATTGGTGTCTTTATTACATACCATGAAATTATGAGAATGATGGCATATCCCTATACACAAGATGCAGAATAGTTTTCCTTTTATACAGGTAGTAGAGTGTTTCATAAAAAAATTATTGTATATTTTTAAATTCATTTTTTTTCTTCCATTGATCCATTAATTTACTCACCACCCTATTTTTCACTTCATATACCTTAATATCATATGAAATAATTATTTACTTCTTTGCCTTGATTGAACTTGTGACTATATATTTTTATAATGATAATTATTGGGAGAGCAATGGAATTGTAAAAAATTGTTTCAACACAAAATTTAAATGGTCATAGCTTCATGATAGATTATGTATGTTGTGCATGTATTTCCATTAGAAACATATAATGATGGATTAATAATTGTAATCTTTTCATCATCACTCTATCTTGATCATAGTTATTGTCTCTCCAAATTCCGTCATTGTCCTCTAAGAAAAAATTATTCCAATAAAAGATTCTTAAATTCCATTAATTCCATATTTTAAATTTATTCCTACTCATTTCCATTTTTAATTAATTAACACTATAGATAAGAATATAATGGGAGGAAAAAAACATCCATGATAACCTTATCCCATTCATGACATCCAAAAGTGACAAATATCAACTCTAAAAATGTATCCCATTTAATATATACAAATTGATATTTAGTACCACAGAATTATTGAGGATATTGTATCATTAATATGTCTAAAAATTTCCCTCTATGGTGTGGATTAGGTTGATCTACATGGGTATGTTTATTTCTCATAACCTATGTTTGTTGACCATTTATAGTTATTAGTTTTTATGTGATAGTTGTAGATCTGTATCAAACATCTCTATCTTGCAGGGGAGGGAAATCAATTCATGGAATACATGTGTTGATATGGTTTATATTCCATATGTTAGATACCATTTCAAAAAAATGGAATATATTAGATTTGATCATTAATTTATAAAACGTATTGTAATATATCATAACTAGTGTAACACATAATCATAAATTGTAAATTTTTTTATAAATATTATCTATTTCATAAAAACAATAATTTTTAGAATATAACTATATTTAGTTATTAGGATATATAAAACTAATCTATGTTTTCCAAAATCTTATTTCAAAATATTATACTAAACATCAAGGGATACAAATTTTCAATACCCCGACAATAGTTTTCCAGAGCAGGTGCCTTAATTTATTACATTATTACTATGGCCAACTAATCACATCCTAATACAATAAGCAAATTTTTAGATATGGAAATTAGAAACAGAAATAATTGTTACATAGTAGAATTGGAATAAGAAACATAATGGAGCTTCCATGAGAGGCACACATAAAATACTAGAGTATCTCTACAATTCATTAAAAATATACATATTCACATAATATGGAATATATATCATAACAAGTGGGTGATATCATATGCTCAAGAAGGGAAATAAATACAGTGGAAACTAACACAAATAAAAAAATTAAGGAAATGTGAATAACACATGCCATTATTACAAAATCTTGATATTAATTTGGATGGAATATAAGGTGATTAAAAATATATATAAATAATTATGTGAGAATGAAACATAACCGTTAATAATAAATTATTATAATTGTTATGTGCATTATTATATATAAATATCCTAATTATTTAAGGCATGATGATGGAAATATGAAACATACCATCAAGGCCTTTTCCAAGACATCATAAAATAAATGGGTAGGGCCAAGGAAAAATCCGAATTTGGGTTGTCTGATGAGACCCACTGATTAATCAATGGGATGTAGGGGGACCCTATCATAATTTAATAATTCCAATTCATTTAATAAATAAATTGGTTGAAACATATACACCACACACATTAAAAATGTAAATAAACTTCCCTAATCAGTAATCATAATCACTAACCATATTGAGTTATAAGATGAATGGTATCAAGAGTGAACATCCATAATAAAATTGATCAAAAACCATTTAATAACATATTGTAGGTGAAATCATAAAATATAAAACCCAAATAAATATAATGTTCAATATATGGTGTTTAAATTGATGAAAATACTCAAAGAAAATCGTTGAGAAAATACTTAAGATAAACAACGTTTTTATATTATAAAGAACTATTCTTTTGGAAATTCATTTATATTTTCCATAAAATCACATTGAATCAATTATAAAAAAATATGGACAAATAAATAATATATTATTAACATTTAATGGACATCCACCTTAAATTTTTAATGAAGGAGGAATAACCTAATGAAAGGTTATTTGTTCATGATTCCCATTTTTTTTAGAAATTGATCTTCTCTTGCACTTATTTTCACAGATTGAAAATTAGAAACATTAATAAATTCATTATGAACATGTTAAACATATTTATGATATATTATAATTTTATTATGTTCATTTGTGACCTTTTTTTATGAGTTACAAGATTTAATTTCATCTTTCCAATAGTCTATATTTTCTTGGTTTTCATTATTGTTTTTCATGTATGAAAGATCATATAAGTTGGTAATATTTATCTATAATATAAATAAAATTCTATTAATGATCAAATAAATTATTTAATGATCTTATATATCACTTTATTTTTAGATATGATGAATATTCATTAGAAAACGAGTTACTGAAAACCATTTAGATTATTTTGGAGGGTTTTCTATCAATAAAAACTAGTTTTCAATTATTTATTTATACTATTTGAATATAATGGTTCCACAGAATAAAATATGTTTTAATAGATATATCATATTATTTTTTAAACTATAAAACTTATTCATTTTAATCCTCCATAGAGTAATTGAAAAATAAAAACTAGTCACCCTTTGAAGCTATAATTTGGAACCTTATAGATGATGTTTTTTTAATAAATAGTTAGAAGAAGGGGTTGGATGATGTATATCCCATTATAATAATAAAATTATAATACATGTAATATACTAGATTAATCATAATTTTTTAACAGAAGTGGAAAGTAAATGATAAGAAAAAAAATTATTTAAATAAAATTAAAATAATTAATGGGGATTGAACCTCTTAGATTTTCTCCTTGAGAACCTCTATAGAGAACATGTAAGAGGACTATTTAAGAGACCAGACACAAAAAACATGACAAGGGATGAGGATAATGTTATTTTTAAGTGGATATTCACGCTAAGAGACACTATGTGATGGAACATTGTGAAAGAAATAGTCTTCTTTTCAATTTGAGGGGAGGGAAAACATATGAATTACTTAAAATATTAAAAATTAATGAATCAAAAATTATGGAAATAAATTCCAAAATTCCAAGATATATAAATGGTATTATATTGTCGATATAATATTATCATATATGTAATTATTCATCTTTTTTTTGAATAATTTAATAATATATTATATTCATGAAATTTCTTTTTTCAAATTAAACACTATTAATAACTATGTCTTTAAAAACATCAATAAAAAAACTAAAATAAATAATTTTTTCGATATAATAAATAGATAATTTCAAATTTATCTATATTGTTCCTGTATCTTATTAATTAAATAATATTTTTAAATTTTAATATTTTTAATAACATATCTTATATATTTCATTAGTTAAAAAAATACTCTACCATAATTGTTCTATCTTATAATGTCATAATTTACTCAAAAAAAAAATAAAAAAATAAAAAATGGAAGATAAATTTATTAGGTTACAAAATGGCTATTCTGGGTTGAATATATATATTCTTAATAATGATGTGTTAAAATATGATACTAAATAATAGTTCTATTGTGAACAGTTTGAATTTAATTTAAATATAATACTTTAAGGTCTTTAATCATAACCATGTAGATCCAAATAGTCATTAAATGTACCCTTTTACAGACATGGTTGAGATATAATTATAAAATATGAATTTTTAATTTTTCTGTTATTTAATGGGTCTTATATGTTTGAATAAAATAATTTTATTGGTCATTATTATGCTTGAAAAATCCTTAGATTAGAATTATAGAATCATTATTATTTATTATATGATAGATAAAAAATAAAAAAAATTATTACCTTAAAATTAAATTACATTGGATCAGTTCAATTTTTTTTATTCCTTAATAAAAGTATGTTCCTCATATACATGTCTAGTAAACATCATTGATTTTGTTATTTGACTTTTCTTGCCATGCATAAGCATTGAACATGAATTGGGATTGGTATGATTTTAAATAATTTTAAAATTTTAAAAATTGATCCAAAAACATTAGCAACACATAATATTAAATAAAAATTTCATTAAATAACTTTTTTGAACTCAATTGTTATCAATAAGGAACCATGTATTATTTTTTCATTGCTCTACATGATCTATGTCAGAAATAACAATGATTACATTACTTTTCATTAAATAATATATAATTAAAATCTCTTAGATTATGTTTCTAAAATATTCATATAACAATATCATACCATTGTGATCCAATAATGTAAATAATTTTTTTATATCCCAATTTCCACTTGATGATAACACAAAAGATATCATATTTTAAAAAAAATTATTCTTACAATTCAATATAAAATTATCTTATTTTCTAAATTTTCCCAAATTCATTCTAATATAATTTCAAAATTATGATTCTAAAAAATGGAATATGTTTTAAAAAAATTAAATTAAATTATTTTAAAATTAAAATATTTAATTAATAATAATATAAAAAAATATTTATTATTTTAAGTACATAAAATAATGAATATAACAATTTATTTCATTATAAAAATCAAATAAAAAAATATTTAATTTATTCCTGGGTTTTTACAATGAGTTTTTGGGTTAATATCCATATTTTAAAAAGACATTGAGGCATACTAAAGTAAAAAATATGTACCATGATCTATGAGTATATATAAGGAGTTGACTCAATAATAAAATGGAAATCAAAACCCATTTTTATATGATGCTATTACAATTGTTTCCCTACAACTACTGTCTTAATATATAAATTCAAAAGGAAGGGGTTTAGGGTCTTTGTGTATTGATATATTTGCCTCCTCCCAAGAATTGGATTCCTTGGCCTGAAATCCATTCGTGAAATAAATAACAACTTTTACCTAAACCAATATCGCAGAATCTATTCATATGGGTGATCTATGGACTCTCAAACCACTAAATTATGACTTATCCCAGTGGGGACCATTCCATGATACCGAAATCCCTCTTTTAGTAGGCTAGGAGGGGGTGATGAGCACATAATATTAATGTAACTAACATGGGATTCATTTTCCTAATGTATATATGTAGATGTAGAAATTTCCAAGCCCTGAAAATTATGAAATTTACAAAAACTAAAAACCGTGGATGAAGGATTCTAAATAAAAAAAATATTATACCCAAAATATAATAGAATATATTCATGTCGATATTAATTCCACTAAAATAATTTTAACGATTATTAAAATATTAATGATTGTTTTGGGTACTACTATCAATATTACATTTGGGAAATCACTTGGAATATGTTTCATAATAAGAAATTCATGGTCCTTGTTTCTCTAAGACTGTATCAAAAGGATTACTGTATGCACAAGATAAATCATATGTGGGAAAATAATATGAAGAGCCTAGTATATCAATACCCAACATGACACCCCTAAACCAACAAGAATATAACAAAAGAATAGCATTGATATCAATATAAATATATTTTTACAACACATATAAAGAGAATATCCAGATGTACACCAATAAAAAACATAGTTTCAATGTAATGTCACTACAATAATTCTGTCATATTATTTATCCATTGATGCCCCACATGTTATTTTTCCTGGAGAAAAGATTCCATTAGTTAGATAACTACTCTAACCATATAGAGTAGTCATGGCATTGTGTGTGTCTGTGTACAAAACATTCTAATTCTCATGTACTCATGGATGTGTTCATGTAACATCATAGATAATTTTGAACCCATTTTGGATGGGTCACATTCCATGTGATAGGGTCACATAACATGTGATACGTAACATCATCCCAAAACCTCATCCACAATTGTGATACACCTCCATGGTGTGTATCTCATGAGTACATATTATGTACTACACGATTTATTCATATTTCTAGATCATGAACCATCTCTTTTGTCCTCACTTATGACCACAAATCTGGATATTCTTTATGACATAATCCATGTAATATCTTTTAATTATCAATTCTGTTATTGGTAACCAGTATCCCGACATCAAATCCATCTAGAAAACACTATCGTGATTCATTTTTCATTATCCTCATAAGAACATGAACCATGTAAACCAAAACTACCCGATACACAATAAATTTTACCACTACATTATCCTCATATTTCATTGAGCCTAAATCTATGATATCTATCCATTTCTCATATAAATGTGTACATGATGTTTGTTTTGGTAAATTTCAGACCACATGACACTATATTTTACCCTGATGAATGATGAAATTTGGAAAGGAAAATCCTAAGAAAAACTATAAAGAACATACCATAGAAGATGTTCATATTAACCTTGATTCATTTATGTTAGAAAAATTAATTATGAGATAATAAAATTATCAATATGAAACATTACATATGGAATTATAACTATCCAATTCCAAAAATACACATGATCTATGAACCAATTAATTGTTTTATTGATATTTGTTCATTATAAGATTCATAATTGGGGATAAATAAAAATTAATCAGACATCCCATCATGATATGGATAAATTGATAGTGAATACTGGATCCCTATTATTTTCATTGATGCGATCCTATTATTCTATAGCTCGCTGGTAATGAAACATTGATCTTATTATCAGCCATCAATGGATCTTTCTCGTTTTTATCCAAGGTGTCTTCTTGATTTTAATGGACTTATAGATAACCATATAATTCCACCAAAATCATGTTATAAGTGATAAATAAGTATATATCTTTTAAATTCTCGAATAAATTAATTTATATTATATATTTTATTCCCACATTCCTTTTAACAAATGCATTTCTCCAAAAAAATAATTTCACAACTAGAATAAAAGTTACTCTCTATTATCAAGGGTGATATCATATTTTAAAATTGATTCTCTATTTAGATGTTACTCTACTTTTTTAGAAAAACTATTTTCACATGCTACTTAATATATTTAATATATTTTGAACATTTATTAACAAAAAACGGAGACTAGAAATCCAATTCTATCTTAATTATTGGTCTCAAAAATAATATATAAAAAATAAAAAATAATACATGGATTGTTTGAGTGACTACATGATTTTCATGAAAATGATGTTATCATTGTTCATAACTCTGTGTAGGGTTTGGCAACTATACCATGATGATTCAATTTTTTGAATTTCCAAATTACATGATTTTATCACAGTATACCTTCATGATATTGATGATCATCTTATACATCTGATATAAAGAAGATGATTATTCTCACCCATGTTATATGTATTCATATCCCTTATTCAACATCTTACTAGGATTTTTTCTGACACCATTTTTTATGTAAATAGATAGTGGAGTACTTTTTCTATGGGGAACGTAATATTTAATTAGGATTTGTAATATGGATTTAGATTAATGTTAATATTTTATTATGCATATGTTATGTATGAATTTAATTTTCACAAGATACTAAAACTTTTGATCTAGTATGTGAAATTTTGTAATTTTTTATCATAAAACATTTTCAATATTAATTTAATAATATATAAGATCACTATAGTTGTTATAGAAGAGTGGTTGTGTTAATTTTCTAATTTGGATTAGAAAACATCGTTGAGAACCCTTCATATAATAAAAAGTATGTGTATAAAATCTTGAATCTATTAAAAAATAATAGCATAATATACTAATAAAATATTCACTAATTTTAATTTTTTAAAAGAATAGATTATTTATTCATGATTTTTTGACTTATGTTTTTTTCAGTCCTTTTATATTTTAAAAAACGGTGGAAACCTGGGGAATCTAAAAGAACATATGATGCTATGGAAAATGAAATGATTTCCCAAATTACATCACCAGCTACATGATATGTGGAGTTCAAAACATAATGTTAATTCTTACCCATTTCCATTAGGATATGAATAACAAGTTGATGAATGTGGAACATCTGAATTCAACAAAAAAGCATAGACTAGGAAATGTTTCCTATATACAGTATTGACCACCAAAATTTACTGGATTATCTAATCCACTTGTCATTGAATTGTTTTTTGAATCAATGGAGAAGATCTTTTATATTCCCTACAATTATAAAATGGAGAAGGTGACTTTAGTTTTTTATCATTTAGATATAAATGTCAATCAATTGGTGAAATTAGTGAATAAAACCATAATTAATGATAAAATAGAATGTATAGAGTTAGAAGACAATAAGAAAATATATCTCATAAACTTTTTCTCTCAAACTCATTGAACAATGTTAATGTGATAATTCATAGATCTGAATAAATGGAAGATGAATCCATCAATGTTTATGATGAAAACAGCTCACGTACTATAAGATATGCATTAGTTATTTATCTCAACAATGATAGAAAATTAGATATATTCATTAATTTTTTAAAATGGAAACATCTAAAATATATATGTAACAATGAAATTAGGTTTAATGAATAATGGTTTCTATGATATTTTAAATTATACATGTTGTTTGCAGAATAGTTCCATGGTAATATATAATAGAATAAAAGAGTGGGTTTCAATATTTTGGGTCTAATCAAAGATGAAATGGAATTTAACATCTAGAGTGTAAATTTTTTTCGGAAAAATTATAACGACCCACACTTTACATTCATTGTTAATACTTCAAAATTGAATCACACTTATTACAACATATGACAAAACCACAAAGGACCGTATAGGTATAGTGTCTTTAGAAACTGGGAAACATAAACAACTGGTTCATAAATCTTCTACAGTGTCTCCCATTTATTTCATCATATCTAGGGTCCCTTTTAGCATATTCTACTTAATATCCATCTTCCTGGCCTGGGGAAAAGAAAACATAAAAGGGTGAGCTCAAATGCTCAGCAAGGGAAAATAAAGGAAATAAAAATCATATCATATCTTTTTGAAAATTAAAACCTGCAAAAGAGATCATAATATCTTAACATGGAATAAATCATAGAAGTGAAAATGAGATCCCCATAATCATAACATAAAACTTGAATCTTTGTGGCATGCACACATAATCATGGAAAATCATTTCTTGTTAGTCATGACTCATTGCCAAGACTATCTTAGTGGACAAAGTCCCTTTCTGAACCGAGTTCACTCCTCGTTTCAGTCCTGTATCACTGAACCGAAATAACCTTCCGTTCCAGCCATGTCTATCTCATGAGATATAAAATCATTACCCAATGCATTGGAGGGAGATATAGGTCCCACCCATCTTATAATGAATCCTTTCTTATGTGTGCCACATAATCATAAAACATACATCATCGCATAACACATATAACAAAAATGGGATTCTTGAAACATCATGACATCATAAATCAATTCATATATGATAAAGGAATTCATAAACATAATTCCATCACAACATAGTCAAACCAATGTAAAAATATGGATAGAAATAGAACCCTTTATTATATTAGATGGAAAATAATTTTGATAAAACACTTGAATTGAATTCTTGAGGAAAATATCCTTTCTTCTTAAAAAACATTTTTCCTTTCATAACATGTCATACAACTTTAAAATAAAAGAAGTTGATTAAAAATAAACTTGAAAACTTTTAAAGGAAGCTTCTTTGAAGTAATGTTTTAAAAATCCATTCATGCCGTATAAGTTAAAAAAACATTCTTCGTACTTTTGTCGGAAAAGTCAAAAGGTACCTCGTACGGAAAAACGACAAAAGATTCCTTTCATATTCTTTACTAAAAACTCACCTAAGGGTAAAATTGGATTTAAACTATTTCAAGTGGACGGAAACAATATTACATATTGAGGGAACATGGATGTGGATGATAAAATACACCCCAGTAAATACTTACGAATAAACAATCTCGGATAAAAATGAGATTGTGATATTTCCCTTACCTTAGGTCCGATTTGCTTTGTTCGTGTCCGAAGCTCCTGTATAATGGTTTAAATAATGTTATTGACTTATTCCATAATCATACATATTGATATGAGATCATATATGGTCATATTATTAGCTTCTTGTTAGTAATATTTCATTGTTACTTGTTACTCGGGTCTTTATAACTTTTTGTTCTTATGCGTGTTTTGTCGAATAAATTCTTATTCTTATCTTTAGGTTATAGATAATTCATTTCCAGAATGGTATTAGTGTAGTATATACCATATTCATTCATTCAATTCATTTATACAATCATTATGAAATGAAGATCATGTAGAACGAGTCGCATCACATCGTGGAGACGGTATTCCGTACGTACGCACGAGTGATGATATCGTTCCTATGATCGTGGAATTGTATTGGAGTATATATATATATATTATTTCAGTATCAATATTACTTAATAATAATCATATATAGTTACTCATTATACCATTATACCCATCCTTGTAAGGTGATGGTGGAAAATAGATTACACCACGGCGTGGAGACGGTATTCCGTACGTACGCACGCGCGGTGATTTCATTTTTTCGTAGGATGGATAGAAGGTGAATTAGGGTTGTTTCATATTTATAATAACATATCTGTATGTAAGTAATACTGATGTTATTACTTTATCATGAAACAACTAAAGAAGAAGAAGTTGAAGAAGAAAGAAATTGAAAAGATCGGTAATGGATATTACCTCTTCTTTGGAACGCCTTTTTGAATCCTCCACTTAAGGAACTAAGATTGGTCTTTGGAGAAGACCAGGACCCCTAGGATTATTCTAGGGAAGTGGAGAAGGGAAAATGGCAGGGGTTGGCCGAGCATGAGTGCTCAAATTGGTGTGAGGAGGAGGGGGAGGAGGTGCCCTTTTGTAAGGGAGGAGAGGGGCACCTTAGGAATATCTCAAAATATTATTTTATATTAAAGTCAAAATCGGTTTATAATGGTTCCAAAGGGTCTTATTTCGAAGCTAAAGTGGGGATGGGTCGAAATCCTATCAACCAACAGGATTTAGACAAGTTTAGGGTATTATTTTAACCTTATCAATTAGATTTAACTCTAAGTTAATTAATTTAACTTTTACCGTGTCTTTTTGTTTTCTTTCACTATATGGTTAATACACTTACTATAACATTCCAAACGAACCCCAAATTGTTTATTATTAATATATATATCTTTATCTAAGTCATTTGGCCGAACCTTAGATTTTTAGGAATAAAATAACAATTAATAATATAATATTTGATTTAAAAACTATTTTGTGTCAATTTTGACACTATTTGATATATGATTTTTGTGAAAGTCATAACAGAATTATATGTTCGAACCAAGTTGATTAAATCAATACTAATATATCATAGTAACCTATAAAATTAGTGGAATTCATAAAAAGTCTCAAATTACATTTATTTTGGTGTTTATAACATCAATTATGTCAATATTTCATTAATAAGATAATTACTGCATCATCATTATGTCATAAATAAATTAAATTATTTAATGTCTAAAAATTACAAATAAAATACCCTTATGTAGGAAATCTTTTTATCTTTCTAATGAATATTTATAGTCGAATTTATCTTATGTATAACCCCATATTAAAAATGATTTACTTATTAAACTTTGATTTTAACTATTTTAACCCTTCTTTAAATAAATTAATAATAAATGTCCTAATCTAATCCAAGTGGGCCTAAATGATAATATTTTACACTTAAGGTTGTTTTTGGTCGAGATAAACTTGTCCAATAGAATTAGGACATGTGTTAGGGTAATATTAATATCATATTTACCCTTAGTTACCCTATTTACTATTAACCGCGGTAAAAAAAAGTAAAAAGTTACTATTCACCAAAAAATTATTTTCATCTCATTGAACCACATTTTAGTCCTTGATATTAACCGTGTCTCTCGGATTTTCGAAATTCCATTCACAGAAGCGGTAAAATTACGTTTTATGCAAAATTCAGTTTTTTAACCTACCACTTAGTGGTTTCACTATTCATCAAAAATTGAAAGTTTTCAGAAAAATACAAAAATTTCACCCTAGGCTAATTTCGATATTATGAGTCCAAAAATGAAGTCCATTTTGAAAAATAAATTTTTTAAAATTTTAAAAAGTTGTTATTACTATTCATAACGGCTAGTTTTAATAGCATATTGTTGTTTAGTGAAACTCGGTATTGCGTACGACGCAAGCTATCGAGGAAGGTCGCGATTGCGTGCAAAGCAAGTCAAGCAAGTGTTGTGTAGAAAAAGATTCCTTTGATGATTTATATAACATAAAAGTCTCAGGTGTTACATTCTACCCCCCATAAAAAGAATTTCGCCCTCGAAATTCGTCACTTTGTAACAAACAGATGAGGATAATTCTCCCTCATCATATCCTCAAGCTCCCATGTAGATTCTTCAAGTTGGTGGTTCCTCCATAAAACTTTCACCAAGCGAGTGGTCTTGTTTCGTAGGACTTTTTCGCTACGATCCAGAATCTCTATCGGCTGTTCTTCATAAGAAAGATCTTGTTCCAGCGGTACAACTTCTGAGCTGAGTACATGTGAAGGATCTGGTATGTACTTTCTCAGGAGAGATACGTGGAACACATCGTGAACTTGAGAGAGATTCGGTGGAAGCGCCAATCGGTAAGCTACCATCCCAACACGATCCAATATTTCGAAAGGACCGATATATCTAGGGCTCAACTTCCCCTTCTTTCCAAATCTCATAACCCTCTTCCACGGAGATATTCGTAAGAACACTTTATCACCCACTTCAAACTCTAGGTCTTTTCTTCGGTTGTCGGCATAACTTTTCTG
This sequence comes from Viscum album, assembly GCA_963277665.1. Lineage (NCBI taxonomy): Eukaryota > Viridiplantae > Streptophyta > Magnoliopsida > Santalales > Viscaceae > Viscum > Viscum album. The sequence goes on from OY728133.1 coordinate 992,849,036, forward strand.
TCGACTCTGAGCTGATCTTATGTGTTGTTGAATAGATCTGACCTTTTCTGCCATTTCATCAACGAGATCAGGTCCTAATAGCTTTCTTTCCCCAACTTCATCCCAGCAAGTTGGAGTCCTGCATTTCTTTCCATAGAGAGCTTCATAAGGAGCCATCTGAATACTGGAGTGAAAGCTATTATTATAAGAAAATTCCACCAAAGGTAGGTGTTGATCCCAACCTCCTTTGAAATCCATAGAGCAAGCTCTCAACATATCTTCTAGGGTTTGAATTGTTCTCTCAGACTGACCGTCTGTCTGGGGATGATAAGCAGTGCTGAAACTCAACTCTGTATCCAGAGTATGCTGAAGACTTCGCCAGAACTTCGAGGTAAATCTCGGATCTCAATCAGATATAATAGAAAGTGGTACTCCATGCAATCTTACCACTTTACATATATCCTGGCAAGCTGATCTAGAGAGAAATCCTCTCTAATAGCAATGAAGTCTGCAGACTTTGTAAGACGATCAACTATGACCCAGATAGCATTATTGCCTTTGGATGTTTTAGGAAGTCCTGTGACAAAGTCCATAGTGATGTTTTCCCATTTCCATTCGAGTATGGGTAATGGTTGTAACATCCCCTTAGACTTCTGTCTCTCAGCTTTAACTTGTTGACAAACCAAGCATCGAGAGACATATTCAGCAACATCTCTTTTCATGCCATCCCACCAGAAGTACTTTTTCAGGTCCCTATACATCTTCGTGCTTCCAGGATGAATAGAGAATGAAGAACTATGAGCCTCATCCAGCAGCTCTTTCTTTAATTCGGGGATGGGAGGAACACAAACCCGATTCCTGAACTTTATTATCCCATCACAATCAAGGTTGAATTCAGGAACATTTCTCACCTTCTTTTGTAACTCGACATCTTCTTTCTGTGCCTCTTTAATCTTCACATGTATAGATGGTTGAACATTCATTTGAGAAAGATAAGATTTTTCCCCTTCCATTATAATTCCAAGATCCATCCTTTGTAAATCCATAAATATTGGATCTTTTGTGATCCTCATCATGGATAAACTAGTATGGTCTTGTCGACTTAATGCATCTGCCACCTTGTTTGCTTTCCCAGGGTGGTAATGGATTGAGCAGTCATAATCCTTAATCAGCTCCAACCATCTTCTTTGGCGCATATTCAACTCCTTTTGTGTGAAAATATACTTTAAACTTTTATGATCAGTATAAATATCACACCTTTCACCATAAAGGTAATGCCTCCAAATCTTTAATGCAAAGATTACCGCAGCCAACTCCAAATCATGTGTTGGGTAATTTTGCTCATGGATTTTCAACTGTCGTGAGGCATAAGCTATCACCATATCATTTTGCATAAGAACACACCCCAATCCCTTCTTGGATGCATCACTGTAGATCACAAACCTTTCTCCACTACAAGGCAGTGTGAGCACAGGTGCACTGGATAACCTTCTTTTCAAATCCTTGAAATTCTCTTCACATTCCTCTGTCCAGACAAACTTGACTCCTTTCCGAGTCAACTTGGTGAGTGGATTAGATAATCGTGAAAAATCTTTTACAAAACGTCGATAATAACCAGCCAAACCAAGAAAACTTCGGATCTCAGTTACTGTTGTTGGTCTTGACCATCTTTCGATAACCTCTGTTTTTGCTGGATCCACAGATATCCCCTCTTTTGAGATTATATGACCCAAAAATTCAACTTTTTGAAGCCAAAATTCACACTTGGTAAATTTGGCATAAAGATTCTCTTTTCTCAGGGTCTTCAATATAATTCTCAAGTGATCTTCATGCTCTTCCTTGCTCTTTGAATAGACAAGAATATCGTCTATAAAGACTACCACAAATTGATCAAGATGGTCTCTAAAGACTCTATTCATTAGATCCATGAAGATAGCAGGGGCATTAGTAAGACCAAATGGCATCACTATAAATTCATAGTGTCCATACCTTGTACGGAAAGCCGTTTTTGGTATATCCTCCCTTTTGACCCTTAATTGACGATACCCTGAACGAAGATCAATCTTGGAAAAGTATTGAGCTCCGTGTAGTTGGTCAAATAAGTCATCAATGCGTGGGAGAGGATATTTGTTCTTGATAGTGATCTTGTTAAGTTCTCGATAATCAATGCAGAGTCTCATTGATCCATCTTTCTTCTTAACAAATAGAACAGGTGCTCCCCAAGGTGACGCACTAGGGCATATGAATCCCTTATCAAGATTCTCTTGGAGTTGCTTCTTCAATTCCTGCAACTCAATTGGGGCCATTCTATAAGGTGTCTTTGAAATAGGCAAAGCACCCGGTACGAGTTCTATTGAAAACTCAACTTCACGATTTGGTGGAAGACCCGGTAATTCCTCCGGAAAGACATCATCAAACTCTCGTACAATGGGCATATTCTTAATCGTGAGTTTCTCACCAACTATTTGAGATAAATAACCTTCATTTAGTGGAATCAATACCCATAAGATGGAAGAAATTTCCACTGGAAGGTTATGTTCATCCTTGCATTGATAGACGATCGTAGATTGACCTGGAATATGAAATGTGACTTCCCTTCTTTGGCAATCGATATGAGCTCCATGTAGAGAAAGCCAATCCATGCCAAGAATCACATCAAATTCCACTAAAGGAAGGATCACAAGATTTGCAGGAAGCACTTTCCCACAAACTTCGATCGGAGAAGAATTATAAACTTCTGATGCGATTGATGTGCCATTAGGTGTTGTCACAGCTAACTCAACATCTAATTGTTGAGGTAATACGGTGATACCCTTAGAAAATTTTTCAGAAATAAAAGAGTGGGTGGATCCAGAATCAAATAAAACATTTGCTACTTTAGAGTGGATGGTAAGTGTACCTTTCACCACATCGTTATCGTACTCCACGTCGCTGATAGAAATTGCATGTGACTTTCCTTTTTCTTTAGCCTTAAGAGTTTGTTGACGTCGACCATCATCATCAACCCTTGGATTTGGGCATTGATTGGCATAATGCCCCATCTCCTTGCACTTGAAACATTGAAGTGTAGCAGGTTCATTCTGTGTATCCCTTCCTTTGTTTGCATCATTAGACATCTTCTTCCCATTATCACGGCATTCAAATGCCCGATGACCTTCCTTTCCACATTTAAAACATTTACTTGTCCCTTTAAGACAACTCCCTCCATGTTTCTTTCCACACTTTGAGAATAAGGGAAAGTTCATCTTCTTTTCCGTGTGCTCTTTAGATTTTTCTTTGAATTCCATCTTCCTCTTCTTATCAAACCCATGTGACTAATGGGTTACTCCAATCTCCATCTCGACTTTGAGAGCACATCGAACGATTTCCTCGTAGCTATTGAAGTCCCTTATGGCTAACGCCCTTCGAAGACTTGGTTTTAAGCCACTAAAGAATCGATCGATCTTACTCTCAGGTTGGATAATAATACCAGAAGCGTACCTTGCAAGTCTTGTAAAATTTGCTTCATAGGTACTAACAGATTCATCATCCCTTTGCTTCAGTTCAAGGAACTCTTTCTCCATCTTTGTTCGGAGAATACGAGGGAAGTACTTATTGAAAAATAAGTTCTTGAACTCGTCCCATTCCATAGACTCAATTTCATCCCTTTGCCTTGTATTCTTAACAAGATTCCACCATTGATCAGCATCTCCTTCCAAACGATACACTGCTAGGATGACTTTATCATGCTCAGAACATTGAAGAACTGAAAATATCTTTTCAGTAGTACTAATCCATTGTTCAGCAACTAATGGATCAGTAGACCCGCTGAAAGATGGTGGACGCTGCCTCATGAAGGATTCAACAGAATGTTGCTCCCTCCTTTGTTCGTTTGGAAATCCTGTATGATTCATAGCTTGAGAATGTTGTGTGAGCATGGCTACAAGATTTTGCATTCCAGCTCCCATATCATTTGGTTGCTCAGGGGGACAATCATTGCATTGCCCATCGCATTCCGCATTAACACGGTTCCTTCAGGTTCCAGCCATTGACTAAAACCAAGAAGAATAGTGTGAGCAACACTAAATATAATAGGAAACCACATAATTCAAGAATAAAATTTTCATACTTATGGTCTTATCCTAGGTTATTCATGGCCATTTCTAAGATTGTGTTCTATGCTTAGACTTATCCTTAGGGTTCTTACTAAGGCTTTCACATCCTAGTTTCCAAAGGTTGACTATACCTTTCCTCTGATACCAACTATAACGACCCACACTTTACATTCATTGTTAATACTTCAAAATTGAATCACACTTATTACAACATATGACAAAACCACAAAGGACCGTATAGGTATAGTGTCTTTAGAAACTGGGAAACATAAACAACTGGTTCATAAATCTTCTACAGTGTCTCCCATTTATTTCATCATATCTAGGGTCCCTTTTAGCATATTCTACTTAATATCCATCTTCCTGGCCTGGAGAAAAGAAAACATAAAAGGGTGAGCTCAAATTCTCAGCAAGGGCAAATAAAGGAAATAAAAATCATATCATATCTTTTTGAAAATTAAAACCTGCAAAAGAGATCATAATATCTTAACATGGAATAAATCATAGAAGTGAAAATGAGATCCCCATAATCATAACATAAAACTTGAATCTTTGTGGCATGCACACATAATCATGGAAAATCATTTCTTGTTAGTCATGACTCATTGCCAAGACTATCTTAGTGGACAAAGTCCCTTTCTGAACCGAGTTCACTCCTCGTTTCAGTCTTGTATCACTGAACCGAAATAACCTTCCGTTCCAGCCATGTCTATCTCATGAGATATAAAATCATTACCCAATGCATTGGAGGGAGATATAGGTCCCACCCATCTTATAATGAATCCTTTCTTATGTGTGCCACATAATCATAAAACATACATCATCGCATAACACATATAACAAAAATGGGATTCTTGAAACATCATGACATCATAAATCAATTCATATATGATAAAGGAATTCATAAACATAATTCCATCACAACATAGTCAAACCAATGTAAAAATATGGATAGAAACAGAACCCTTTATTATCTTAGATGGAAAATAATTTTGATAAAACACTTGAATTGAATTCTTGAGGAAAATATCCTTTCTTCTTCAAAAACATTTTTCCTTTCATAACATGTCATACAAATTTAAAATAAAATAAGTTGATTAAAAATAAACTTGAAAACTTGTAAAGGAAGCTTCTTTGAAGTAATGTTTTAAAAATCCATTCATGCCGTATAAGTTAAAAAAACATTCTTCGTACTTTTGTCAGAAAAGTCAAAAGGTACCTCGTACGGAAAAACGACAAAAGATTCCTTTCATATTCTTTACTAAAAACTCACCTAAGGGTAAAATTGGATTTAAACTATTTCAAGTGGATGGAAACAATATTACATATTGAGGTAACATGGATGTGGATGATAAAATACACCCCAGTAAATACTTACGAATAAACAATCTCGGATAAAAATGAGATTGTGATATTTCCCTTACCTTAGGTCCGATTTGCTTTGTTCGTGTCCGAAGCTCCTGTATAATGGTTTAAATAATGTTATTGACTTATTCCAGAATCATACATATTGATATGAGATCATATATGGTCATATTATTAGCTTCTTGTTAGTAATATTTCATTGTTACTTGTTACTCGGGTCTTTATAACTTTTTGTTCTTATGCGTGTTTTGTCGAATAAATTATTATTCTTATCTTTAGGTTATAGATAATTCATTTCCAGAATGGTATTAGTGTAGTATATACCATATTCATTCATTCAATTCATTTATACAATCATTATGAAATGAAGATCATGTAGAACGAGTCACATCACATCGTGGAGACGGTATTCCGTACGTACGCACGAGTGATGATATCGTTCCTATGATCGTGGAATTGTATTGGAGTATATATATATATTATTTCAGTATCAATATTACTTAATAATAATCATATATAGTTACTCATTATACCATTATACCCATCCTTGTAAGGTGATGGTGGAAAATAGATTACACCACGGCGTGGAGACGGTATTCCGTACGTACGCACGCGCGGTGATTTCATTTTTCCGTAGGATGGATAGAAGGTGAATTAGGGTTGTTTCATATTTATAATAACATATCAGTATGTAAGTAATACTGATGTTATTACTTTATCATGAAACAACTAAAGAAGAAGAAGTTGAAGAAGAAAGAAATTGAAAAGATCGGTAATGGATATTACCTCTTCTTTGGAACGCCTTTTTGAATCCTCCACTTAAGGAACTAAGATTGGTCTTTGGAGAAGACCAGGACCTCTAGGATTATTCTAGGGAAGTGGAGAAGGGAAAATGGCAGGGGTTGGCCGAGCTTGAGTGCTCAAATTGGTGTGAGGAGGAGGGGGAGGAGGTGCCCTTTTATAAGGGAGGAGAGGGGAACCTTAGGAATATCTCAAAATATTATTTTATATTAAAGTCAAAATCGGTTTATAATGGTTCCAAAGGGTCTTATTTCGAAGCTAAAGTGGGGATGGGTCGAAATACTATCAACCAATAGGATTTAGACAAGTTTAGGGTATTATTTTAACCTTATCAATTAGATTTAACTCTAAGTTAATTAATTTAACTTTTACCGTGTCTTTTTGTTTTCTTTCACTATATGGTTAATACACATACTATAACATGCCAAACGAACCCCAAATTGTTTATTATTAATATATATATCCTTATCTAAGTCATTTGGCCGAACCATAGATTTTTAGGAATAAAATAACAATTAATAATATAATATTTGATTTAAAAACTATTTTGTGTCAATTTTGACACTATTTGATATATGATTTTTGTGAAAGTCATAACAGAATTATATGTTCGAACCAAGTTGATTAAATCAATACTAATATATCATAGTAACCTAGAAAATTAGTTGAATTCATAAAAAGTCTCAAATTACATTTATTTTGGTGTTTATAACATCAATTATGTCAATATTTCATTAATAAGATAATTACTGCATCATCATTGTGTCATAAATAAATTAAATTATTTAATGTCTAAAAATTACAAATAAAATACCGTTATGTAGGAAATCTTTTTAGCTTTCTAATGAATATTTATAGTCGAATTTATCTTATGTATAACCCCATATTAAAAATGATTTACTTATTAAACTTTGATTTTAACTATTTTAACCCTTCTTTAAATAAATTAATAATAAATGTCCTAATCTAATCCTAGTGGGCCTAAATGATAATATTTTACACTTAAGGTTGTTTTTGGTCGAGATAAACTTGTCCAATAGAATTAGGACATGTGTTAGGGTAATATTAATATCATATTTACCATTAGTTACCCTATTTACTATTAACCGCGGTAAAAAAAAGTAAAAAGTTACTATTCACCAAAAAATTATTTTCATCTCATTGAACCACATTTTAGTCCTTGATATTAACCGTGTCTCTCGGATTTTCGAAATTCCATTCACAGAAGCGGTAAAATTAAGTTTTATGCAAAATTCAGTTTTTTAACCTACCACTTAGTGGTTTCACTATTCATCAAAAATTGAAAGTTTTCAGAAAAATACCAAAATTTCACCCTAGGATAATTTCGATATTCTGAGTCCAAAAATGAAGTCCATTTTGAAAAATAAAATTTATAATATTTTAAAAAGTGGTTATTACTATTCATAACGGCTAGTTTTAATAGCATATTGTTGTTTAGTGAAACTCGGTATTGCGTACGACGCAAGCTATCGAGGAAGGTCGCGATTGCGTGCAAAGCAAGCCAAGCAAGTGTTGTGTAGAAAAAGAGTCCTTTGATGATTTATATAACATAAAAGTCTCGGGTGTTACAGAAATAATATGGTAATTATCTCAAAGTAATGGGAAATTATTTATGTACGGTTGAGAAGGGCAGTAAGATCATGAATATTGAAGAGTCTTGAATAAGTCAGCCAGTGTGATGGAGTAATGAAAAGAACCTCCCATTGTACATTGAATAAGATATATAGAGAAATGTAAATATGAATTAAAATGAACTAAAAAATGGGTCCTTTAGGGTAATCATCATTAAGTACCTCTACTGAAAATGATCTAGAGAAATATTATGCCTTCTATACTACTGATGCAGAGAATCAAAATCAGGTTAAACAAGGAACACATCCTATTTACTCAAAAATTAAAAAATATATATTTGATTCTAATTTTTCACATTTCTTTATAACATGAATGTTTTTATAACTATTTCACCAATACAATGATACCTTAGAGTATATGTAACAATAAAACAATTATCAATGAAATCATTGCAATCGGTGTATTGGAATCTTCTTCTGTAAGCCTATGTGCGATGATTCCTCTATAAAATCATAAAATACATACATCAATGCTATGTGATTATATAATAAGAATGTATTGGATATTTCTATATATAGTTTTTTTGCAGAATATTTTATCTCATTTCATAATTAGAAGCATCTAATGATCCTCTAAAAATGTATGGAAAATCATGACTATGATTTGGAAGATCTATAAAGTTTGTGGGAGTATAATCCATGTAGAGAATCATACCTTGCAAAATGATTTACTGAAAGGAAGGTATCATCTTGGAGGAAATTCCCATTGTTAGAAAATATAATTATTCATTTTCTAAATAGTTACCATGTCTTCCCAAGATCATTCTATAGAGTTCCCAATAGATCTCATAACTGGAGATTATTTTATTTCAATGTAACTTAAAATGGTGTTCATAATTGAACTAGATAATTTAAAAAATTAGCTACCTCAGATATTGTAATAATATTTCATACACCTGATTGGATCTCCAGAGGGTGTGCAAGTTCTCTCTTTGTAGAAAACAGAGTTATCAATGTGACTGTGTATAAATTTTCTAGAGCTAAATTAGATCCCTATAAATTAAAATTATCATATTAAAACGATTAAAAAAAATTCCAAACAATTAGGAGGTAAATACTAATCTAAGGTGGATGTTTATTATAAATATCCCCAATTAATGGTAAATAATGATTATATTCAGATGACATAATTCTATGTAGGGTCAAGGAATTATGATTTCATAGTGATTTACATTGGACTTACTAATTACCCTGAAATCATTATTGATTTGATGAATATATTCTTGAGATACTATGTCACAAAATTTTTGGTAGTATTTATGCATGATTTTGTCATTACCTCCATGAAAAAGAAGTAACATTAAGAGTATTTGAGGATTCATTTTGTGGGGTTATGCAATCATAAAATGTATGCATGTTTAGAAAGTGTGACTATTGGATATATAATTTCACATTATTTCTATTTTTTATCACATGTTATGGAATATATAAGGACCCTTTTAAGACAAAATAAATTAATAAATGACCCATAACCACTAGTGTCATGGAAATTCGTGTCATTCTTGGCAATGTTAGGATATATCAATATTTTGAAAAATAATCCACATGATTTCATATCCCACAATGTAATTTGTCAAAAAACGGAGTAAAGAATTATTCGGAAGATAAATATGAGGAAAAATTGAATGATATCAAGAAGACGCTAATCACTATACCCTTACTAACACTACAAACAAGTGGATAATGTTTTGTGACATAAAAAATTCCATTGATTAAAGGAATGTGTTACATAGTAATAGTAAATGATGAAGTAATATCCTATTCACCATGATAGTTTATGATCTACGTGAACAACTACCTAATGCATGATATATAGTTTTCAACAAAGATCTATTCTTGGAATATTTGCTGTCACTACCTATATGGTGAAAATTCAGATATATATTTGTCACAATATTTTAATGTGTATAATCAAACAGAGGGAGAAAAACCAAAATCAAATAATAATTTTATACCTAATAAGGGAATATGATTTCCCTATTCAATACTATACTACGAAGAAAAATAAGGAATATAATTCTCTTAGTAGAAAACAACCTTCTACCCTATCCAAGATGTTGATTGGTAATGACCATATCTTCTTGGATATTCATAGAATGTGTTTTTATATCATAATAGAAAATAATCTATGATAGCTTACACAAATTATATATAAACAATATATCCAATAGAATATGAATGTTGTAAAGAGGAATGATTTAAAGGTATAAAATAAAAATAAAGTGTTAATGGTAGAGAAGAAAAATGATTTAATATTCATTATTATTATGTGATTAAATTTCTGGCAGGACATTATGTGCCTGAATCACCTAGGATAAGAAATTATTTATTCAAAAATCAATATAGGCCAAATTTATACACCTTTCCAAGATGTACCAAGATATAATTTGATCTTAAATAGAACATTTGATATGGAAATATAAAGAAGGATATTTTGGAGTATATCTCATGGTGTCTGTTATGTTAAAAAGTTAATTAAGGGAAACAGAAGTCCAAATTGATGATGAAAACAATTCGAATACCAAAATAGAAATGGGATAATGTCATTTTGAAAATTTTCACAAATATCCCAAATAATTCAAAATGAAGTAATGCATTCTGAATTTTGGTGGATCAATACACCAGGATTTGAATATTTATAAAAATTTAGGATGATTTCTCACATGAAAATAATTCCATTATATATGTGATGAAATTGTAGAGGTTGTATGTGGTTCCACTTTTTACCACATTTTCTCATCATCCGTACGTCAACATTAAATTTTGGAAATGTATTAAAGATTCTTCCAATAATGAATTGAATTTCAGCATATCCTTCCACCCTAAACCTATTGTAAAATATAAGTGAACTATTTAGAAACTCAAGGATATTCTAATAACATTCTCAATAAAATTTAATTGCGGTTGAGATCAACATTTAACATATTTTGAGTTTTCATACCACAATAGATTCCTCTAATGAACTGTATTTGCTCAATATGAAGGTATGCATTTGAAATGCTATAGAACTCAAACTTATTAGAATGATGTTGGTGAATAGTATATACGTGTAAATGATCTTGTATATGAGATGATAGAGACTGTTCAGTGCATCCAACAAAAAATAAAATCCAAGTATAGTCTATGAAAGATCTGGGGTAAAAACTACTGAATGGATTTGGAGTTAAAAATTATTGAAATTTTATTCCTAGAATAACAGAATACAATAGATTCACATAGTTTTGAATGAAATGGATTATTTATAAAAATTACATTTTCACTTTTGAGTTTCTTGATTGAGTTGGATTAGTGGCCTATCATCTTTAACATTCACCATGTATTGAAAATGTTCATGGATTGTTTAATGTATCACTACTGAGGATGTGAATAACTAATTCCTCACATGTACTGAATCTATAGGTGCTACCAATAGATAAAAACCTCTAATATGAAGGTCCTCCATTGAAGATCGTGGACTATAGATACAAAGTTCTACACCACAGGACCAATCACCTTGACAATGTTTGGTGGAGGAACCATATGTATGAAGAGGGGGTTTGGGAACCAGAGGAAACAATGAAACATTACTACCCTAATCTAATATAATAAGATAATATGAGTAAAAATTTATTTTACAATATTTCTAAATGGAAAAAGGAAAATAATGATCAATATAATACAAATTTTATTTTTCTATTGATACAAATTGGTCTTATAATATTATATATATTGTTATATGTAGAAAGAAGTTGATGAGAAATTATTTCATACTGTTAAATTAATAAACAATGAAAATAATTAATATTACAAACATTACAATTGGATTGAAAATTTATAATAGAAAATAAAAAATGTGGAAAAATGTATTGCCCCAATATCCTATAATCAGCACCCCTAATACTATCTCCAGAGAAATGTGAACAAATACTTTTAAACAAATAATTTTTTTATAAATGGATATATATAACCATTATTGGAATGGTGATATATAAATAATGAATGAATTATGATGTCTATATTAGAGGAATTGTAAATATTATAATTGTAAAGTGACCATTGGGTATAGTAACATTACTATTGGGAATAATAACTTGACTTTGGGCATAGTATTTCTTCTTCAAAATAATAATTATTGATACAAATAGCATTTATCATGACTTATTTACGTAAATATAAATATTATAATGTGTAAAAATAAATATCATGTTTAAAAAATCAACAAAAATATGTGCACATTCTAAATAGACTGTATTTTAATGTATTTAATAAAATTCATAATTTTTATATTAAAAATAAAAATATCCAATTTCTAAATATATATTGAATAAAAATATTAATTTTTTAAATAATCCCATTAAATTTATCAATGGATGATTTTTTTTCAAATTATCTTAAATACTCCAATTTCTAGGTGAATAATAAAATGTTTTCTTTCTCTTGACCTTTTTCTAATAAATTACACCATTCATAATTTAAATAATAAACTAATAAATACTATAACATGTGGTCCAACTACAATATATAATTTATTAATGAATAATTAAAACACAATAAACATAATTTTCAAATCCGAAAAGGGACATTACAAATCCAAATATCAAATGTTATTTTTTAAAATCTCAAATTAGGATTCTATTCATATTCCTTTTCAATAAAATAATATATTAGAAGTATAAATCATATTAAAGTCATAAAATAAATTATATTAATTATATATATTTTTTATATTGTAAACGTTTATCGTTACAACTTTTACATTGGATATATTATTTTTTCAATATTTTATTTAACAAAAATCACTTCTCCAAATGTAAAAATAATCCATCCACCTCTCCATACAGAAAAAATAGTTCACCCTCATTAAATAGCCGAATATCTTCCAAAAGTATTCCATTTAGTATCCTTAATATCCTTAAGGATGTTTTGTATTATTCTAACTCCAAACATCTTGGGATTGTTAGTGCTTTATAATATAATCTACACCAACTATTAATTATGTTTTGTTCAACACCTATATTAATATTATTATAATTTTTAATTATTATATTTTTCAACACCCAATTCACAAAAAAAAACTTATTATAATTAATTTGGAAATTATTTAACATTATATTAATTATTTTAACCAATTGAACTTATCAAATTTACTATATAATTATATTTCAAAATTTCATTTACTGCTCTCTAGATATTGTCCATACAACGGTCGATTAACCACATATGGATTGATTTCTATGCCTAAAAATTTAACAATAATCATAAATGGATTTTTTCAAATATATATATATATATATGATTAACATGTATTTATATGCATTATATTATTATTGTATTAATTATACAAATGTATATGTTACGATTGATAAAATAGTGAAATCAATTAAAAACACCAAATTTTACGTAAAGATTTATATCAAAATGGATTCTCTATAAGGCCATAAATTAATTAATATAATTAAATGAATATAATTTATAAATATATGTTAAAACTAAATTATTTTACATGTGGATATTTTTATAAAAAAATATATGTTTATTATCTTTGAGGCACAAAAGTAGTGAAATAATGGGGGAATTAAGGTACATAGATTCAATAACCCAGCATTAATTCATTGTCTCTTACCAAATTAATAATACATTTATTTTTTATATTACACAAAAGTTACATAAATACCAATTCATTAATAATACCATATTTTTTAGGGAAATTCATGTTTCAACATGGATTTTTATGTTCAATACATTTATTTCCAAAAAAGAAAATCCATTCCCAAATAAATTTATGACTATTATTATTTTATTTCTTAGTCATTGAAAAATTATCAGTTATTATAATGTAATATCTTCCATTTTATAATGGGAATTGAAGTATTTAATTTTTAATGTATTTATTATTAAATCCTAAGGAAACCTATTTAATTCAATTGGTTATTCCATTACCATGAGTATGATACGTTCAACATGGCATGGAAGATTATATAAATATTATGACATAACAGGTGGTCCCAAGATTATATTTTTGTATAATGCATAGTGTAATGTTATATATATAATGAGATAAGGTGAAATATATGTGAATATGATGGTAACTATTTTTAATAATTATTTTGATTACATTATTGACATATGTTATAAATGAACATGATGCTAGAATTTTTTACAACTATGTGTGGTTTTTATCCAAAATGACATTATACCTCATTATTTTGAATTTATAAATTCATTGAATTTGTCATATTTTTTCCTACATGATAATTATATGATTCTATTATTATGATATGAAAATAGTTATTATGCTCTCTAGTATTATATTGATTCATGTTCTATATTATCCTTCTAACTGTGATTTAAACTTATCTATTTTGTTGATGTGTATCCTCAAGTGATTACATGTTCTAAGATGAATGAAATCATTTAATAATATATAAATCAAGTATTTAAATAATTTTTTTATTTAATTATATCCATGTTATGTAATAGAATAAGTTTACCCAAACACTATAATTATTTTATCATTGATTTGAAACTCTATAATGTTTTAATATTAAAAATTTTGTAATTTAATTGCATGTAATGGTAGTCTCAGCATATTATTCTTATATATGTTACATATTCTTATAATAAATCAATATGATATAAAACAAAACAGAGTAAAATTTTAATCTATCAATATTGTTGTCTTTGATTTTTATATTCATATGATGAATTTAATATGTTATTCCAACCACAAAATTCACAATGAATCATGTTTCAAAATTTAATTTTATAATTAGATATGATATTATTATAATATATTCATTCATCGTGTATTTTTCTCATACAATCATTTCTAACTTTTTCATATTATTAAATTCAATTGATATCTTTTATATGTACACTTTATTTATAATATGATATCAATTCTTTCATATGTTTACATTCACCATGTAATTAATAATCAATAAATAGATGGTATATGTTGTATAGTGTTTAATATTATGATAATATAGAGAAATATTCACACAATAGTAAGCTAATTGGTGTTTGAATTAAATATACAATGATAATAAAACATATAGGTTTTGGGGTCTTATTATTTTGAGGTTTAATTTATATAACTATAAAATGATGTGATTTCTATTAATTCTATGGTTAGGACATCTACAATTATTTTAAAACATGTTTTAGTTGTTGTTTTTTGAAGTTTTTTTGAAGAATAAGAATATAACCTGCAAAATTTATCATTAATAAAAAGTAATATTTGACAATCCTAAAATTACGATTTTTTAAATTAAAGGGATCAATTTTACCAAATTTAGATTCATATTATTTTTAATATTGCTGATTAAAATTAGTGTACTAATACCTGTACTGGCCTTTTTTGTGTTTGTTAATAGCTGAAATTTTCTTGAATTGATATAACACAAACGTTTACAGATAGAGAAACGTCTATCCATTTAAAATAATTGAGATAAATGGTTATGTTAAAATATATCATAAATAATTATATGTTCATTTCATGTTTTGAAAAATAACATAAACCATACCAAACTACAAAATACAAATATGACATAAAAACTCTCTATTGACTCACTGATGGAAAAGTGTTTGCCTTAATTTAGTGTATCATCCAATTCTCTAATTATTAATAAGGGGTAAAATATAATAGAATAGTTATTTTACAATCTATATTTCCCATTACATGGATGGTTTGTCCCAAATATTATTCATTCATAAGTCTTGATATATTAATGAGGGAATCTCATTAAGAATATAAGATGAGAATTTGAAATTGAATCTAAATAAATAGATGAGTTTAAGAATAAATTTATGAAATATTTTACAGGATCAAATTTTTCAAAAAGATTTATTTATTTCCATGAGGTAGAGATATATTAATATGTGTCCATTGTTATATATGAAGTGATCCAGGAAAGGCCTTAGTTTTATTCTTATCATTTCATCATTAACTCTAAAATAAAAAATTATTGTTTTAATTAGTAACATAAAATAATTTATCCGAAAATAATTAGCTATAATGTAATTTGGTACTAGTGAAGAAATTGTAAAAAAACTCTAAATGGGTTGGTGGTAGAAATTGGAGATTACAATTATTGATTATTTATTGGAAAATAATTGAAAAATGTAGTTTAATTTATGACCAAATAAAAAAAATAGAAGAAAGATAATTACTATAATTACCTAATAGAAATGATGCAATTACCATATAGTAATTTTATATAATTGTAAAATTAAGTGATTTATATGTGGAAGAGAATAATTTCAAGAATAATAATGCTGAAGAGAAATGTAGAGTTAAATAGATAAAATGGATGAAAATAATTCTCATTCAAATACACCACCAACCCAATAATTATATATTTATATGTAATATAGAAATTAAAAGAATATATTCAAAAATCCAAGGTATAATAATTAAAATATGTTGTTTAATACATGTAATCAAATGGATAATGGGAAACAGATGATAAATATAAATACTGATGTTGTTTATAAAAATTGTGATTAATGTTAATCTAATCATTCAATTAAGAATAGATACTTTCCTATGAAATTTTAATTATATCAACTCCTCTTTATCATAGTTTTTTATTTAAAAATTAAATAACACAAAAAATAAACTATAATATAAAATATTCATGAAAACACAAAGTTTTATAATTATTCCATCCAATTTCTATAACTTGTCTCAAAAAAATGTTTGTGAGGGTTTTGGTAATATTGAATGAACCTAATGGTGTATTACCAACCATTATTTAAAAAAAAATATTTTGAGAAATATGTTGATGATAAAAATTGCAATAAATATAATGGAGGAAATGAATAATTGATGATAGGACACTGAAACTAAAACTCAAGATCATCATATAGTAATTTGTAATAAATTTATTATTTAATGAATAACATTTTGATGATTTATTTATTCATTAATTAATTTGAAAAAATAGATAAGTTTTAATATATTTTGATTATAGAATGATTTGTATATTCCATCTATTGTTGATAAACATGTGTTCCAAGAGCTACTGGAGATCACTATAGTAATATAATTGGGCTATCATTGTATATCTTAACTCTTGAATCCTTCATCATGGATCTCCGTGATAATCATGTCATTAAATATTATCTTTGTTCTCTATAAAATAATGACTGGTGGTGGAGGATGAACACTCACTAACATTGACAGAGTTCATAGAGATAGTGATCTCATGGGATTTGAGAGGATTCTTTAGATGTTTTTTTCAAAAACAAAAAAATTAAAAACAAACCCATTAAAATTAATACTACAGTGGTTAGATAGTGTTATGGTTAGAAAATAACAATTTAACATGTTCTAATATTAATTTATTAAAAGTTTTAGAAGCCCAAGATTATAAAACTAATTATTATTTAAAACATATTGACATGTGATAAACAGGAATATTAATTAAGTATTAATTATTAAAATATAATTTAATATATATAATTTATCACTAGACTATTTAACATAACCCGCCATTCCTCCATATTTTTAATCATGTATTTATCTATATATTGTATATGTAAATATCAATATGTATGTTAAAAAGAAATGATTAATAATTATATTCACAAAATAGATAATAAATATGTATTAAATATTCTATTCTTTCAATATTATGTTGAATAATGAGGGATGTAATCTATGTGATCAATTAAACCTGAATAATAATTAAACGATTTTAAAAATTTATATTTACTCAAAATATTAAATAATAAATAATATTTTCAATATAAATATGGTTTGGGATAACCATAGTGTTTTACACACTATCTCTCTCTCAAATTTTAATTTGGAAAAGAATCTAAAAGTCTAATATAGGATCTAGAAACCATAAAAGGAACTGATAATGACATTATTCCAATTATTAAGGACATAAAATATCAGACATAATCTTACTGAGGGATGAAATCCCATTATCATGATATATCTTATCAAGTAGGATGCAAGATATTTCCATTAACATATGTTCTGAATTTATCTATCCTTTTTTTCCCGGAAATTAAAATCCTATAGAAGAACCTGGAAATGGATTTAGTTAGGCATTATCATTTCCACCAAAATCATAAAAAAGTAAAATTACTTTAAAAATACAAGGGAAAATAATCCTTCCTCAGATTATTCATTATTAAAATATTATTAATCATCACCGAAGAAATCCTTCATTTTCATTATCATATTCTATCATAGGATTCATAAATACATTAATGTACATGACTAAAAAAATATTAATAATAATATTAAGTTCTAAGGATAAATAAGCATTTCTGTAGACAAAAAAATCCAAGGACACGTATTAAAATGGATTTCTTGTTGGAATCTCTCATTATCATACACTCATACTCTATAAATTTCATAGGCATTCAACATGAGAAGGAGCCACTATATTTTATGACTCTCCACCCCAGGTAAACTTCATCATGTGTCTTGTATGATATTTCATCTGACTATATGGAATATATTTAAGAATAATTTCATATTGGGGAACTTCAATGACCATTATTTGAGAAAAATACCTATAGGAAATTATCACATAGTGTACCACATAGAATAATAGTAATTATTAGATATATTGTTTATTATTATTCAAATATATAAATACATGTAATAAAAAAGAAAACAAAATTATTTTTTGGGGATCAAACTCTAACAGACACCCACATTCTTTATAGTCAATATCATATGACCTTATTAACACTAGTTCTCTCAAGATACTCATGATTGTACTTAGTTAATGATTCATTAAAATGGCTAACCCAGTTTTCTTCATTGAAAAAATACATATTGAATCATTACATATATGTGAAAAATGCCTAATGTTGTGAATTTTTTGGAGAATGTTCTTTGTTAAGTAGAGTATCCATGGGTCTTTTTCCTCAGCCACCACTACTGTATTATTACAATATAATGTGAAAAGGTCATTATTTACTAGAACAAAATAAATATCATTTAAAAATATTCATATCATAATGGATTATTTGGATGTATTATACTGATATACATATTAAAACTACACTATAAAATTTGTGACAAATGACTTCTTTTAACTCTTTGCAGTCTCATGTATA
This sequence comes from Viscum album, assembly GCA_963277665.1. Classification (NCBI taxonomy): domain Eukaryota; kingdom Viridiplantae; phylum Streptophyta; class Magnoliopsida; order Santalales; family Viscaceae; genus Viscum; species Viscum album. Next base: position 992,867,994 of record OY728133.1, read on the forward strand.
TCATTGAGTATTAAAACATGTAGTAAACATGACATATGGTCATTATGACATGTTAAAAAAAAATAATATATATAAACCTAGATTACTAGCTCCACATATCATATATATTCCAAGAAAAAATCCATAGTTCTTCTTAAATAAATAATGAAAACCTCAACAATTGACCAATTTTGTTCACCAATATCTTTTTCATATCTAACTACCGAAATAAATTTGTAGAAAACATAGAGTCTTATACATAACATAGAATAAATTATTGTTTCAACAATTGAATAACATTTAATATTAACATACACACACAAACACTCTTACTGTGTTTGAGGATAGACTTTCATAGTGTAAAGTATACCATGTGACATTGGAACCAATACCTTTATAGAACTTTAAATACTATATATCATTAAAATATGATAAATTTATATTTGATGAAATTTTACCAGAATTATATTAAAAATATCAAAAATTGTTTTGATCATAAGAATGATGGCCACATCACCAAACTAATTCATGGAGAATAATTTGTTTAACCAGACCATAACAATCTGTATGACATGTATATCATCTACAGTAATTATTATTTAATCTATATATACTACTATGATTATGAAAAAATTAAAATTAAACCTCTTAGAAATAAATGTCTCACATTAATTATTAATGAAACAAAATACATATATAGCATTATATAATCTAATGTTATATAACCAGGATACACTCTTCAATCAATAAACGAGTCTATATGACTTACAAATATTTTAGGATCAAAGTGGAGTTAGAAGCCCATAAAATTATGTCATAAATATATATTCCCAATGTATCCCATTACAAAAATATCCATTTAATTCCATTTCCAAAATTTCATATTCATGTAATGCTTCTATAGCCTATAAAGTTATTATAGGGTTAAAAATTAGAGCTACGGAAAAGGTTTCATCATAGTCAATTCTGGTACATTGTTTATAATATTATGTTATTTGTCTAACTTTTTTGGTACATACAATACATTCCATGTCCTATTTTATCTTGTATACACATTTTCACACAACAATATTTACATTAACTATATGATTGACCATAATCCCATCATTTTTATAAAATACGAAATCCCTATTAAAATTCATGAATTCTTATTATTCAGCTGTATTTGAGCTACATACTTCCTATTTATAGGATATATGGTAATTATTTCCAACCAATAACATGTATCCAACTTTAGTGACCAAAAAAATATCTCTTTGTCCATCATAAAACTATAATACATTTCAAAAACAACATATTCCATGGACCCCAATGTAATATGTTCCTATACAATCTCTAGTGTTTATTGAGTATAATCATATTTCTAGTGAATCATTCTTAGACAATTTTTCTTAAACATTTTATCCCTATATAGAAAAATAGATTTACTATAGATGATTCTAGTGTAATAAAGATAGTTCGTAGTATCCCATTTTTACTATAGGATACCCTATAAAGATACACATTATGCCTCATGGTGATAATGTTACTCTTATATTCCCTTATAAAATTAGGTATAGACCCATACATGTGTACAAGAAAAACATGTTTCTTTCCACTTTATAACAATAATTGAATTCCATTTTCTAATTTATTAGTTAAATTTTTTAGTTTTTATCCCATAATTTTTAATGGATATCCCCAAAAGAAAAATGGATGTTCATCATGACTCATAATTGACATTAATATATATATAATGTCACAGTTCTTCCTTTCACTAACATTATTCCACTGTATTACATAAGTTCATGTTACATGTAATAGAATCCAAAAATCTCATATAGAAATAATAAACATGTTGTTAATATATATTCCATCTTAATTGTTTAATGATTATATCTTATAAGTAATCTTATTCTTTACACCATTATTGAATTATATGAATTTAGAAATATACTCAGACATATACAATACCACGTAGACATATATATAACTATTGATGTTATAAAAAAATGTTTGGATATAAGAGTATAATCCTCTTGAATCTATAAGAAATGCTCCACACACATCAGCGAGTTTCACTCTTAAAAGTTTTATGGACCTTTTTCACTTGTCCAAAAAATAGTGGGTTGTTTTTTTAAATATGAAAAATCATCCTATAATTCGCATAGATTTATCTCAAATGATGGAAAAAACATTTTGATATAGATTTGTAAAATAATTCTTATTTACATGACAAGGATAGCGATTTCATATCTGTTTTTTATATGAGTTATAAAAACATTATTCTGTATCCATTTACAATACATGGGTTTTAGAGTTTGAAAAATAACTACCATTATAAAATTGTCTCATACCATAACATACGTTTTATTTTTAAAATAAAATACTTTCATTTCAATACATGAAAAAATGATCTGTATCTAAGAAGGATATAGAAATTATTTATTTTGGTAAAATTTAGTAGAGAATAAATATCATTTACGTAAAGTATCTTCTATATATGAAATAGAATGTTGTAAAATCCAATTGAGAGAGTGTGTAGCCTCACATCATTGGAAGCATGTGCATAAACCCTTTCTCTAGTAATCATTTACAATCTAAATTACACATGAATTTTTATTTATATATATGTATAAGAGAGAACCATTGGATATACCTAACACTAAATATGTATATGTTTTAAATTACACTCAATGACAAATACTCATTTAGGTTACCCTTGTTTATGGGTGTAGTTACTCTTCAATTGACCATTTTTTCCCAATGAAAAAACATACCACCCATTCCTTCAGCTTCATTTTAAATCGTCAACTAATTCTTAGGTTGATTATTGGGAGAAATAGACTTGTAATATGTAGTTGTCCCATTATTGATATTCTTTATTTTCTTAATCATGATTACGATCATAGGTTTTTCAGTCACCTTGTCCTTATCAAATTGGCTATTTAAATTAATAAATTTTTAATGGTTCTAATCATGATTTTTCATATCATTGTTAATAATAAATTTAGTGAAGAAATCATGTAGTGGTAAACATTAAGTGATATTCAATTAACATAAATTGGAATTTAATTACCAATATATCATTGTGTTATATGTTCCCAAAAATCATTAATAAATTATTTCCAAGAAGAACCAAAACATTATGATTATTTCAAAAAATTCATTAGAGATCTGGTACCTCTCTTGCCTCACCATATACTAATATAGATCTTAATGGTGATATATCATCCTATAAACATTTATTTCCACTTAGTGATTTAGAAGGTCATTTTTTATTGATATCATGACACATTAGATATATATGCAATGATCTCAATACATATCCTATATAAAAAAACCATCCTCTCTTGTTATTTTTCTAACTGCATCAACAATAAGGACTTTAATCACATATAATTCTATTCAAGGTGTTAGAAGACACATGATCATCATTATCATTCTTTGAAATTCTTATTCTCAATATGGTTGCCCTTATAATTTATGGATCAATATTTTATGTTTGACGTTACATTTTCTTTTCCTCTAAAATTATAAAGAGAATAATTATATTACATTATCTGAAAAAATGATTATAAATATTAAATATTGATTAATTTTATATTATTTTATTAGAACCTAATATCACTGACCATTAGCTTCAGATCATCCACTTTCTAGAAAAAACTAATGGAAAAGATCCATACTCCCTAATTTTTAAAAGGAAATAGTTTCAGACATGTTATTTGAATGGTTTTAGGTTTGAATTAGACTTTCAAACCACATTAAATTATAGTTATTTTATCCATTTAATAGAATCCTGAGTCCACATGTCATTTAACTGGATTTAATCATCCTTTTACTCTTAATTAAAACATTTCCTAGTTGGGTAGTCGACCATTGATGTGAAACATGTTCTATTAATATCAAAATCTTGTTACAATTCACCTATTATTTAAATCCACCCTATATAAAATAGTCAGATAAATTAATATAAGGATTTATTTTAACCGATGTAGTAGTATACCATATTAAATTAATGTGTTTAAATAAAGGATTTTAACATTTAGTGAAAATTTACCTTTTTATCATTATTACATGTTTCATAATAGTTCATGGATTTACATTAGTTACTATACACTTATTTTCTAATTTTTATCTTTAATCCAATGTATTTTATTTCAATCATTTGTTCTTTTTAATTTCTCAATTAAATTGATCCTTATTGAACATTTATAAGGAAAGTAAAAATGCAACCTAATAGAAATAAAATAATAAGGTGGAATGATCATGATTTTTACGAAGGTCCATCTTATCTAGTGGATGATAAAATAACCATCGACATAGGGGAAACCTCATTAACCTTGATAGAAATTTAAATTCAGATTTCCACATATCAATACATGTAATATATTGTTTTGTTTCACCTATACTCCAAACATAAGCCACCTCCACTATCTTGTTGGCTTCGTCAATTACATAAGCGCTTATTTATATGATTGTAATGGGAACCAAAGTGATGCTTAATAAATTTACAAAAATGGAAATAATTCTCATGTATGCCCCTACACAATAAGAAGAGGGATGATTTAGAATCCACTAATTTAATTTAGAAATCAATTAAAAAGAAAACAATAAATTAAAATGGGTTGTTATATGATTATGACCATACACATATATGAAACAAATTAGAAATATAACACTGTTACAATTCAAATATAATCAATATTATTTATGATAAATTATATTTGTATCAATTATGTGTCCTCTTTAATAAACCAATTATTTTCCCACATTTCTCATCCATAAATTATTTTAATTTTCATACATTATAATTTTAAATAAATCAGATAAATTTTTATAAAATTAATTTGTAAGAAAACATATTATTTAAGGCCACATAATGGAAAATCATATGAACAACCCAGTATGATTTATATTTATATACATATTACTCATACAACATGTTTTATAAATTAATTATAATATAATTTCATGGTTTTTACATAATATAATAAATGACACATTGAACGGTTTCTATTTAAATATTGTTTTATAATTTAATTATTTTAGAGTGATTAATCTATTATAAATTATATATGATATATAGTTCTGAACATTATGTTAAAATTAATTAACAACCTATCATATAGAAACACATTATATAAAATTTATAGTTTCAAATAATTGAATCCTGAAACAATTAGGGATAATTATTAATAATTATTGTAAATTTAATTTTAATCAATTTTAATTGTTATACTACAAAGAGTGTATATTATTGAAAAAAATCATTTATAGATACCATTATATATCTGTTGAAAAATACTTGGGACATGACTTGTAATCACACCATATAAGATAATATAGTAAACAAAATGTTCATGGTATACACATTGTGGGATCCCCATGTTACATGGTTCACCATTCATGTATGGAGCGTAAGAAAATTCCCATCACAACATTGTGTACAATTGATAAATGTTGTGTAGTCAACCTAACAAAGAAGTACGATGGAATAGTAAATAAATGATTCTTATAAATATACAACACATTTAAAAAATTCACACAAGTTGGATTGATACTTAATTAACATAATGACTTAAACAAGGGGAAACAACATATTCAAACAAGATTCAAGGAATGTACTTGTAACATATTAGGTAAATAAAGTATATTCCATTTTCATAATTATTATAAAATTTAAATTAGAAAATAATTTTAATTTAAAGGGGATTATTTGTTCAATTGTGTACTTGACATGGAGCAAAGGCTTTCTTTGAAGTCTCATGTTGCACATAAGGCTGAGTCATAATGAAAAACAATAATATAATATTTTTTGAAATTGTACATAACTAATAGATGTTGTATTAGCAGGAATGAACTGAACTAACTTAAATATAATTATACATTTTTTATATGTTATTACATTTATCCAATACTATTTATAGGATTAAAATGTTGATGAATCCAAATTTAAGTATAAATACTTTAATATTCATTAAAAGGACGATTTACCCCCCTTTGATGGTGATCCTCTTTTGAATATACTTTTTTTATTGCTATATGTTCCACATGAAAAAATAAATTTTTTACTTATAATATGGACAACAAAATTTACTTTGGAATAAGTTTTGGTATTTTTATGATAATTTTAATTTTTTAATGAATAGTGAAAAATACAATATTTTAATTCAAAACATCATTTTTAATCTAATTTATTTATATATTTCTATTGTTATTTAATTTGGATTTAAAGTTTAGTTATATTATATGATAAAATTTTAATCTAATATTTCTCATTGGATGTAATTGACTCATAATTTGGACATAAACAATGGTAAATCTTTTGATAGTTATTATTTCATAAAACACACTTTTTGTTTTGACAACGAGAATTAATTTTTCATTAATTTCTCTACTTTTGTGTTTTGATTTTGGAAAAATAGATTCCATAGTGTTAATCATGAAGACCAAAATGTGTATATAGGTATCCTATATATATATTATGAATATTTACTTTAGTAAATATTTTATTTACCGTGGCTAAAGGGTAAATCTGCTAGTTAAGGGTAAAAAATATTATTATAATATCATTAAATTTCGCTTAAATTTATTCTAACCCTTTTTTATGATACATATACAAACATGGTAATATTTTTTCTATTTTGGGACCCCATGGAGGCTCTTGGGAGTGATAATTACACTTTATATTAATTAATTTATAATAAGGGCAAAAATAACATAAACATGAAAATTTTTACAAAAACAATTTTTATATAGGGATATATAAGTTATCTCTTCCTATATATATATTATTTTGAAATATAAAACTATTTCTTATATAATGGTGTATTATTTTTAATTTTTATACATTATATAAACATATTTGATTATAATATAATAGGGATGTAATAATTGTTTCATTAAAAAAGAATTCAAATAAATGATATTATAAATATGAAAATAAATATATTTTGAGTCATATTATTTCATATACTAATTTTATATATTATAATGACTCGTTATACTATAAATAATAATTGGTTTTTTATAAATAATCTTGTTGGTTTGAATTTTTTTAATAGTCTTGATAAAAATATGATTTAAATAGACATAAATAGTTTTTAAATCAATCAATATTTTATTAAACGATAAAATAGTCCAAAAAATATATTATTCGACCAAATGAAAAATATAATTCTAGAAATTCCATTAATCATACTTTTTGTGTCACATGGAATTTATTTTAAATATATTTAACATATAGAATTAATATATACAAGGATATAGTAAAAGATAAATACTTTAAGAAAGGGTTAAATATGGTTTATATAGATTAAAAAATATCAAAAACCTAAATAATTCTTATATTATGATTTTATTTGGACTTATATACATCTTATATTATTATTAAATATTTTCTAATTCTTTAGAATCCAAAAATCATTATATAATAAAATAATATTTTTGAACATTCCTAAATAGCCCCTCCATCCCTATAAAAAAATCCATCAACACTAACCCTTACTCACACCTCTCAAGCCCCATGTCTCATAAAACCACTGACCAAATGAGTTCTCAAGAACATTATCTTACTCATAGAATCCTAACCTTAGGTATAAATCACTTCATGATATCATTTTTGTTCAAACTAAACCAAGTTACACGATTTAAATGTAACACCTTCCCTCAAGTTCACTTAATTTTTTATTAATTCATCAGAACCTATGATCTTATTATTATTTTTACATAAAAACATTATACTCAATATTATAGGTTTTTGTTATGGTAAGGAATCAAAATACACTTACATACACCTCCATCTAATTGATACGATCATATAGTTTCTATGTACGATGAACTACTACCTCACCAAACGATGATTATTCGATTATCTCTTACCGCCTCTCATGGTGGCCCTTATGATGGAACTATATTTATATGTGATATATATTATATTTATATTGTCTCTATGATTTGGATTTTTTTTATTTATATCATATCTTTGTCATTTCCTTAATGGCTAAATACGACAATTTCATATGAGCAAGTGTGGACTACCACCCACCCAAAGTGATAAGACTCGTTTATGTCATAAAGGGAACATATAAATGAAGAAAATACTGTAATTATATATAATATTATAATATAATTACTATATACTTATTTATCATTATTTGTATTCCATTAAATAAAAAATATAAATTAAAGCATCGTTTATGCATAAGTACGGCTTACCGTCTCCATTAACGGTGAATATCATTTTCTATCTCCAAATGTTATGTAACATTATAAATACATATATATAATAGATATATTATATATATATTATATCTAAATCATTAATATAATTATAGATAATATTTAATTTTGACCAAAATGGATAACTTCCAATTTCAGGAAGTTCATTTTTGACTCAATTATCAAATATTGACAAAACAACCATTATTAACTCAAATGATTATGTAATGTTTATAACGTAGTAATAAGTAATATAAAAAAATAATATACATTAACATATTTTTTATGAAATTAAAAATTAAATTTAGTTTATTATTTTGGATATTAAAAAACTATGAGTCATATCGGACACGAGGTAAGAGATCTTCTTAATATAATTTCCATTCCTTGGGATAATCTTAAACTTCTTGATTATGCATTGATATGAAGCTGTGTGAAATAAATTGGATTATTTTACACTTAATATCAACTTATATGGGTTTTATTACTATTAGTAACACATAATTATTTCATTTATTTATACTAAATCTATGGATACGATCTTTGAAAGGGAATTTGCCTCATTTTATATTCCATTTAGACTTATTTGATGTTATACCAAAAATAACTTTTTTATTTCGTATATAGTTTCATTTAAATTAATATATGATGAAACTCCATAATCTCTTCATATTATTAACTATTTTAATGTTATTCGGTAATTTATTTTATTCATGTATATTCTCATGTGGTAAAGGATTCTTTAACTAAAACATCATTTAAAATGTTTTAGTGAATTAATCTTCTAAATCACGGTATTTCATGTCCATGGTTCAGATATTATTTTAAGGATGTATTTATATGTACATGAATGTGTTTAAATTAAAACTTCTTTCAAAAGAATCAGGGTGTAATGGGACACTTTGATTCAAAACACTTCATTTTTTAAGTTTTGAGAATGGATTGATTATGTCAATATCTTGACCTGATATCTTGTTATTACAATATGGAAGTGTTATATTTCCTTTATGTTTGTTTTGTGTGTTATGATAATGTTATGGTTCTTGGGATTTTGTTATGAATAAGAGAGGTTTCGTGATAAACCTATAGACGGTGTGCCCAATATAGATCTCCAATGCGTTGGAAAATTAGACATAGGTAAATGTAAATGTTTCTCTTAAGATATTTAGGGAATATACTGTGATGGGTATTGCAAATGTAACTTCTTATATATCTATAAAAGTAATAATGTAAGTATGTTATGCATTCCACATGTTACCATTATTAATTATGATTTCCATTTTTATTTAAAAATCATATGATCTTGTGTGGTATGTTAAAGATTGAAAAGTATGATTTCATTGACTAATATGTATTGATAAACTAATGTTTTATTTTATTTTTTATAACCCTTATTGAGATGTTTTTCTCTTCAAATGTTTTTGAAATGTTTTTCACTAGATATAAAAAATGGTAAAAGAGAAGAATAATTCGAAACAATTTTTTTCATGAAAATAACTGTTGTCTTCTTTTAAGAGTTTTTATTTTATTAAAAAATGGATACTGGCTAGAAGTGTCTACTTTGTAATAATTGAGATATAATATAATTGTTATTACCTAATTCTCTAAATCATTAAACCTGAAAATATCATCACTGTGAATTATTACCTTAATTCAAGATCATGTAATGTTTAATTTTGGGTCCTTATAGTTTTTATGAAAGGGAGTTTTAGGAAACTTTTTGGATTATATGTTTTTGTTAAACACATTGTTAGTCTCTATATCTATCATTTCAGTTAAATTCTTATTTTATAACTTTTTCAGATCAAAGAAATCATATTACAAATGGAAGGAGTAGAACCTAAAATGACATTCCTATCTCTTATGGATGACTTACTAGATATAATTATTCCAATTCCATGTCTATAAAACTAAAAAGAATTTAACATACAACAAACATGAAAGAAATTGTTTGAGATATCAAACACCTCTACTATACCTCGTTGCCATTGTGGATCATTGGTTGTATTTACTCAAAACTTATTTTCTCTATATTCTCATATATATTATAAAGGTTAATATAATAAATGATTTTTTGAATATTTTACATTATCCCATGATTTTGATACATTTTATGATTTTGTAAAAGGTAAATAAGAAGGAGACTCTTGCGCAATTATTTATATTTTATTTTAAATTATAGTAATTCAACACATACATACGGAATTTTAAAAGGACCATTGATTGAATTATTCAACTCAAACATGGTCATATTGTTTTATGGAAAGAGTGTTTAATCATATATTTTGAAATTATACGTCATTGAAGAATTTTTTTGAAACTGTTTTTCTATGATCACCCATATGACCCAAGTTGTACGAGGGGTATTTGAATAAAAGAAGCAGATGATTTGAAGGATCTTTAAATCTTTGATGTAATGCATGTACTATATATCTAAGTGATGAAGATAAATATTAAACAATGTGGACACCATGATCAAGGTATGATGTTCATTCTTAGGTAATTCAGTTATTTTATAGAGGTAAAAAAACTATCATTATATATTAGACTTCATGAAATAATATATTGAGGTCATTATGAGTAGGGATGAAAATGGGAGGCATAAGACAACCATTGAGGTTAAATAATATTATGGTTATTTTTTAAGATTTTATCTCATTAATGGTAGCGTTATTGAAATATAGTGTTTTTGAAGAAGAACAACATGATAACCGGGTGATTACCTGTCGCGTTGGACAAAGCTGTGGGAATCGAACCCGCAACCAATGTGTTATTGGGATTTATCACTTACCACTAGACTATGCGATCTCCCTGGTTAGTGTGACTTATTCTTTTAAATTAAATGATTATATTGATAACTAATAAGAATATTTGGTATCTTATGTTTTGTTAAATGAATATCCTTAGTATAGGATAATTATTAGGGGATTAAGTGATAATTTTTATTTTGGAAGACATTTTTTATTTTTAGGAAACTATATACCTAAGGTAAATAAAATACTTTGTGATTTCAATTGAGAATTAATGGTGGAATTTTATATTAGAATAATCTATGTTTTTATTGTGTACATAGAGGGATTTGGGTTATTAAGTTAAATGATTAACCTATTATAGTGAATTTGTGATTTGTTTAATTACACTTCAGTATAAGACATTAAGAGTTATCGATGTTATTTGGTGATAAATGATATGATTTACTATGGAAGACTATGTGATCAAATCCTTATATATTTTTCTTTTCAAACATAAAAATAAATTATTTTATTTAATTTTATGGACATTTATGTATTGAATGGTATTTGTTGATATTTGTGTATTGTTTATTCAATTTTGGAGATTTATAGTCGAATTTTTTTTGTATAAAATATTGACCTTTTGTAGATTATCTGATCATTTACGTACCATTTTGGTTTTGGATAATGTCTAATGATAAAGTAAATTTATGGATAATATTTTGGGGAATATTCCATTCTCTAGAATTTTATTCTAGTACTTCAGGTGTGACCGTGTCATCTTGAATTCTCATCATTTAATGAAAAGATGAGATTTTCGTAGAAAAATACTATAGGATGATACTTTACATGAAAAGTAAGTATATTTCATAATTTCCATAGTCAATATCCTAATTAAATTCTATAAATTTATGAAATGGAATAGAAAACAAATACATTGTCTATGAACTTTTCTTACTAGGGAATCAAATACTATTTAACACATAACTAGTTTTTGAATTTATAGTGGTTAAGTTTCTCCAAATCATGTTTTCTATCAATCTTTTCCAGATTATGACACTTAGTTACTCCTCTATATCCATGTTTTCCTATATGAAATCCTAGTATGGGAATATCGGGTGACCTATTATCATTCCATTCGTTCTTTTAAACTGATAGTTTTATTGATTCTTTTTCTGATGTGGGACTTTTAATGAAATTTCCAAAACCAATTTAAAATTTTCATGGACACAATTTCCAAAAGGGGGGAAGATGTAACATTACATGTAAATAAAAAATATGAAATTTTAATATTTATTACTATTTGTGAATTAAATATTAATTTTACCATAAAGGGGATGTAATGATCGATGGTGTACCTGACATGCTACAACAAGTGTATTTGAAATCTTATGTTGCACACAAGGATGAGTCTTAATGATAAATTATTATATAATTTTATTTTTAATTATAGTTAACTCATATACATTATATTGGTGGGAATGAAAATAACTTACTACAATATTATTATATATTTTTTAAAAAATTTTACATTTATCCAATAAATTTTATAGGATTATAATTTAAATGAATCAAATTTTAACCATAAATATTGTAATATTCATTAAAAGGTTAATTTACCACCTTCTGATGGAGAACCCCTATTGAATAAAATTTTTGGTTACATTTATATGTTAAATTTGATAAAATAAAGATATTATTTATAATCCAGATATCAAAATTTATTTTGGATGAAATTTTGGTATTTTTATAATAATGATCATTTTTAAATGAATATGGATAAATACTACATTTCAATTCAAAATTACCTTTTAATATAATTTATTTATATAGTTATATTGTTCTATTAATTTGTTTTAAAGCGTAATTGGATTATATTTTTACAATTTAATCCAATTTTGGCCATTGAATATAATTTCACTCTTAATTTGGATATAAACAATGGAAAATCATTTGGAAGTTATTATTTCATAAAAACACACTTTTTGTTTTGACATTGAAAATTTATTTTAAATTAAAATTTTTCACTAATTTTATTTGAATTTGGAAAAGTAGATTCCATATTTGGAATTATGAGATCCAAATTTGTAAATAAGTAACATTTATTTTTAGACATGATGAATATTTTCATTAGTAAATATTTCATTTGTGATGGTTAAAGGGTAAATCTTGTAAATAAGGGTAAAAAATATTATTATAATAATATTAAATTACCCATACACATGTCCTACCCCTTTTTGATTATATATGTCTTACCATGGGCATCTTTTATAGATTTTGGGACCCCATGGAGCAACTTGGGAGTGATAAGAACACTTTATATTAATTAATTTAAAGTAAGGACAAAAATAACCCAAACAAGAATCTTTTTACTGAACATATTTTTATATAAGGTTATATAAGTTATATATTCAACTATAAATATTATATGAAAATTAAAAAGATTTCTACATCATTTAATTTTATTTATAATTTTTAGGAATTAAATAAACAAATTATATAAGGACATAATTATGACGCATAATTTCTTCATTAATAATGGTTTAAAATAAATAATATTAAAAATAATAAAATAAATATATTTTGATTTTTTAGGAAGAAAAATAATTTTATAGATAAGGATGTATTTTTATTTTTCATTATTGTAGGTTTTTCATAATAATCATGTTGGATTGGATTTTTTAAAAAGTCATGATATGAATAGTATTAAAATTGACATTAAAGAGTTTTTAAATCTATCAATATTTTGTAAAATGATAAATTTGTCCTAAAAATATATTATTCATTAAAATGACATATATGATGTTAAAAATTCCATTAATGATCTATTTTGGCTCTCATGGTATTTTATTCTAAATATACTAACCATAGAATATGATTACATAAGAGGACATGCTAAAAATGAAATAAGTTAAAAAAGGATTAAATAAAACATATAAATATTAAAAAAATATACATAACCTCTATAATTATTATTTTATGATTTTCTTCAACATATATACACCTTATAATCGAGTTAAATATGTTTTGGACCTTTTTAAATTGTATATAATTAAAAAATAAAATAACATTTTCAAACATCCCTAAAGATCCCCTTTTTCCACTTATAAAAATTCATCACCTCTAAACAATAATTACTCCTCTAAAGCCACCTTGGAGCATCCAACTTATGTCGATGTTATCTTACAATAAATATTAATTTCTCATATATGCCTTACCTTAGGCAAAATGCACTTTAAGAAATCCATACGGTTCAAACCAAAGGGAGTTTCCTAATTTAAAGGTAATGTGTTTTATCAAGTTCTCTTCTATTATTTTAATTATTAACTCCTTATGCTATTATTTTACTTTGTTTACAAAAAATACCAGTATCCCCAATAATAAATGTTGCTATTATTAGAAGGATTCAAAAAATCTTATACACACCTCCATCTAATGGATACAAACATACTGTTTCGGTGTACGATAGACTTCTACCTCACAAATCGATGATTGTTCGATTATCTTCTACCGCCTATCATGGGGGAAATTGTGATTTCAAAGACCCAAAAATTTCAAAAAAAAAATTCTTAAATTGTTTTGAATTTTACAAATTTGCAGTTTCTGACAGCACCTGATTACGAGGCCCGGTGTGCCCGGAATCAATTTCTAAAGTTTTGGTAAGCTTATATTAACGTTCTTAAGCATTTTTTCTGAAAAATAGGAATAACACTTAAATAATTACTCAGATAAGAAATATGACGGCACCATTGCACTTAAGATGGCGGGTTTACCCTATGCACGAGTTATGTTTAGTTGGCGTGGGCCTCCTGTGAGAAATTCCAAAAATGAAATAACTGTAAATAAAATAATTAAATAAATTATTTTATTTTTTCAAATGCTTATAACTCACAAATGGTAGCTCAGATTGAGAATACAAGACCACATTTGAACTCGTGAGGGTATGATTTATTTAATTCGATACTAACATTCAACGACGCATGCCACTAGAAAAAGTTAGATTTTGGACGAAAATAAGATAATTATGTGACGATTATTTTATTGTAAAATTCATCACTTCTAAACAGTAACATGGATTGAAAATCTATGACTACCGTTGGGTTTTTTAGGGCAAGTTTCACCTAGGAAAATCCTAACCTCAACCGAAGTGGGTTGAGGGTGACAGACAATAATTTTTCTGAAGATTTGTGTGGGTACGTTCAATAGACGTTCGAGAAAGATTTTATATCTTTGGAACCGGTGCTTAGAATTGAAATCCGAGTGCACCAATGAACATGAAATACCAGTATTCTCCTAAGGGGATATTTACTGCAGTTTATTTTGGTTGGGAGGAGAAGTTATATTTATGGGGATTTTTATTAAGTTAAAAATTATGTGTTACATAATTTTTGAAGTGGTGGTCAATTTCTCCAAAGAGAATTTGGAGGTGGAGCCCACCCCCCACATAACCCCCCATGGGTGGATATTGTGTGGTGGGGTGCACATGAGTTCCAAACTCTTCAACTCCCCCTAAAACTCCATAAACCCCTCGAACACCCTAATTAAGAAGGATGAAACTTCCTTTATTTATTGAGAGCCTCATCATCTCCTCCCTCCATTTTTAATGAGCCAACTGAACATGTAATTAATTAATGGACACGGCTTAATGAATTTTAATCCCTTTGAATTCATTACAAAATCATTTAAATAAGTGGTGTGTTTTGATTTTATGTTTCTTGGACATATTATCTTGGGAGGCTTTGGAATATTAGAAAGGAAGTGTTCTTCCCACGAAGAACACGAAGAAAATATTCAACATGGAATGACGTCCTCTCGACGAAGATCTCTGTTTCAACCGAAGAATGAAGATGTGTCATTTTCCTTTCCTCGACCTCCTTCCATGTTAAATGAGTACAGGCCACCCAAAAGGAATGTTGATGACACACCATCCTATAATGTTTCTTGACATCAACGAAATCGACTCCCTCCCTCTTTCCCGTGACTCCGCTGAGCAAGCAACTTATACGAGGTAGGGGGATTCGATTAATTTTAATGGAATAATATTATATCTCATTCTTCGTTGAATACCTTGGTTCATTATTGGACAAATGATATCGTCTAATACGGAGGGCACGGGCCGAACCAACATGGCCCGATGTTCCTCTATTGCTTGTAGGTTTATTTGGAGTCGATGGAAGAGTCGGAAGGGTGCGGTGTCGTCGCACCGCACCAGAGAAAGAGACCAAACCCATAAGGCAGTGTCAATTGAAGGCGGCGGCGACCAAAGGCCACGGCCAGGCTGGTCGCAGCGGTGGAGGAACGACATCGTCCTGGCAGTAGCATGGAGGAAACCACAGCCCGCTTCTATGGGGTGCTCGGCGGATAAACCGAACCGACCAGCCATAGCCGGCCGGGGTGGAGAGAAGTTGTGTCCCCTTGGCTTCGTGTTGTGGAGAAGACTGCGACCCACTGTGTGGGCCGCCTGTTGGACAAACTGGCCGGTTACGGTCAGACGGGATGTAGAAGTTTAGCACTCACAGGCCCCACGAGGTGGGATAACCGCAGCCAGCAATTTCGGGCCGCTCACGCCGGAAAAAACGGATCGGCTTCGGCTAGACGGGCAGGGAGGGGTGGCACCGTTCGGTGCCCCCTGGTGAACCGGACCGGCCCTCTCTGCGGGCCGAGTCCATGGGTGGGCCACACCCCACCGGTCCAGGCCGACCTCCCAGCCAGGTCGGACCCACCAAACCGGGTCGGGCCGACCCCCAGCCAGGTTGGACCCACCGAACCGGGTCGGGCCGACCCGTCGGCCCACTGGGCTTGATAGGCCGGGTCTGTTTCTCTTAAATGATAATATCTTCTAGAAAGCACATCTGATTGATGCGTCGTCTATGGGACTAGGACCCTCACAACGAGGTTGAACTTTTGAGATACTCTAAGTGAGTTTTGGATGACTTTGGAAAATGGAATGGTTTGGAATGAGCGTAAATCCTACTAGGCCCCAATAACAGAAAAGCCTATAACTCTCATACCAGGTGTCCAATTGATTCACCGTATGTTGCGTTGGGTTATTTTGATGAGGAGGAATATCAGGATCCATCAAATTTGGTCTTCGTTATAGTTTATGTATCAACCCCATTGCTCGAGGAGCAGACCCTCTCAGAATCAAGTGTGCTGTGTGCGGGAACCCTGGAGCTGGCTGTGTCTGTGAAGATGACTAATTTACTGGAATCTTCCGTCAGTTCAATGATAACGACAACTATAACTGAATCCTGTGTGGGTTCGATAGTTCTGACAGAGTAGCCTGTCAAGTATCCTATGTGGGTATGACAACATAGATGAATCAGTAACTACATATGATCATCTCTATTACTCTAGAATAGATGGACTGTATCCTGTGTGAGTCTGACAGCTTAGACCAGATATTTGGACTTTATCCTGTGTGGGTCTGATAGCTTAGCTAGACAGTATCATGTGTGGGTCCGACAACATAGATGAATCAGTAACTACATCTGATCATCTCTATTACCATAGAATATCTTGACTATATCTTGTGTGTGCCTGATGGCTTTGACGAGATAGATGTCTTGTATCCTGTGTGGGTCCGACAACTTAGAGGAGATAGCTGGATTGTATCTTGTGTGGGTCTGACAGCTTAGTTGTTCATGTATCATGTGTGTGTCTGACATCATAGATGATCCAGTGGATATATTTGATCATCTATATCTCTCTACTATTTTTTGATACCTGTGTGAGCTGAGTCATGTATTTCAAACATTAAAATCATAGTGATTGAATTTACTTTGTGGATTTGGTTTGTGTTTGGGCTCGAGAGTTGGAGCCGGACTGTGATTGATAATTTAGGTATATGTATGGGTATATACCTAAGTAGGTTTGCTTGATACTTCGTGTTTGTATCTTTATACTTTGGTTTATCCATTATGGATTTTGTGAGACCTTGAGGGTCTCGGGGTCCATACTGAATATTGTTATACTCACCCCTATAGGGGTTATGCCTGTACCTCATTGTGTTGGATGCAGATGACAGACAGCCCATACCGAGTCGGAGTGTTCAAGGACTGGATGGTACCTGGAGGTGGATCTCACAATGTGTCAGTACCAAAGGAGACAGAATGACATTAAGCATTGAGGAGGCTATACGTACCTACCGTTCAGGTAGGATCTGCGGTTGATGATCCAGGAGCTGTTTAGAATCTTCCAACTGGTTTTCTTTTTTATTTTACTTGTTTTTCCTTTCATTTTACTTTAATGTTGGGATTGTATTTCCCGCCCCATTCCTTTCAGCACTATCTTTTGTATACAGCTTTACTTAGTGTTTACTTCCAATTGTGTACTCTGTTGTTTTTGTTTAATTTTAAATGGGAATGACTTCCCATACCTTTGAGATTACGCCATTGGTGCTAGTCGCCATCCCCTGGTCTATGGAAGGAGGCAACGGGGTAGTCACGACACGGGCCATGAGGATGGGTCTTGACAAATTGGTATCATTGGAGTATATTCTACCATATGACTTTGGACTCTGATCATTATTTTCAGTGATGCAATAGTGTTAAGATAGTTGACTGTGGTTTCCAGACAAGGGAGTCTAGTATTGGTGTGGTGGCCGACGAATCCATACATCAGGACACTGACCTTTGATTTTGGACTCAGTGCATGTAAACACTGATTGTGAGTGTGTTTCATGAGTATCCTTATGGTCTCTTTAAGTCATCCCACTAGGTATAAAAATTTAATGTGGTGCACCAATTCTTTATCAGGATGCCGCTGCGAAGAAAGCCCGCTAGGGTTCTCGAGTGAGTACACGATGATGGCCCATCAAGCGATGAGGCTCCGGTTCATGGCTCTATTACTATGTCAGCACCTTCAGGTGGTGTGCTGGAAGCACCAACACCCGTTGGGCAGCAGATTCCACCAGATGTACTAGCAGATGGGGCATTCCGACAGAGCACATTGCATGAGTTCCAGCTGCAGAGGCCACCGAGGTTACCAGGTGAGACAAATTCCTAGGCAGTAGAGGACTAGATGGAGGCAATTACTATATTTTTTCACCTAGTTGAGATGCTAGTAGTGCATATGTTGATCTTAGGTACTAATCATTTTAAGTGAGTGACCATGAGGATGGTCCGCATATGATGAAGTTTCGGTACTTGGACCGTTTTCTGAGATGGTACCTTTGGGCAGTGTGCCAACTATATCACTTCCCATTGTTCAGCAGACACTACCACCGGTTCCGGTAAAGGAGACTTATAGGATTAGTTCCTTACATGTGTTTCAACACCAGATATACCTCATGTTCTGAGGCGATCCTGAACCATAGGCGGCTAAGGACTAGTTTGAGGAGGTGGCTGAGTGTTTTCTAGAGCATATACAACTTCAGAAAGATGATGTGTCAGTGGATGAGTATTCATCGAGGCATACCGATCCTTCCTGGTACTCGATGAATATGATTCGATTAGTGGTTCAGTGATTAGACCTTTGGGCGAGGTGTGTTTAAGGATATTTGAGCCTACACTTTTTCCTCTATGCATTCCTACTTATTTTAGGGTGCAAGATAGAACCCTTGTGGTTAAATGTTCAATGGCTGAGCAGATACAACCAGTGAATGCTAGCAGTGGGGAGCTAGGAATTGGTATCAGTCTCAAAGACTTGAGTTTGTAAAATGTTTTTAGAAGAATAAGTGTTAAGGAAATATGAATTTGTAGGTCAGCAGATGTGGAAGTAGATAAAGGAGAGCAACATGACATGGTGAACATTTCGACATGTTACAACCTCCCGCCTTTGTAGTCCCCCTATGCTCATGGAGATGGAGGATATGGGAAGATTTTAGCTTCTTGTGGTCAAGGAGTGTGACCCAGGGGCATTAAGAATCCTTTGATGTACGGTATGGGTCTCTTACTAGTTGACACATCAATAGACATAGGTACCAATCATTCATTCCTTCCATGAATCTTGTCCTAGACCTAGAGTTTCTGGTTAAGTCGTTTACTTGGCCCTCACATCTGTAAATACCTTTGGGAGGAGATTCAATAATCACACTTATCTAGATGGTGTGAACTGACCCTTTAGGTGAGAGTTTCAGTTGGAAACATCTTGGTGGCAACTTTGAGGCCTTACAATGTCAGTTTGGGTATGGACTAGGAAACCACAGTTCATACACAGATTGACTATATTAGGAAAAATGGTTGTGGTTTATCTACAATGTTGGGATGGGGTTTTCCTTTGTCGGAGAAATTGAAAACCCAGGTAGCACATGATAAACTCATGCTTGGGAGGGTGCAGCCGATAACTCATAAGTCGGCCAGCCTTTCACTTGGGGAAGCACGAGTTTTTGAGTTTAGAGTTCCTCCAGGTTTATGACTTCAAGATAGTCTATACTTCAGGGTAGCGGAATATTGTAGCAGAGGCACTCAGTTGGAGATCTGGTATACAACTTCTAGGTGAGACGACAGAGTAGCTTGATGCTTTACATATACCCTTTTTGGATAGATATGGAGAATCCACCCTTTAGTCTCTTACAGTCACTCCCCCACATCTTCAGTGAGTTAAGAAGGGGCAGCGAGGAGATGCTGACTGCAAGACATGACATGCTCATATATCCATAGGACATGCACATAATGGATTTTGTAATGGTTGGGAGCCTATCATCCTCTTTATAGAACGTACTATGGTGACCAGGTATGAAGAAGTTAGTAGCAGAGTTTTTCTCTTGATGCCTCCTTTGTCAGCTAGTGAAGGTGGAATATCAAGAACCAGCAGGCTTGGTTCAACATTATTAGGTCCCATAGTGGAAGAGGGATGAGATATCCATGGACTTCATGATGGGTCTTCCACGTACATCTAGAGAACACGACTCTATCTTGGTGATCATAGACCAACTCACCTAGTCGGCCCACTTCCTACCGATCGGAGAGCAGGGCTCAGTATAGAGCTTGGAAAGCCTATATGTTCAAGAGATTCTAGGACTTCATGGTGTTCCATTTACTATCGTCTCCGATCGAGATGCTTGTTTCACTTCCCATCTATGGACGGGGTTACAAGAGGCTTTGGGATGCAACTTCACTTGAGCACAACCCTCTATCCTTAGACGAATGGTCAGACTGAGACGACCATTCAGACTCTCGATACATGCACCATGAATGTGTCCTCGACATTTTGGTCATAGCTGGGAAGATCACATAACCTTCGTAGAGTTTTCATATAACAACATCGACCACTCCACCATCGGGATGGTACCCTATGGGGCACTATATGGCCATCCTTGCAGATCACCACTATGCTGGACTGATGCAGGGGAGTTAGCACTTGTAGAACCAAAGATGGTTCAGGCTACGATGAAGAAGGTGTAGATCATCCAAGAGAGGATGAAGACTGCATAGAGTAGATATAAGTCCTATACACATAGGAGACTAAGACCATTGGTGTTCGAGTATGGCTACCATGTCTTCTTAAGGCTCTCACCTCAATGAGGTCTATAGAGATTTGGCTGAGGCGGCATGTTATCTCCATGTTTTATCAGGTCGTTCCAGGTCCTCAGCAGGGTAGACGAGGTGGCTTACAGCCTAGCCCTTCCACATTAGTTGCATCGGGTGCACGACGTCTTCCATGTATCACTGCTGAGGAGATACGTGCACGACCCATCCCACATCATCAACTATTGAGAGCTGGAAATCTATGACGAGGCTACATACACGGAGGTCCCAGAAGAGATAAATCATCAATAGGAGTGGGTCCTACATGGATAGTAAATTCTTATGGTTAGAATTAGTTGGACGGACGGGATCCTCCAAGAGAGAACATGGGAGCGAGAGGCTCAGATGTGTGCTCAGTACCACCATTTGTTTCCCTAGTGTGTGTTGTAGCTTTTTGGGAACATAAATCCCTGAGGTGGGGGTAGTGTAAAGAACCTGATATTTCAAGTAATTTTGTTCTCTGCTAAATTCTTTGTAATTTTACAAATTTGCAGTTTCTGACGGCACCTGATTCTGTGTCTCGGTGTGCCCAAAATCAATTTATAACGTTTTGTTAAGCACAAATTAATGTGCGTAAGTAGTTTTCCTGAAAAAGAGGAATAACTCATAAACGGTTACTCAGATCAGAAATATGAGGGCACCGTTGTACTCAAAATGGAGATTTTACCATAGGCATGACTTATGTTTAGTCAGCGCGGGCCTCCTGTGAGAAATTCCAAAAATGTTATAACCTTAAATTAAATAATTAAATAAATTATTTTATTTATCAAATTATTATAACTCACAAATGGTATCTTAGATTGAAAATATGATACCACCATTGAAGTCATGAGGGTATGCTTTATTTAAGCAGATACTAACTTTGGCTGGTACGGCCCAACAGAAACAGTTAGTTTTTGGCCGCAAATAAAATAATTAAGTGACAATTCTTTTATTGGAAAATTTATAACTTCTAAACAGGGACTCGGATTTAAAATCATAGTTTACCGTTGTGTTTAATGGGGCATGTTTCACCGACAGAGAGCCTAACCTCGACCGCAGTGGGTCGAGGGGGACTGATAATAATTTTTCTGATGTTTTTTTAGGTGCGTTGACTAAACGTACGAGCGGGATTTTATATCTTTTGAACTGGGGCTCATAATTTAAATCAGATGGCCCTGATGAACATTCAGCGCTGGTATTTTCCTAAGGGGACTTTTAACGTAGTTTCATTTGGTAGTGAGGAGAAGTAATTTTTTTTGGGATTTTTATTAAATTAAAAATTATCCATGACATATTTTTTAGTGGTAGTTATTTTCACCAAAGAGATGTTGGAGGTGGGTCCCACCCCCCACATAACCTCTCATGGGAGGATATTGTGTGGTTGGGTCCACATGAGTTCCAAAATATTCAAATCCCCCTAAAACTCCTTAATCCACTTGAACTCCCAAATTAAGGAGGATGAATCTTCTTTTATTAATTGGGACCCTCTTCATCTCCTCCCTCACTTTTTTAATGAGACAACTCAAAATTTAATTAATTAAAGGATTTAGGTTAATGAATTTGAATCCCTTTGAATTAATTAAGCCATCTTTTAAATAAGTGGTGTGTTTTTTTATGTTGGTTGGACATTTTATCTTGGGAGGCTTTGGGGGATTAGAAAGGAAGTGTTCTTCCCACAAAGAACACGAAGAACATCTCCAACATGGAACGACATCCTCTTGACGAAGAACGTAATTTCACCAAATAACTACGATGTGTCATCTTTAATTTCTCAACCTCTTTCTGCATGAATGGAGTAGATTCTGCCCACATGGAAGATCAACGACACACCATCCTTGAACATTTCCCGATGTCAATGAAATCAGTGATTGCCCTCTTTCCCATGACTCCACTGAGAGAGCATCTTATACGAGGTAGGGGGATTTGATTAATTTTAATGGATTAAAATTATACCTTTTTCTTAGTTGAATACCTTGGTTCATCATTGGAAAAATGATATCATCTAATATGGAGGGAACATGTCGAACCAACACGGCCCGATGTTCCTTCGTTTCATATTGGTTTATTTGGAGATGGAGGTGGAGTCGGAAGGGTGTGGTTCCATCTCACTACACCAAAGAAAGAGACCACAACCATAAGGTGGCTGCGATCAATGGTGGCGATGACCGAAGGCCGCGGCCAGGCCAGGCTGCTGTGGAGGAGGACCAGCACCGTCGCATCAGACGCATGGAAAAAACTGAGAACCAAATCCGCGTGCCGCTCGGTGGACAAACCCAACTGTCCGGCTGTAGCCGGTCGGGCAGGAGGACCGCGACGCCCCCTTGGAACCATGCTGTGGAGAAGACCATGGCTAGTTGTGTTGTCTGGTTGCTGGATGAACCTGTTGGCTCTGGTCAGCCAGAAAAGAGGAGCGCGGCATTCTCAAGCACTGCACGGAGGGTGAACTACGACCCCCAACAGCAGACCGCTCACGCCAGAAAAAAAAATTTCTGGCTTCGGTCGGCCGTGCAGCGAGAGGCGGTGACGCTCGGCGCCGCCATGTGAACTTGACCGACCTACTCTGTGAGTTAAGTCTGCGGCTGGGCCAAGCCCCACCAGGCAGGGTAGACCCCCAGTCGGGTCAGACCCTACAAACTGTGTTGGGCCAACCCACAGCCGAGTCGGACCCACTGAACTGGGTCAGACCTTCCAAACAGGGTCGGGCAGACCCGCCTGCCCACTGGGCTTGACAGGATGGGCCCGTTTCGCTTAAATGCAAATATCTTCTAGACCACATGTCCGATTGACGTGCCATCTGTGGCACAAAGACCCTTGTGATGAATCAAACCTTTTTTGATACTGTAATTATGTTTTGTATGACATTGGAAAAGGGTGGGTTTGGAACGATCATAAATCCAAATGGGCCCCTGGAATGGAAAAGCCAATAACTATTAGACTGGGCATCCGATTGACACACTGTCTGTCGCGTTGGGTTTCCATTGATAAGACAGAACATCATGATACATCTAATCATGGATTCGTGATATTTTATGTATCTACCACTTTTCTCGAGGAGAGGACGATACCAGAATCAAGCATGCTGTGTTAGGGAACCCTAGAGCTAGCTACGTCTGCGACGATGACTACTGTACTGGAATACTCCTTGGGTTCGACGAAGACGACAACTATACCAGAATCATGTGTGGGTTCGACAGTTCTGAAAGAGTAGCTAGTACTATATCATGTGTGTGTCTAATAGTTTTATAAATCAGTAACTAGCTCTGATCATCTATATTAGTCTATAATAGATGGACTGTATCATGTGTGTGTTCGACGGCTTAGATGAGATAGATGGACTATATCATGTGTGGGTCTGATAGATTAGATGAATTAGTAACTACATATTATCATATATATTATTCTAGAATAGATGTACTGTATCCTGTGTGGGTCGGACATCTTAGACGAGATAGCTGGATTGTATCCTGTGTGGATCCCACAGCTTAGATGAGATAACTGGACTATATCCTGAGTGGGTCTGACGGCTTAGATGGTCCTGTATCATGTGTCCGTCTGACAGCTTAGATGATCCAGTGGAAAAATTTGATCATCTATATCTCCCAACTATTGTGGCATACCTATGTGAGCTAATTCATGTCCTTCAACCATTAACATCGTGGTGATTGACTTTACTTTCTTTGAGGATTTTGATTGTTCTCAGGCTCGAGAGCTGGATCCAGATAGTGATTGATAACATAGGTATATGTGTGGGAAAATTCCTAAGTAGGATTGCTTGATACTTTTTGTTTGTGTATTTATATTGTGGTATATCATATATGGATTTTGTGAGACCTTAACGGTCTCAAGGTCCCTACTGAGTATCGTTATTTTCACCCCTGCATGGTCTATGCCTGTACCTTGTTGTGTTGGATGCAGATGATGGACAATGCTAACCGAGGAAGACTGTCAGAGGACTGGACAGTACCCAGAGGTGGACCTCACGATGAGTCAGTACCATAGGAGACGGAAGGACATGGAGCACTGAGGAGGATATTAGTACCTACCCTTCAGGTAGGATCTTTGGTGGATGATCTAGGAGCTGTTAGGCATCTTCCAACTATTTCTTTTATTAGTTGTACATATTTGTCCTTTCCATGTACGTTACTATGAGACTTGTATTCCCGGACCATTTCCTTTCAACACTTTCTTTTTTATATAGATTTACTTAGTGTTTACTTCTAGTTGTGTACTCTGTTTGTTTTGTTTAATTTTTAAAGGCAACGCCTTCCCTTACTATCAGGATTACCCCTTTGGTGCCAGTTTCCAGCCCCTGGACTATAGAAGGCTGGCTTGGGGTAGTCATGACACGAGCCCTGAGGAATGGTCGTGACAATGATGGATCTATATTTTTATGTGATAAATATTGTATTTATATTGTCTCTATTCTTTTGTATTTATCATTCATATCATACCATTATAGTTTCTATACTGGGTAAATATGAAAATTTTATTTAAGGAAGTGTGGACAACCGCCCCCTCAAAGGGAAATGGATCATTCCTAACATATGTGGTCTGTATAATGTATGGAATTACTAAAATTATATATGATATTATACAATAATTATAATATAACAATGTGTCACTATGTTTTCATTACATTAAATACAAAATAGAAATTAAATTTGCGTTCATGCGTACATACGGCTTACCGACTCTATGAACGATGCATTTCATTTAATATCACTAAATGTTATGTAATATTATAAATACATATATATACTGTAAATATATGCTACCTAAATCATGAATATAATTCTAGAGATAATATAATTTTGACCACATGGACAACTTTTAATAATTGTATGTTTATTTTTGACTCATGTACCAAATATCGACAAAATGACATTTATTAAAATAAATTATTATGTATTGTTTATAACATGGTAATATGTAATAAAAAAGTAATAATCATGAAAAAGGTTCATAAGAAAGTCGAAAATGTGTTTATTTTATTAGACATGATATTAAAGAATGAACGAGTCATTCCAAACATGAGGTAAAGGAACTTCTAAATCCAATTTCCCTTCATTGGGTTAATCTTCTACTTCTTGATTATGTCGTGCTATAAATATATGGGAATGGCCAAGGATTTTTCTAAACATCATATCAACATATAATGTTTGTATTATTATTTTTTAAACATAATTGAGTCATTTATTTATAGCTAATCTAATGATACATTCTTTGTAAGGTTCCTTGTCTCGATGTATATTCTATTCAGAATTATTTGATGTTATACACCAATTTACTTTTATACAGGGTTTATACAAACCTTTGAAGTATTTTATCATGAATATATTTAATCTAATGATATTATTTTTGTTTTGTAATGTTATCCTATAATTATTTTTATTCATGTATTTTCTCATGTGGTAATGGATTCTTTAACTAAAACATCGTTTTAAATGTTTTAAATATTTAATCTTTTAAATCCTACCCTTTCATGTCCATTCATTAGAAATGATTTTAAGTGTGTATTAATATATACATGAATGTCATGAACATAAAATTTCTTTCAAAATCATAAAATTGGTATGGGACACTATTATTCAATACACTTCTTTTTGAATGTTTTGAGAATGGATTTATTATGTATATATCTTATATTGATATCATGTTATTGCGATGGGGAAATGTTATATTTACATTATTCTTATTTTATGTGTGATCATTTCTTTATGGTTATTTAGAAAAATTTATGTATATAGATGGTTCTATGATAATCCAAGGCCAGGTGATGATGAGATAGCTCTCCAATTCATTAGGTTATGTGGTAGCGATAAATATAATTGTTTCTCCCAATAGATTTAGGGAATATATTGTAATGAGTATTCCAAATGTAACTCCCTACATAGATATGAATGATACAATTTTATAATGTTATGAATGCCACAATTTACCATTATAATTTATGATTTTGATTTGTTATTCATAAATAAAATGATATTGTGTGGTATATTAATGATTGAAAAGTTTTATTTCATTGACTTATATGTATTGATGGAAACATTTATTGACTTATATGTATTGAATTATATGTATTGACTTATATGTATTGAAGGATGAAATCATTTGGAGGAGGGAAGAATGTAACACCCCAAGCATTAATGGTACGTTTCTGTTTGAATAATATATTAACTTGCGCATTATGCAACTTCGAGTTTTAGCACAACACGACTAATATAACTAGCCGTTATGAATAGTAATACTAACTTTTTGAAATTTTATTTTTCAAAATTGACTTCATTTTCTGATTTTAAATAACAAAATTATCTTATGGTGATTTTAGGTATTTTTGTAAAAACATTCAATTTTTGATGAGTAGTGAAAAACTCTACATTATTGTTTAAAACCTAATAATTATTTAAATAATTATTTATGATATATAAAGTTATTTTATATCAAAATAGATACATAATACAATTATTATTTCAATATAATTCATTGGAGTCATTTTATAATAATATTATATGTGTAAAATTTTATTTAGCTCATTAGCATCTTTTACCCACCTTTTACGAACGTTAGCAAATTTTCATAAAACATAATTTAACCACTACTTAGAATTGAATTTAAAAAATAAAATGGACATTATTGACATCAGTATGCAAAAATTGATTCAATATGAAGAAAATATTTTTTGGTGAATAATAACTCTTGGATTTTATTTACCACGGTTAAAAGTAAATAGGGTAATTAATGGTAAAAATGATGTTTTAATTACATTAAAACATGTTTTAATTCAATTGGATAATTGTATTTTGACTAAAAGCAGCCATTGGAATAAAATATGACCGTTTTTGATCCACAAGGATTACATTAGGACATTTATTATATTTTATTTAATGATGAGTTAACAGTGTAAAATTAAAATTTAAATAACTAAAACATTCTTAATATCGAATTATATATAAAATAAATTCAACTATAAATATCCATTAGAAAGAAAGAAATATTTCCTACATAATTGTATTTTATTTATATTTTTAGACATTAAATAATTAATTGTTTTTATGACACAATGATTATTCAATAATTATGTTATTAATGAAAGATTTAATTAATCGATCTTATAAATATAACAATAAATGTAAATTGATACCTCTGAATTAACCCAAGAACTTTCAATATTAATATGAAATGTTGTTATTGATTTTATTTATTTGGTTTGAATTAATAAGGTTTTGTTTTCTTACACAAGAACCAAATATTAAATAGTTTCAAAATTGACATAAATGATTTTTTTAAAATAAATACTATATTATTCATTGATATAATATTCGTAAAAAACTATGGTTCACCCAAAAGACATAAATAATAATACATATGTCATTAATGAACCACTTTGGGATCTTTTTTCCATTTTATAATATGCATAGTTACCTTGTAATATAAAAATTCAAGAAGACATCAAAAAAGTTAATCTATTTAACTCAGAGTTAAATTTAGATGTTAAGGTTGATATGGTTACCTAAACCTATCTAAATCCTAATGGTTGAGATGTTTTTGACCTATCCCAAAAACATAATTTAATTTAATCCTTTTGGATCCATTATAAATTAAATATTATTGTATAATAAATTAATATTTCAAGGTATTCGTAAATTGACCCTCGCCTCTCTTATAAAAGTGTACATCCCATCTATCTAAATCACACGTCCAATGCAATTTGGATCTGCCAAACCCTACTAATATATCCTTCAAAATACCCTCACTTGATCTTAGATGCCTTAAATTGATCATATAAACAATCTATGAATCTTTTTTAATCAAATCGAAATAATTCACCCAAATTAGAGGTAATAATTTCATCAAATCATTCTATGTTATTTTATTCTTCCACTTCCTATTTCATTATTGTTTCCATGCCAAAATAATAACACCAGTACCTTCCACATACTGTAATGTTATTATAAATGTGGTTAATCAATATTCATTATTCTATCCATCCGATGAATCACCAAGTCACCATACCTATGTATGTATGGCTTACCGTCTCCACATTTTGGTTTATTTGTTATTCAACAAATCATCATTATGTTGGTTATATTAATGAGTATAATTGATTTAAATAATAAACATAACATGTTAATTATTCTATATATATATAATATACCATCCAATTACATATTATTTAACCATTAATAGAATTATATTATCAATCTTGATTTTATAATGATTACCATATCCAAGAACACTATGAGATTCATTCCACATCATAACCATTATAGAATAATTATCATTTTTTGATTAAAAATAATGTTTATGAAGTAAAAATAATTATAGATATGAATCGTATACATTATACCCATATCAAACATTACTTACATAACAAAACATATAATGTAAAATGAATCAGTTAACACACGAAACAATGATTCTACTAAAATATTATTAACATAGCAATATTAGAAGATCATAAATGATATCATATTTTGGTATGTGGTTCTTTTATATTTAATAAAAAGAATTTAACTATTATACAAGTTGTTAATGTAACATCTACAAATTAAAAATTACATGGTAAAGTTTAATTTTACAATGTTATCATTATCTGAGCTTGATTATACATGAGTATCTATTAGGACCTCTTTATCTTGAACATCTATTTTTCTTAAAAAATTATTTCAAAACATTTAAACTATTTAATAGACTATAGGATAACTTTGTTTATAATTTTTTTGAATTTTTATAAAATGTTTTATATTTAATATTTCAATCTCTTTACAAATAATGTACATTATGGCTTTTTGACAAGTTAAGGTAAGAATGTTTTTTCGAATTTTACGGTGGGTGCAGCTATTATCCACGGTTATAACACCTTATAAGCATCCATTATAATCCTATATGATTATTTTCAGAATAAATGTTTTATTTTATAATTATGTGACTTTTAAATGATTTCAATATAGATAGAGATATGCCTCTCAAATAGTATTGATTTAATATATGTTAACATCCTTTGATGGATTTTGTGAATATTTGAAGATGAATTATTATGATACCATCTCCATTATTGTATTGATTGTTTTGTGATATGTTTGACTATGGATGTGTTATTATTATACCATTCATGGTTTATGGTTAATGTATTAAAATTTAATATTCTAGTTTTAATACTAATGTTTATGTTATGTTTCATTCTATTCATATTAGGAATGCATTAGTCTTAATAAGTGATAGGTGCCACCCTCTATAGCTCTTGTTTACATCAGTATGTCTAATAAGACAAACTAGTGTCTTGGAACAAGGCATTTAAAAAGTCTTATTTGTAGTCTTGGCACGAGGCTTTAACATTGTTGTTATGATGTCCAGTATTATGCATTCCATCATTATGAAATTTTCTATTTATGTAACATGTGATTATTTGACGATTAGAATATCCATTTGAATAAGTAAATGGAATTATTAGATTTATCATTTCTATATTATGTTGAAGTTTTTTTAAAATATTTTTTCATTCAGTTTTACACATTGATTTAAATGATTATGCTTATTTTTGAATGTTTCTTCTATTTTGTTATCCTTAATAAGTATACAATCTTACCCCTTTATTTGTTTTAATTATCCTAGGATGAAAAGAAGAATATTATGATTACCCAATAGGTTTATGCAAAAGGATATGAGTGTGTTCAAAGGGGGAATGATTTTTTATTTCATGATGTAATTTAAAAAAACATAAGTTTTTATCTAATACTTCAAAAGCCGCTAAACTAATCAATATTTCGATACATGATCTCTTGTGATCATTCCAATGTTATGTAATAATTCTCCGACTCTGTGAAACTTTGTTATGGGCATTAAAATTATCATATAACTTATAAAAGTCAATATTGGTCTATGTTTTACTTTACGTGTTTACAAATATTTCCAATAAATTTAATGGGAGAGAATAAATTAACATTGATTTATATAATAAAGTGATTAATGTTCTGTATTGGTTGTCAACATGTTTTATCTATTTTAATATTTTTTATTATTGATGTTGAGGTGTATTTTTAATTATTATAGATATATCATAATGTTTCAAAAGTAAATCTAAGATTACAATAATGGATCTGTAATTTTTTTTATTTTAGTAATTCTATAAGTTAATTAGTTGTTTGGATGATAAGACAATCCATTGGTTGATTAAGATGTTTATGTGATTGAACATTTAATAAAATAGTTTAACATAAATGTAAAAAATGGATAATTCATCATGATGTCAGTTAAGTTTTTATGTGTACATGATCAAATATTTAAACTATCAATTTATAATTTGTGAGGTCGATCAAATAATATTATGTTCATTTAGGTTATCATGGAATTTATCAAATTATAATCAGTCATGTTGGGATTTTTGTCTATTAGATGGTTGTGTAGTTGATGAAATTTTTAGTGTGGTCACCAGATCTCTTTATGTTGTCAATTCTCATCCATGTGAATGTAGTAGAGGGGAAAAATTACTCAACACAAGGTATATAAATTACAACATATTTTTGATAGGACTATCAAATGGAATCATGATCATAACATGTGTTCAATACACATGGTTAATTCCAAAATCCATTACCTACATATGATCTATCTACCTTACCATTGGTCACACATAATGATTATTTTCAAGTAATATTTTTAGGTGATAAATAATGTTTTGAAATAATGTTTTTTATGATGAAAAATTGATGATGCTAAAAACAATCATCGTTGAATAAAAAATAGAACATAAAATGTGATACATTATATTATATGTGAGATTAGAAAAGTAATCATCTTTTATTATATCATTTATATGCTTCAATATTGTCATCTAATAAGGCTATTAGTGTGCTCAAATCATTGTTTAAGTAGTTAATATTATCTATATATTGAAAGTGTAATTTGTTTTTGGTGATGTTGTGTTACAGATGATATCTATGATTCTCGTACATTTGATTATAAATTATTTATAACTGATTTTTTTTGGTAATTTTGACATGTGATACAAATTCATTTCCTTTCATTGAATTTAGATTATGTAATTATATGATGAATTATTATGAGTTTGATGTTATTTTAGAAATATTATAGTTTACAGGTATTCTTGTAATTAATAAATTATTTTTCATTATATTTTATTTTATTTTGATTTAGATTTGAGATAATTATATGTACAATTTAATATGAGCTGTAGTGAAATGATCAAGATATTTTTTTTCACTTTAAAATGATGAATATTTGGGACATCATGGTTTTTTATGAGCATAATAAAATGAGTAAATAAAGGAGTTTATACTTTATGTTTACATTTTTTGATGAAATGAGAATTTTTGAGTTGGAAAATTGTTTAATGGAATTAAATTAAATATTTTATATTCACCTACACATAATATTATTGGTATTTAATAAATAAAGTGTGTATTCATAAATATAGAAAGGATTAAAAAATTTGAGTATGTGTAAATGAGAGAAAAAAAATATGAATCAATATTATCAACATTATCACAAGCTAGATCATGTGAATTCAATAGGCTCTTTAGAGATTGATAAGTAGTCATACATATATCAATATACAGTGAGTAGTATTTCTGAATATTTTTTTATGGATCTCAAGGGGGATTTTTATTTTGTTGTGGTCCAATAAATAAACTAATAAATACATTTCATAATCATATTATATATTTAATGTGAGGTACGTTTGATACTATATTGTCTGTTGTGACTATGGTCTATTATATTGTGACTCTATGAAAAAACAATGAACCTGTGATATATTGTTCTATATTGTAACATCCCAGAGAAATAAAGAATAAGAAATTTTCATATTTATTATAATTTGTGAATTAAATATTAATTTTACAATAATGTGGATGATCTGTTTGATGGAATAGCTGACATGAATCAATGGGTTTCTACAATTCCTAACATTACACTCAATGTTGAGTCCTACTGAAAAATAATTATATATTATTATTTTAAATGGTACTTAATTCCTAGATGTTTTATTGGCGAGAATTAATATAACTAAATTAATTATAACTATACATGTTTTTTAAATTCATTTATATTGTCCAATAAATGTTAGAGGTTTAAAATGTGAATGAATATAAATTTAAGCATAAATACTCTGATATCCTTTAAATGGAAAATATAAAACCTTTTATGGAGAACCCTCATTGAATAAAGTTTTTCTCACTTTTATATATTCTATCTGACAATATAAAATTTTTATTTAAAATCTGGGCATTATAGTTTAATTTGGGTATATTATTCTTATTTTTCTGATAAAATAAATTTTCAAGAAATAGTGTAAATACTGTATTTTAATTCAAAAATGCCTTTTAATATAATATATTAATAAGGTAAAATTATATTTTTATATGGTTTTAAAGTTTAATTATATTATATTTTTAATATCTCATTGAATTTTGGTCATTATATATAATTTCACTTTGAAATTGGACATAAACAAATGTCAATATTTTGAAATTTATTATTTCATAAAAAATGTTTTTTTCTTGTTTTGACAATGGTAATTAATTTTAAAGTAATTAATTAAACATATATTTTTTTAATTTGATAAAATAGACATCATTTTTGAATTTAAAATATCAAATATTTTATAGGCTGAATTTTTGGTATTTTTCTGAAAAAAATAAATTTTTAATGATTAGTGAAAATACTGAGTAGTGGTTAAAAAAACTTTTTCATTTAAATGGAATTTTACCACTTCTATGAATTGAATTTAAAAAATACAACATACATGTTTTTCATCAATATGTAAAATGTTATTCAATAAGATGAATATAATTTTTGGTGAATAGTAGTATTTGAATTTTATTTACCGCGGTTAAAGGTAAATAGGGTAATTCAATGAAAATTAATATTATATTAATATTATATTATCTCTACATGTGTCATAATACTATTCATTGATAAATTACCGACCATGGTAAATCTTTGGTCGATTTTTGGACACCAAGGAGCCACATAATAGTTATAATGAAACATTATATTAATTAATTTAATGTAAAGACAAAAATTACAAAAACATATATCTTTTAGTAAAACAATTTTTATATGGGGTTATGTAAGTTATATCTTAAACTAAAACAATTAATTTTAAATCTAAAAATATTCTCTACATCATGGTATTTTTTATGATTTTTAAATATCAAATAAATAAAATTATTTATGACACAATAATGATACAGTGTTTACCTAATTAAAGATTGATTTAAATAATAAGATTATTAAGATTAGAACAATATCCAAAACATGTCAAATTATTATTAGATGAATTTATTTTGAAAAATTTTCATCACCACTTTGACTTAAATATGTTTTATACATTTAGAAACTGAAAATAATTATATAATATAATAATATTTTCAATCATTTTTAAAGAGACCCTCCTCCCCCATACAAAAATCCCTATACTATAACCCATTACTCACACCTCTCATGACCCTTGGGTCATCCAACATTTTCCCAAATAATCTCTCATGATCCCTCTATTCCAACTAAAAGCGTACCGTAGGAGTAAGACACTTCATAAAATCCGTTTTCTTCAATCCAAAGGGAGTTACCCGACTTAATTATAACGTCTTCACTTAAGTTCTTATATTTTATTTTATTTTTAAAACCCCCTAAAATAATTTTATTCTGTTATTTTATAACCACACCGGTATCATAAATATACAAGTTATTTTTTATGGGTTGTATTCTAACTACACTTACACAGACCTTAGTCTAATGGGTAGTGAACACAGTGTTTATGTGGACGACGAACTACTACCTAAAGAAATGATGACTTTTCAATAATCTCCTACCTCCTCTTATGGTGTAAATTATGATGAAAATATACTTATATGTGATATATAATATATTTATATTGTCTCTATAATTCTGTATTTTTTATTTGTATAATTCATTTATTGTTTCCATAATGGGTAAATAATATTATTTGATTTGAGAAAGTGCGGTCTACTGCCCCCTCAAAGTGAAATGACTTTTTCATGCCATTCATGGAATGCATAAAGAATGGTGTAACTGAAATAATAGTTAATAATATTCTGGAATTATAATATATCAATTTTTCATTACGTTGTTTTCCATTAAATACAAAATAGAAATGGATGTTCTGTTCATGCATACGTACGTCTTACCATCTCCACGAATGGTGCATTTAATTTCATACCTCCAAATGTTATATAATATTATAAATACATATATATATATTGAGAACATATATGACATATATGATATCTAAATCATGAATTTCATTCTGGAGAAAAGTAATTTTGACCACATAAACAACTTGTAATTATAAGAAGTTCATTAATGACTCAAGTACCAAATATCAACAAAATGACCATTATTAACATAAATTATTAAATAATGTTCATAATATGGTAATAATTGATATAAAAAGAATAATAAACAAGATAAAAGTTATCACGAAAGTAGAAATTGTCTTTAGTTTTTTATTATAGAGATTAAAAAATGAACGGGTCAAAGCTGAAAGGAGGAAAGGGGATTCATCTCAATCTTATTTTCATTTAGTTATATAATGTTTTATACATGACATTATTTTATACAGTTAATAAACACCATTGAATTTTCATTTCATTCAAAGGAAATATTATTTCTATTAGGGGTTTTTCTAAATGAAGGAAAGAATGTTTATTTTTAATGTATATAGTGACATCTTCCATTTCCGACTCCTTGATTATTATTTGATAATTCGCTTCATAACAAGTCTTAATGTTTTCAACTGGAAAATAAATACTATAAACACTTTTACATATTTTAGTATTAAAAATGTTTTTGATAATTGATTTTTTCTGTCAATATATTTATATTATATATTGTGATTAAAATGTGTAATTGAGATCTTTCATTAATTTTTTTTGATGTGTTGTGAATATGTCATGGTTTTTGAGAATTGGTTACATATACTGGGGGTTCCGTGATAAATATAGTTCGGGTAATCCTATGATATCTCTATAATGAATTGTGCAATGTAAAAGAGGTAAACTTAAATATTTCTCCGATAAGATTTAGGAAATATATTGTGATGCGTATTCAAAATATAACTCCCTATATAGATGTGAAATCTACAATGTATGTATGTTATGGATTCCATATTTGACCTTTAAATTTTTTGATTATGTTTTGTTATTAATAAATCTTTTAATTTCATAGGTTAATTATAAAGAGCATGGGTTATGTATGTATTGGTGAACTAATGTTTTCTTTCTTTTTTTTATAACCCTTAATATGCTTTTTATTCTCATCCTATGCTTTGAAATTTTTTCACAGGTCATAAAGATGATAACGGTTGAATATGAGATCAAGTTAAATCTAGGATGTCTAAAACATGGAAGTAGTGATGAATTTCTTTATGATTTTTTATTTTATGAAAAAATAGAATCTGGGTTGAAGTGTATATGCTGTAATTTTAGAGATGTAGTGTAATAGTTATGGCCTAATTCTCTAAATATCTAACCATTTGAAGATCCTAAATGTGAATTATTCATTTAATTAAAGATTATGTAATTTTTTACGGTCGAGTCCTTATACTTATAGTGAGGAATCAATGCTTTTATAGACTATCTATCCGTAATAAAGACATACTGACCTATGAAGGGACTGAAGAATGTAAAATAAAATTATATTCAATATATCCATGATTAATTTATATATGAATGAGGATTGGTTTCTATATTTTAATGAATCAAGCCATAATATGTATCAGGGTTGAATTAAAGAAAATAAATTACAAAAACATCATTCCACATATTCGTCCCCAATCCTATGTGGTAAAAATCATTCTTAGAAACTTATCCATTACTATTTCTGGTTTCCAATGGTTATTAATATGAGTATATCATAGAAGGATCATACATGGGATTCTACTGTAATTATATTTTGTTGAAATATTTAGAAGATTTATAAAATAAGATTTCTTATAGTTAATCCCCAATACATTGATGATTCTAATTGTTGTGATCATGTGACTATTTTAATATGTAGTTTTTATGTTTTTGATGTGATATTTAATAGATATATGTTTATATTTTTTATACAAAGATAGTGTTTAAATAATGTTTTTTATATTCATATTTTGAAGTGCTAGTATGGGGTGTATCAGAAAATGAAATTTTGGGGTCTATGATTTTAGATTATTAATTGATTGTATACTATAAGGTGGAATACACATTGAGTGAACCTAGTGATTTTAGGGTTAAAAGTGAACAATTTTCCATGAATTTATGTTTATAGAATAAAATTATGTGAATTAAATGTATTTGGTAATGTAAATTTCCTAACTTAGGTGAAATAACAAATTCATGGAACACTCACATTTGGGTGAAAAAGTATGAAATAATTTACAAGAATAGTTAAATTTTATAGAGGAGTAGTGTGTTCACATTTTTTGTGTGAGAAAGAGTTCTTAAGTGTAGTTTGAATTAAATTAAGGAGGAAAACACCTTTATAAACATTTTATTATGGTATAATAAATTTTTAACAAGTGGAATTGTTAGTTCTATTGATTAACGATATTACTAAACAAAATTATTATTATGAAAAAAATATAGATGGTAGTTCTATTTGATGAACAAAAAATATCAAAGTGGATTTTGTTTTAATATTCTATACCTTTTTTAGTACCACCATTTTTGGAAGTTTACATATATGATCCAACATCGATCTTAAAAAGATTTGAGATAAATAATTGATGTAATGTATTCCAGGAAATATTTTATGTATGTAAATTTGTTATAGTGAAAAATCATTAATAAGGAATTAATATAATGATTTATGTATTTTTTCATATGTGAATTATTTTAAAATATTAATATTAAATTAATAATTATATTGAAATACATATTTTACAATGTTAATATATTCTCATGAATTTGATGTATTTGAAGTTTTTTTTGTGGCATCAAAATTTTTTATTTTAATTTATATTTTCGGATGAATTTGTATCTATTATATTTATCAACCATTTTTGTTTGTTTTTTTAGATTTAAAACTCGATAGAGTAATAATACAACAAAACATCAACTAATCATATTGAATGTTGTTATGTAATTAAATTACTTAAATTCCCCATAAATTTAATTTTATAATGGTTTTGAGAAAAATATAATTTTCCAAATAATTTCAAAATTTGTTTACAGTAACATTTAGCGATGTTACCATTTTTTTCATTTTAATCCTTAATGTGATGATGTCGTTAGTAACAGAATATGAAAATCTTAACTATGACTATTTTTTTAACATTAAGGGAATAATAATAATTTCTCAAAATTGATATTTGTATTGTTATTGGATAATGAAAACAATATTTATTATTTACTTTGGTAGAGTTGATTATTGTCAATGAAATGTAGTTATATAAGACTCTATATTGTATGTGTTATTCAAATTTAGTGATGTATGAAATATATATTGATTGAAATTAATAGTTTTAATTTATTCAAATCCAATATATTCTTGACTACACTATTTATTTAATATGCGCATATTTTTGTTTTTGAGAAATAATTTTGAACATTTGTGTTCTTTGTGTTTCTCTATTTTTCTTAATAAAATATATAAAATATTCCCATATATCAAATGAATTTAAATATAGGCAATATACAATATTATTTTTCTTAATAAATCATAATTTTAGTGTAGCTAATTTCTAGGTTTTTTAATGTGACTATAGATAATTTATGCATACTTATAGGTTTTTTTTCTTTACACCAGTAATATATTATGTATATTTTCACTTGTATTAAACCATGACTATAAAATATATGTAATGTGAATAAAAGAATGAATAATTAAACAATTTAAATATTGTATAGTGATGGAATTTTCCACTATAAACTAAATTCCCAATCATGTATATATGCCCAATATCTTGTATTGTGAAATTTAAATGTTGTGGGAAAAATGTGACAAGTTAGTATTGTGACATAATGTTGTGGGATAACAAATCTAGGTTGTGTTCTGATATATGAGTAGGTATTGAGTTTATTTAGGTGTATTATAGATGATAGATTTGGAAAGGACCAATGTATCAAATATGTTATAGAAGGTTAGAAAAGTTTTTTTATTTAATTCTATAACCATGTATTATTTTAATTCCAATTTATATTATCTTCTAATTATCGACATGTTGAAATTTTTTTCATTGAGTTATATTTTTATTTAATTTTAAATTGTTTTTTCATAAAAAAAATTATATTGATGGTTAATAAATTTTTGATAGCTAATTGGGTTTTTTGTTAGAATCCTTACATGCTTTGATATTATAGTATTTAGTTATAGATGGATAGTGAAATGATAAAGTGATTCGATGGGATTTTGATGAACATGAAATATTGGATATATGTGAGTTCATAATATGATGATTTTTTGATATGAGAGAGAAATTTTATTCTATATCATCGGATGATGAAAAGTTTTTTGTGTTTCAATGAATATTGGTCATACCTGACATATATTTTGTATTTCCAATTGATTTTTTAAAATGAATGTGTTTTCTATCCAAGATGGTTTTAGATCAGTTATTTCATGTTATTTTAATTTTTTTTTCTATTAGTAATGATCACCATATACTTACACCTCCTTCCGCATGATCACTAGAACTTAATAAACATTGGAGAGTGTGGGAAAACTACATTATCATTGGTTGTAAGATATACCAGTGTATATAAATTGATTTTTCATATATGTCTATAAACATTGTGTTTTTATTTCAATAAATGGCCTCATATTTGTGATGAATTCATTACTCAATATGTACATTATTTTATATTCCAATGTTTTAATTAGATTTGACTAGTGAGATGACACAATAGAATTTTTTTAATAAAAGATATATTAATTCCCATTTAACATTAAAGGGTTTTTATTTTTACTATTCATGAATGTGATTAATATTTTAACTATAATTTATCTATTAAATAAAATTTTCATTATATAATCTAATGTTTTTTTTAAATACTGGACTGAATGATAACCACATTGTTCTATACTTATGTACACAAGTTTCATATATGGTCTTATTAGGGATTGTTCATGATAAATATTTAATAGTTTTTTAGAAGCACCCGTTAGGATTTTATTTCAGTGTGTATTATCTCAGTATTTGATTCCATAACATGCAAGTAATATATAGTCTTTGGATATTATGGATGGTCACATAATGCCTTATGATATTCCTAATAGTCTGTCCCTAAAGAAGAATGATCTTTAAAATCACAATTGAAAATTCCCATTTTTACAGGACACACTTCCACCAAGAAATTTCATCACATTCAACATATAGTTACACAAAATCACTTGTTTAATATGTAGTCATAAACAATAAAAATTCAACACCATTTCATTTAATATCAATCAAATAATATAAATTTATTTACCTATCCAAGCCTGAAATATTATATTATTTTCTCCCTCCTATGTGATTTTAATCTCAAGGGAATCCCATCCTAAAACTGAATATATCAAAAATTTATGTATCACAAGGAAAACCCACTAATGACATGGTTTAGAATAACTATTATCATATCTATAGAATAAAATATTGATTACATGGAAAAACACAATTGTAAATCTTGACCAAGAGTTCCTATGGATAACAGAAGTTGATATGTTTCATATAAAATTTTTACACTACATGACAATAATTAAAATATAATTATTTTAAAAAATAAACAATATTTTTGAAAAATAATGATGTAGAATTTTATCACCCATATCATTTAAAAAAATATCATTATATTCACCTACCAATTGTATATAAAATAATATAATCAATAACCATTGATCAACACTCATTAATTTCTTATTATGATAAATTTTCCATCCCAAATATCTTTGGAAGATATATAATTCAAAGACATTATGAGGATTCCTAACCATCAAACATAATCTAAATGATAAAACCATTGTCCACATAGGGCATGATTTTCCCATAACATTATAATCCTATAAAAACCTATATATATTAAGGTACATTCTTTTTAAATTTTTGTTCAAAATGATATAGTTGTTTGTAAAATTTATATATTTTAGGATTGGGAAGTTAAATATTTTTATATATTAAATTAGAATATCATATTGTGGAAATCATGAAATGATAAGGAGGTTTACTCTAGGATGAATAGGGATCATTCAATTATATATTTTAAAAGAATAGATTCATGGGTAAAGGGGAAGTTTCATGTCAGATCATGGTGATTTCTTCCATGAATCTCATGGTCATAAATAAATGGGTTTTCAATTAATATTTCATTATTTACTGAAATTTGGATTTTAATATTAATTCTCTTGGTCGCATCACTATGTTTTTTAGAGTGGGGTGCTGTAAAGTGGTTCTTATAGTTTTTATGAAAAATACCCAATTATTTTTTATCTAATATAATTTATTAAAATAAATAAACTTTTAAATTTTTTCTAGATTCCCAACAATGATTGAAACATCCTCCTATGACTTGTGCTTCCATAATCTTTGTGTGATTTTCTTCTTTCTATGCCATCATTTAATTTCATTTTATATATTTCTATCAATGGAGGTATGTATAAGAATACCCTTTTATCCTTTCAAAAATATTTCTCAATATTTCATTATTATTGACATAGATTACCATTTCTGTGTTTTTTATACACTTAAATATTAATATGAAATAATTAATCACTAAATAATATTGTATCTCTGATTGTTTATGTTACATGAATCAAGGATTTTGGGCGAACAGAGTAACGTTATTAAAATTACATATGTCCATTATCTCACAACTATTATGATTGTAGGTACGTATTGTAATAAATAAATTATAAAAAATATATGTTCTAAAAAATTACAAATGAATTTATTATAATTAAAATGAACAGAATTAATAACAAAAATTAATTGAAAAAAGTGATGTTTTTTGTAGATTTTGTTTTCATGTGTGAAAGTTACATTATATTTAAAAATTAAATTAATATATATTAAATAATTAGATTAATTAAATTTATATATTATTTAAATTATATAATGTATAAAAATTTTAACAAATACTTTTATAGAGATCAGTTGGGAATAAATTATATTTTCTTTTTAAAAATATATTTTTTCCTAAAAAGTGGTTTTTTCATATTATGTGAAAATGATTTAAACTAAATTTATTAAAATGATTGTTATTGATTTACATTAAAATAAATTAGTTTTTAGAATGAGTATGTCTGAATTTTGTAAATATGGCCCTTTTTGTCAATATGAACAACTATCATAGACAAACATATTACATCAATAAACTGTATGTTGGGAAATTTAAAATTAAAATAAAATATAAGGAATCTGTTTTAATAAAAATTATTATATAATGATGGTAATTATAATCTCATCAGCGTGAGTTATAAAATTTATTAGTTTTGTGGTTACTTTTCAATTATTTCATTTTCATATTATTTAAATAAATAAATGTAATAAAATTTCACTATCTTATTTTTAAATACAATTTTTGTTTTCTCATATAGAAAAATTTTTCTTATAATTGATCCCTAATATAAATATTGATCGTGAAGATATTATATTCATGGATGTAATTTATTTTTAATTATTAGGTATTATATAATTTCCATAACTAATTAAATAATAACAAAATGTTATTTATTTAAATGACATAAAAATAAAACCAATTATTTTAAAAATATTAAAGGTGATATAATTTGATTACCATAATGTGTTACATGAATTTTATAGTGGAATATGAAATATTTTTATTCCATATAAATGTTCTTTTGTAATTAATGCTTTTTATTTGCGTGTCTTATGTCAAATTAAATGAATTTTATCAAAATAAAAAATAATGATATATTATGAAAAATATATTATAAAATTAATCAAAAAAATAAAAAATATATAAATTAAAAATGTGGATATTATGTGGGAAAATTTTCATTAAACAAAAAGTTTCTGGAAAATTTACATAAGAGAAGTAAAAATTTAGATGTTTTAATATTCAAAATTTTAAATCATTATTAAAAAAGGTAACAAAGGGTTAATCAAAATTATGTATAAAATGTCACAAAAACACTTCTAAATTATATTAAATAGTGGTCTTAAAATAATATCCTAATTTATATTTGAATACATGGAAATTTTGATTCATTTTACTTGATAATAAATTATTTATAATGTAATCTTTTGAGAAATTCAAAATGTTTCTCTTACTAAAATTATTTATGGGCACCATATCCCTCCCTTCTTTTAACAAAATAGTTTAATATATTTGAGAAATTTCTATAAAATTGAACTTTTATGCATCCCTAGCCACATTTTAAAGGATATAATATTCATAAATGACAAAACCTAGAGGCATTAATTAATGATATAATTTAGTCTATTAAAATATGATTTAATCACTTTTACAAATCATATTATTTTTTACTCTTCATTAGCTAAAAATGTTATATTTTTAAATAAATAATCCTAATTTCAGTATAATTAATAAAATGAAATGTTATTTTAGTGATGAAAATTATATTATACACATTTTATCACATTAAAAGAGAATTTAATGGATCAATCTCATATAAATAGAACATATCATCTCCATATATCAGTGCAATTCATTTTTATATCATAGTATTTTATGTGTGGGTATTATGATGGGATTAAATGTTTTTTATATGACAATTATTAAATAATTATACTTATTAAACGATAATATAATGACTACCATATAATAATGAAATCCCTTGGGAAAACATTTTATCGTTTGTGCATACATGTTAGCTACCACATCCACAAAATGATGTGAATCTTTTTTCATTTATATTTTGCAATGATGTAATAAGGATGAATTTTATGAATATATAAGTAATAAATGATATAAAAATGATATATTCAATGTGTTATAATAATTTTTTTTCATCATTCATAAACTGAAAATAACATTCAATCATACTTATGACCTACCATATCCCTGAATGTTGTAATTCATGCGTCTATATCTACCTATAATAGATTATTCTAAAAATGAATATATTAAATTAATATTATATTTATTACATTATTATTATTATATAGGGGTTAAATAACGTGAAATAATAATTTTCATGATCCATTGATATGAAATACTCAGGATAAATGTAATTGTAGACACCCCAAATTGATAATTATAATTTTGAATTTTTAAATAGGGTAGTGTTGAAATATTAAAACGGGAACAACTAT
This sequence comes from Viscum album, assembly GCA_963277665.1. NCBI lineage: Eukaryota > Viridiplantae > Streptophyta > Magnoliopsida > Santalales > Viscaceae > Viscum > Viscum album. The sequence continues at coordinate 992,912,594 of OY728133.1, forward strand.
GATATTATATGTACAAAATTGATTATGGTATTGATTTATAATATATTGCAACATATTTTATTAGTTTTTAGAGTTCTTTTAATGTAATGTTATATTGAGTAAAGGGTATGATCTTACAATCAGATATTTTATCTATATTTTTTAACAATAATTTATAATGATGATTTTTTATGATCAAAATTTCAAGACAATCATTAATTTTTATATAATCTGATCATTTATCTAATGTAAACGTTTTTATTCAGTTTCATCTGCTATTGTTCTAAGGATACATAACATATTTTTAAGGAAAATAAACTACTTTTTTTCATTCGGTCAAAAAAACCATTATATATATATATTTATAAATGTTCTAAATATAAGTTATACAATTATCCTCTGATTTCTAATGTTTATTTGTAACTGTTCTTTATATTTTGTACATTAGGATCAAAATAATATGTCAGTTTTTTCCAATCAAGGTACTTTGTGACATTTCTAACAACATATTTGAAATAATGTTTTTATCTTATTTATAGGGAATCTTCCAATTTTAATGATTAGTTTATATTTGAATATTATTTTAAATTTTATTTTTTTAATATTAGAAGAAAATATTTTCTTTGGTAATTGAGTAGTTAGTTTAATTATTGATTTCTAACAGGATTTAATATTTTCTTAAAAGTATTTTAATGACCATTTAATGGTATTTATATTCATCAATGGCCATAACAATTGATATAAATTCTAAATTATTGAGGATATGATTCAATGATAGCCTAATTATTATTTCTGTGGTTGTATTATGTTTGTAATGAGAAGTTTAATATGGAAACGATTTATTATTAATGGGTTATTATATGATGGTTTTTTTGAATTCCATTTCTTTCCATGAGTAATGATATGACGAATCAATTATGATATTTTGAAATATATATGTAATATTTTTATTTAATAATGAGTTGGTCATATATCTCCCTCAAATTCATACATTTAATATTAATACATCAAGATATTTATAATATTAGAATGGGGATTTAACCTAGTTCATTAATGAATATTGTCCACTGTAATAGTATTGTTAGTAAACCTTGACAACCGAAACAGTTTGGCGGAGGTAACATATTCCATTATGATAGTCTAGAAATGATCCACGACTATTAATGAAATGATTTTTTATTCTTATGTGTATTCCAAAATTCCTTTGCTTATACCAATGATATAATCTCATGGATCATCGTATTCAATTCCCTTAAGATTTATATCTTTTGAGCTTTTGATAAATTATATATAGGGTATACCTCTAAATTGTTACAATCATTTTCTCATACACATTTTTCATGTTACTACAGTATGATTAATTATATCTCCCATATTTAAAATATCTAGAAATATATACTGATTCTATTCATTATATTCTCTTCCCCTGGTTAGTAAAATGGTATTATGTATGAGTTTTCCATGAAGGGTGATGAGTTTGAAGGAGTAATTAGTATAAGATGTATGTATTTTGAAAACCAATTGTTAATTTTCCAATGATACTGGACAAAAATTCTTCTAGAATTTATCATTTTGTTATTAACAGAATATACACCTATTCAAATTATATATATTTTCACAAATAGAATGGGTAAATATAATTGGTAGTAGATTAAGTATTAATTAACCAGTAGCAACTAGGATAAGAAAAAATTGCTGATAACCCTATGGATATTTCTATATATTATATAAAATCCTATTGTTTTTGTAATGATGATTAATAGAATATATTTAATGTAAGATATCCTAGAATAATGTTGCAGTATTATGACATCCTATTAATAATTTTTTTAATGATTAAGTGATTTCCAAGAAGGATTATTGTTTCCCACACTATTCATTTCTATGTAGTAATTGGTTGGATAATGAAAGAATCATTTCAGTGATGAATGATATTGAAAAATAAATGAAATTACTCTTAACAAATGTAAAGTTAAGGGAGATGAGATGAAAATAATATTAATGTGCTGATAAAATAGTATAAATATATTATTGATAATGACTAAATGAGAGGTAAATTTTAAGAATGTTGTTAGTTTGATTTCTCATTAGAAAATGACCCATTTTTTTAGTGCGTCCATTGATCCAGTTTTCCACAAAAAATGGAGAATTACTATAGAAAATAAATTTATTTATTCATTGATTTGAATACTAGATAATATTATTTTTTATTTATTGCTTGTAAGTAATAGTATATTTGTGGTGGACTCTTATAATGATCATCAGAGAAAAAAACTCAATCATTGTAATGAGATAATTTTAAATTATAATTTTTTAAAAAGTATCATCCTCGTATTCATCATATAAAAAAATGATACTAATCAACGAGATAAAGGATACAGAAAATTAATATGTCAGTTTATGTGAGGATAATTACCCATGAAATCCTAGGTATGCTTCTCATAATATATTCCAATCAAAATGTAATGTTTATTGGTTCTTTTATAACATAAAACAATGTCCTCAAATATATCTATACATAAGGGAAATAATTTATCATTAAATAAATAGTTTTATTTTCTATAAAGGTGAAGATATGTATTAGAATAACATATCTATCTCATAGTTTTCAGAATAATACAAAATTTGAATTCATGGGGAATTCTAAAAACATAAATATGTGAATAAGAGCCATATTTTATGATTAATATGTCAATGTAAACAAAGAGGATTTTATCATAAGGTAATGGGTAAATATTTCATGAATATATTGAATGGTAATTTGGAACTTGAATTCCCACATGATAGGTATAATTTATCCAATCATGTGAATGAATTAATAGAAACTTCCACATAATTTATCACGCTCACATGAGTATTATTAAATTAAAGGAGTATCTCCATTATGCTTCTAATGACCAAATATGAGTGTATGTGATAAAATTGATTTTGCGAACATCTTAATCCCAATGAAAAATAAAAATAATAGTTAATAAATATTTATAATGAGGTATAAAATAATGGTATGGTGAATAATAAACTTACATTCAACTCTTAATCAAATAATTCTATATTTAATTATGGATATTATCACAATTATATAAAAAAATACTTATCTATGGGCATCATAGAAGCATATAAAAATTTTGATATTTATTTGGTAGTAAACCCCATAATTGTACTTTGATCACATCCCATCGCTATGATTCTTCTATAGTTGATGTTTGTGGGCTTATGTTCCTAAAAATATTTTCATTCATTGTCTAGTAGAATTTGATGTTATTTTTTAAATTGGCTACATTTAATTCCATTAATCTATTTTCAACTTCCAAAATAACAAAAGATATATTTTAAATTCCAATGTAGAATAAGATATATTATTATATTGATGAAAAAATGAACTTTCTATAGAAATAACATCTATCGTATGGGACATGATTCTTATCCAATATTAGAGTGTATCTCAGATTGATATGGTTAAAGGTATCATTGATTAAATTAATATTTTACCAATTCGTACTAATATATTTTCTATATATATTCATAAAAATAAACAAAATTGTGATTGTGAGTTTTCAATGGAACTCATTAATGGTTCTACGTCATACCACAATAATGTATTATAATTTATTTTCTTGTATTCATGAAGTATAATATTTTGGATGATGTTGTGGTTGATTTATAAGAGTGATACGTTTATTTTTCAAGTTTTATGGTATTTTGGGGCTATTCATGTTTAGTGTGGAAGGTATTGTGGTAAAAAAAATTGTTGGTGGGGGAAGATAGTGAATCTAGTTCAATTTATTATTGATTAGTTATATGGAACGACCAATGCATGGTTTCGACCAATTAATTCATGGAAAAATGGGTAACCATGTGGTATGTTTTTGTGTATTGGGGAAGGTTCATAGCTTGGGAATTGTTATAAGATATTGAGTGAAAAGTGTGTGAGTTGTTCTAAAAATTTATTTGGCTATTTTTCAATGGTAGGTAAATTGTTTATCAAACCATTCATCCAATGCTTTATGGTTTCCCTCTACTCCAGCAGCCCGTACATGGGAAGAGCACATTTTATAAAACTATATGGGAAATCCATTCAATATATAGAGTTAATTGAAATCTAAAGATTCTATGTTTTTTCATCATGCCATTTTTCCACAGTTTGTAATTTTCCCTACCCCATTTTCACTAGGCATGTTATTGGGACACCCAACCTCCCTTATATGTGGGTTATCATCGGTTTTTTATGTATTCATTGTTTCAAGGTGATTTGTTTTGTATTTTAGTCTATTTTCCTCCTTTCTTCTTCCCCCTCCCCTATTTCATGGAATTACATGATGTTCAACCTTGTCCAAACACTATTGGTAGAGAAAAGATGGTTGATTGTGATTTAATTCATTCTAGGGTATGCATTTTTCCTCCCGGTCTTGTATTTTCTTTCTCACAGTGATTCATTGTGTTTGTAAACTATTTTGGTAGTTCTCTAAATGCATTTTCGTTCGGTAACACTATATTTCATTCTTGATATTTCATAATTAATTTTAAATGGGGTTTTCATAATTATTATTTGGTTCGTTAAACTATTGATGTTTTATTATGTTATAAAATCCATAAAATTGAGTTTTGATGGGATTTATATGATTATGACTATATATATAGTAATGGTTTTTATGAAATTCCAATTGGTCATTAAAAATGAAATTGGGTATTTTGTGATAAATTTTGACAATTTTTGAATAGTTTTATTTCTATTTCATATGGATCAGTTTTTTTTAGTGATGATGTGTTTCATTTGTAAGGATTATTTTGGAGAATGTTACTAGAACATTGGGTTTCCCTTCTGGTTACCACATATTTTCCTTTTTATAATTTAATATGAATATGTTCACCTGATGATATTATACACAATAACACTAATGGATAAATGGAATTCTAAAAATATTTCCCTTATGGTATCCTAGTTTTTTAAAATATTTATCATCCATATTCTCTTTATTTTACCTCCTTTTGTTATGTGTTATATATAGATCTCCCTTTGTTTTTAATGGTTTTTTGTTTCATGTGTTATGTCTATTATTTTTTAAAAAAATTTATCTAAAACACGGCCCATTTGGAACTATTTTACTCATAGTTAACCCCAATGACCATAATGGCCATTTTCAACTTTTGATAATGAATTAAATATTCACCATGGTTTTGGAAATGTTTTGATAAGAATTTTATTTATAGTATAAACTGTTTCGAAATTTTATATGTTAAAGACCAATTCGAACCTTATTTTATTTTAGAATTTTGTTTATTAATTTAGCTGATTTTATCTAAAAATTTTAATCTTAGAAAGGTTCTATGTATAAATAGAACTGTTAGTCTTATCATTCTATTGGGAGGTAATTAACATATTTTATTTTCGGAATTGTAAAGGAAATAATGTTGACAATAAAAGGTTATACCAAACATGTGATGAACTCATCATACTACTATAAATTAGTTTAATTTTATTCTGAGATTTAAACTACATGGTCGAGTAATGGTTTCTGTGTAGTACTAATTTTATTGAATAATACAACCCAAAATAGAGGATTGGACAATAGGTATTTTCTATTAGTGAGGCTTGTTTAGAGAAACTATGTTGGTTATTGGCTATGCAGGTCCACCATATTATAGATGATGGGTCCAAACAAATTACGTACATGGATTTCTATATGTATGGTGTAGTAAATTCTCATTCATACATATTTTTATGTTAATACATCATTCATAAGAACTTTAGTTACTTTTATTGTTTTTATTTAACTATATACACTTAAAACATCCACTATATTTCCTTTTTTAATATGATATTCCCTTCTCCTCTTTTTTAGTTCAGATTTATCTCACTTTATGAAATATTTCGGGAGTGTTTATTAATTGATATTTTAATTTAAAATTTTTTATATAGAATGTAATGATGATATTTAATTTTTAAATGATAAAAGACTATTTACCGCATTTCAAAATAGTTTATATAGATTTGTTCCAATTTGGTGAAAATTTTTCTTTTGTATTGAATTTCTATTCTTATTCCTCTATTGTTTTATTTCGATCAGATTATGTATTTACTTATAAACAATTTTTGGGTAGTTCTACATTGATACAGTAAACATTTTATCTTTTACATATATTCAGAAACATCACTCACATGTGGATTATCATTGACGGAAAAAATTAATTTTCATCTTTGTAAGATGAATAATTCCACTTAATAAAATTCATATGGTGTCACAGATGAACAATTAAATGTGAAATGTTTTTTTTTTCATTATAGAATGGTATCATAAGAGACATCTTTTATTTCTGTTGTAAAATTGTTTTGATATTTTGAATTTCTAGAATCAGAAGTTAGGTAAGACAATAACATCATGAACTCATTCTTTTCATGAGGATTTAGTTTCCATAGGTGCTATGTGTTTTTAGTATTTTATTTCTAATTTTTTTTATTCTAATGGGATTTTTTTAATTAGTAGTGTTTGGAGGATGATAAAAGAAGTGAGATGATGTTACATGGATATATTAAAAGGTGTAGTGATATATTTGGATCCCGAGTTCACAATTAATCAAAATTTTACTATTTGTTTCTTTCTTGAGTCATGAACTAATAAACCATGTTCATAGGTTATTCTGGAATAGTATTTTCATATTTTAATAGTTTTGTAATGAGAATATTTTTTATTTTATTTTATTTTTTCTGAGTGGATTTCAAATTAAAATAAACTTTTGAAAAATATTAAATAAAATGAATATAATTTCATGATATTATTTTATATTGAATTTTATTTTTTTCTTTGTGCTGGAATGAAAATTTTTATATAAATGGTGACCTTAGAAGAAGGTGATTTGTAGTTTTCAATTGAAATTTTTATTTTTTAAATATTATTTTTATGTTATAGTGCTTTGGGTTTTATTCCTGTTTTTTTATTGGTATGTTATTTTTAAATTAATTTGGTTAGATTTTGAATAATTTTTGTGCCTTTTGTATATTTTTAATATGCCCACAAGAAAGATCCAAAAATTATATAGTGGGTATCATTATATCATTCACCTTTCCATTCCTCCAGTGGGTTTTCAGAGTTTGGATCATCTCAATTTTTTATGGTTTTGCATCATTATGAATGTCCACTAGAGAATGTTATATTAATGGGAAAATTTTATGTGTTTTCGTGTCCTTATAAACTTCTAAATATATGAGGTGTGAGTTTTTTTGGGTTCATTTAATGAATTTTTTTGATTGGTGTAATGTGATCCCCCCATCATCATTGATTATTGAGATGTCTTAAGATGTACCTCATACCACATTAATTTGATTGAAGTTAAATGAAGAGGTTGAGAATGTGGTAGATCAATTTAGTATTTAGAAACATCAATTAACAATTATGGCCTCTGTTGATCAATTTATAAAATTATTTAATTTTATTCTGATATATAATCATTGGATTAGCTGATAGCTCCACTATTTGTCTAGGGTTGTCATTTTGTTATTAGTGATGGATTTCTCTCATTTCGGGATGTTATGTTTGAGAATATTTTTTCTGAGGTGGTTTTATATGACATATTTACAGGTGAAAATAATTTTAAAGTTGCAAATTCAAATTTACATGGCTCTCATGGGTATTCCACAACACGTGATGAGTGAGTACCGGAGAAACCTATTTCCCAACATCATGATCTATCAATTCATGCATCTTATTCATCGGATCACCAAATCATGTGATTCATGTGTGGTATGTATCAGAATTCAATGCTGTAATTTGGAAATCCACTAACATCTTATTTATGATGGTACTATTTGGTTTACATTGACATGATATTACAATAGTTAATATATAATTTGAATTCTTAGGTAATGTATATCATATCTCTATTGTAGAGAAGAAGAATGTTCAGGGAACCAATGCTCATGTCATATGACCATGATTGAATCTATTCTCGTATAAATGAATCTAATGGTGTGGGGAACATTCTACCTAATTTTATCTCCAATATTGGAGTGGGGATGGTTTAAATTATTCTTATTATTGTTTTCTTTTTATAGGAAATATATTTATTATAAGGATCATGGTTGCATTGTATTCCTGGAAATTTCTAGATTCATTATTTATGCTGGAACTCTTCAAAATTATATCTATTACATTGAATGTATTTATTTTTTAGTTATTCATTACATTTAGTTCCTTTGGGAAAATATGAATGTTGATTTGTATTTGTGTAGGTTTTGAGCATTATTTTTCAGGATCTCTTCATTATGGGGGTTCGCATGTTGTTTCTATTACATTGTCTGGTTTATAAATTTTGTGGATACCCACCGTAGATATAAATTTGGTTTTATTTAGAGAATTTATGTGTTACTTATTGAGTTGGAAGGCCACACAAATAATTGTGTTTTTATTTGACCTTATATTTATTGTGCCCATATTTAGATATTCATTTTTCCAGTTGAAATTATATAAGATGATATTTTTCTAGTGGGTTATTTGTCATAGTAAAACCATAATAATTATTTTATTTTATTATTTTCATGATTTGGGATGTTTTTTCAATTGTTTGGTATGTCTTCCCGATTATAATTTTTTAAATTTGGTGGTTATAAGCTATTTTTTCCCATATAAAGATTTAGTGTATGTGGTTTAATGTTAAAATTTTCATCTAGTGAAGGTAAAGGGTGATTCCAACTACATTTATTCTTACTTTTTTGTTTACAATTGTCTATACATGGGTTGGAAAAAACCATGTGATGTAGAGGAGTAACTCTGTTTCTTTTTTATGTGTTTGAGATAAGGAACATTGATTGTGCACAATTAGGATAAACTATGCAGATAGAGTTCAACATATCTAATTTATAGATACATTTTTCATTGATAGATTATGGTCTCTCAAACTATAGGATTTTTCCATATAGTTGTCCATCCTCACTAGTAGGGTTTTCATGGTTGGCTCACATTTTGAAAAACCATGTTTCTAATACATGCGACTTACAAAATTGTATAAAATATTCACATTCCATGTTTTCCCATCATTACTTTTAACCCTGATTTGATATTATCAACCTCATTTTCCCATTGTTTAATCATGGGTCTCAAAACCCTCTCATTTACATGTCTCATCCTATATGTTTGAGTTAAGGTGAGTTCATCATGGATTTGGTTCATTATTCCTTCCATCCTATTTCACATATATCATTTATTTCTTGTTGTTTGTGGAGATCCCTCCAGGAAAAAACTTATTTATGAATACATGATGTTTTATTTTAATTTCATATATTCTATGGTGTGAGATTTTTCTATCAGTCATGGGTCATTATTATCCTGGAGTTTTGTTGCATTTGAAAATCATTGAGATAGGTGACTCAATAAATTTCCATTATGAAACATTCTATTTGATTCATGATATTATATAATTAATTTTTAAACACATTTCTTATAATCGTGGTGTGGTTTTATGATGAATTTTTGTGTTATCATGTTTCAAAATTGAGGAAAATGGGTTTTTATGGGAAATTTTTAAATATTTAATTATATATGTATAGAAAGTGTGTGATGAAATACCAATTGGTTTATAATAATTAAATTATGTGTTTTTTTATTTTATCTAAGTTTTTTTAGGTCTTTGTGGTTGGGTGTCATAGGGATTCATTTTAGGGTGTGATAATGTGCTTCTTATGTGATGATTATTTTGTCTCTATCATCAACAAGTTTGGGTGTCCAAAACCTTTCCAACCAATATTTTATTGGATGTGGGAAGACATGTATTTTTCACATGGTGATCATATTTATTTGAATAAAAATGTATAACTGCTATTACGAAATGATGTCCCTCACGGTAACCTCAGTTTTGAAATCCTTCTTCTTCCATTATTCTCTCCATTCCACACCGTTTTTCCAATGGTTCCTCTAAAAATCCTAATGTTTTATTAATGGATTTTTCATCTCTAAATTTCATAAAATGTAGTTTTTAAATATGTTCTCTAAGACATGGACCATTTTTAACCATGAACGAACACAGGTAACCCCCCAAAACCATAAAATAGTAGTTTCTCAACATCTGAATATAATTTTTTTCATCACTGGGTTTTGGAAATGGATTAAGAATAAATTTATTTTCAATGTTTATGATTATGAAATCATAAATAGAAAGAATAAATTTCAACCAAGTGACATTTTGTAATGTTGTATAAAATTCAGACGATGTGTTTTCATAATGGGAACTTTAGAAATGTTCATTTTTTGATAGGAACACCTTTGGTTGTCCTTCTGCTAATATGGACTTCACATAAAAAATTTTGGAGAATGCGGAAGGCATTCATGGTGGAAACTGTTGGTTACACCAAGATATTTATAACCTTATTTCTCTATAGTATACTATTCTCATGGTATTCCTAGACATAATCTTTAGGATCCACTGGAAGTTTCATTCTAGTCCTGATTATACTGATTATTACACATGGATCGATGATAGCCCATGATCACATTTTCACTGGTCAAGAGATTTTCTTGTAGCATCGTTTGTAATTGACTATAATGGTGATCTCTATATGAGAATGTGGTTCTGACTTGAGTATATTTAGGTATTTACTATTATAGTTTTTATGGAATTATCATGGTTACATATGTGTATGTTCATATATTAATCAATAGAATTTTGGTTACTTGTTTTATTAGTATTTGTCTCAATCTGTATTTTGTTAACCCTTTATTTCTGATTTTTTTAGATTCATTGCATATATTTCTTAGTTCATGATCAAACACTATTATGTTGAATATTTTATTGATAATAAATGATATAATTTCCCAACATTGTGCTATATATATTCATTTATGAAATATTTGGGACTAGATCATTAATTTGAAAATTTGATGAAAATTCCAGTTTTAACCTTTTAAAATTCACTGTAGTATTTTGAAGATAATATTTTAAAATTTCTTATTTGAACATAATATTTTTTTATATCATTCCTCACTTAATTTTCTACAACTTTGTTTCAGGACACTAGAGCTAATAAGTGCATTTGGATGGAGTAAATGGGCCATTAAGACAATGGTGGGATGGACTCGGCAGAATGGACATGGGTTATGTATTTGGGTCATATATTCTTCATACGGGCTTGGATGGTGCCCAAATTTTGAAGAAAGCTCTATAACATGATATTTCAAAAATTATACTTCTTGAAGGCCGGTAAATTCGTGGGTTTTCGATGTCAACGTGGCGCTGAATCTTGGACTAAAATATTTGTCCGAGTTTTTCATTTCACACTTAAAAGGTTATGTGACCCTAGACCTCACAAACTCTATTTAAATGGGGTTTTAACTCTTTGGGAGGGATGTTGGAGGCTTTAGGAAGGTGTGTCCGAAAGGGTGTCTCTTGGGAGCCCCTCACAACTCTTGTAAGAAGTATGTCTTTGTGCAATCCTCTCTTCCAAAAAGGCTCTCCTCTCCCACCTCTTTTTTGTATTTCTTTTATTTTATGTTTGTTAATTGAATTTATATTCAAATAATCTTTTGTGTTCTTCCATTTACTTCTTCTATTAATCTTCTTAATTGGGTTGGAATCAAGAGTGGAGACAATATTGGGTTCTACCCTTTCAATCCGTTTCTTATGAAAAACTTCTCCATGATGACTACACCGTCCATTGAAGAGTAGTTCTTTTTAGTAATCGGTCGAGCTCTATCCTTATTAATTTAATTATTTTGAATCAGTGAGCTACTGTAATTCACTTGATATGATCCATGAATTGTGTTTTTAAATTGTAATAAACTATTAAAGAAATCGAACAATTAACACAAAACAAGGGAGGCGGGAATTGTGTAAATTGTGAGTGCGCGATCTTAATCGGTAATGCATGACCATACATGATAAATATGTAGACTTAAAATATAATACCTAACCCCAATTCATCCTCATTTCAATAATGGATATGTGATCTAATTAACCACTGACCATAAAACTAACCTTATAACAACAATCAAAGCAGGTTGCTGCGATTGCGTGTTCTGAAGCTAGCCTGGGGTTTAAGTAATTTCATCTTTGTTGTTATGTTAACTCTCGTTGGGTTCGAGGGATAACAAATTAGGGGATCATAATTAAGTGGATATTGATTTAAATGAAATTTATTAATATGTGAATGAATTGGTAGAGTTTGATCGATTACACCTTTTAAAATATTTTCTAACAAATCATCTTTTTGTTGTGTCATTTTAATCGAACTTCATTTCAAAACTAAAAACAAAACAAATACAATCTTCTTCCAGAAAAATTCTTCTAGATTAATAAACTATAAAAAACCACCTCAATCCTTTTAAGTAGTGTTTTTATTCTCTGTTATTTTATTTATAGAATACCTCTAAAAAATTGTTTTAATTCACTTCCTCCTTTGAGAGACGACCTTGGTCAGCCACTCTGCTGCACCTAATTACCCCAAAATCACTGCAATCATTTGAGGGCACCCACAACAGTGCTCCTTCAAATTGGAGCCTTTTCCAGGGAGGCAAGTAATTTATTGAACCATTTAGAGGTATTTATTTTATTTTTCATTTTATTATTTTCTTCACCTATCTCTTTCATCTTTACCCTTTCTCAAGTTTTCATTTTTTTTCATCCTCTTCTTTTCTTTTTGGACCATCAACTCAACTCCCCATTATTATTTTACTATGGTCCACTCACTTTCTATTAATTTTTATTTTATTTATGACACGAAATAATCCCGATGATCTCATAAATCTTGACCCTGATATTGAAAGTAGCCTTAGGGCTCGAATCAAACATTCTCAGTTTATAAGAAGTTTCAATATTCAACCAGTGGATGAATTCTTCTATTCTGGAAACATTTAAATTAGAATAAATTCAATTTCAAACATAAAAGGGGAACCAATGTCTGGAAATAATGGAAATGAACTTAATAGAACCATTTTAGAATTGGCTGCACCTAATATTAACTAACAACCAAATTGTATTGCATACCCAATTCTTGAATCAAACATTGAATTGAAATCTGGATTAATACATATTCTTCAAAAATTACATGGCCTCTCTGGTGAGGGTCCCAATAAACATTTTAATGAATTTAATGTGGTTTGCTCAACCCTAAAACCTAAAAATTCATATGATGATCAAATCAAACTAAGAGAATTCCCATTCTCACTTGATGGAGCTGCAAAAGATTAGATTTATTATTTACAACCGGAAGATGTAACATGTTGGAATTATTTGAAATGTATTTTCTTGCAATGATTTTTTCCTGCATCAAGGAAAACATCCATTCGAAAGGAGAAATCAGGGATCCAAAAAGCCCAAGGGGATTCAATGTATGATTACTGGAAGCGATTCAAGAAGATGAGTGCAAGCTGTCCGCATTACCAAATCAGTGAGCAAATCCTCATCCAGTACTTCTATGAAGAACTCACACCTATGGAGAGAAGTATGGTAGATGCTTCAGTGGGAGGGGCAGTGGTGGAAAAGACACCAGTAGTTGCATGTGCATTGATCGACAATATGGCTCTAAACTCCCAACAATTTGGCGATCGAGGTACACCACATGTCAGGGGAGTCCATCAGCTAAGTCCTTCTTCTATTTAAAGTGATTTTATTGATACCAAGTTGGAATAATTGAACACTATGGTGAGGAAGATTGCATTGGCTCAAAAGACATCCCAACCCCCTCCTCTAAGGCCATGTGTCATTTTCACTGAGACAAGCCTCCCAATTGACTGTTACCCACAACTACAAGAGACAGATGATTACACAACAGTATTCCCAGGGAGACCATTTCAGTAGCAACAACAACCATATCCCCAAAATAAGTTTTATTCATTTGCTCCAACATACCACCAAGTAAGGAAACATCATCCGGACATGAGGTATGGATTTAGACAACAACGAAGGCCCCCTTTTCAACCATACATCCTGCATCCTCCAACTTACCAACAGGGTTTCCAACAACCCCAAAGGAGATTCGAAGCTCAAACATCAACAAGTTAGTAACAAGGGAATCTCCAACACAAGGTAGAATCCAACACTGATGATATATTAAAGAAAATTTTTCTTATTCAATAGAATGACCTGAAGAGTTAATGTTCAGAGTTGAGGGAGTTGAAGAATCAAATAATCCAGATTTCCACCACTCTCCATGAACTTGTAAGTAATAATTATGGAAATCTACCTTCCAAACCCACTCCAAATCCAAAGGGGAATGTTAGTTCCATCACATTGAGAAGTGAGATGAAAATGAACGATACAACTATACCTACAATTCCACCGGGATTCACCTCTACTACAGAGAAGCCGCATTCCATACCAACATATGTGTAATCCAAGGAGAAAGATAAATGTAAGAAAAGGATTGATGATATTCCTCCTAAACCCCTTCCTTTTCCAAATAGGGTTGTTCGAACCAAGAAGATGACTGAAGAAGCAATTCAAAAGGAGGTTTTGGACACCTTCAAGCATGTGGAGATCAACATTCTTCTACTTGATGCCATTATGAAAATCCCAAGGTATGCCAAATTCTAAATATAACTCTTTAGAAAAAAATAGGGCTCAAGGGAAATGAGACGATCAACCTTGGAAGGAATGTCTCAGCACTCATTACACCAACTCTAGCAATGCCAACAAAGTGCAGGTATCCCGGGACATTCAACATCCCATGTACCATAGGGGAGTTGCACTTCTCTGATGCTCTGTGATTTAGGAGCTTCAATAAATGTGATGCCTCTCTCTGTATTCTCTTCCTTGCAGGTTGGTGAGTTGAAGCCAACAATATTAGTGTTGTAGTTAGAAAATAGAGCTACAACATATCCAGCGGGAGTCCTTGAGGATGTACTTGTCCGGGTAAGAGACATGATCTTCCCAGCAGATTTCTATGTGCTTAACATGGAGGACAATCAGGTATGTTCTCATGCTCCCATAATCATAGGTATACCCATCCTCAAAACTACAAAAACTATCATAAATTTCAATAAGGGTACACTTTACATGGAGTTTGGAGATGATGTTGTGATATTTAATGTTATGGACTCCATGAAGTACCCCTCAGAGGATCATTCTTCATTTGTTATCTCCCATTTTGAACCACCAAGTAAAAACACCATGGAATTGGATTTTCATATGCTTAGAGAGATTATGAATATTGGTTCAAGTTTGATGACTAAGAGTACTTCCACACCCATTTCAAAGGAACAAGACTCTCTAAGATTTGATTTTGAAATGGAATCATATTCTGATTTTGATCATGTGAACTCTAATTATGAAATTTTTGTTGAGTACGCTGTTGGATTTGATGCTTTATTCTATGATTGTGAAGATTTCTATTCTGATACTGATGCTCTTTGTGCACATATTTCAGTACCTTCTATGTTTCCATCTATACACCACCCCCAACAATGGAAATGAAGACATTTACACAAAATCTCAAATACTTTTACTTGATAAGTGGAGACAAATTACTTGTTATAATTGCTAATAATCTCCCTTTTGAACATGAAGAAAAACTTTTGAATATTTTGAGGGAGAACATCAGGGTAATCGGGTGGACCTTGGCTAACATATCAGGTATTAGCCCCTCCATTTGCATGAATAGGATTCTTTTATAGGATGGGGATAAACCGGTGAGACAACCACAAAGGAGACTCAATCCAACCCTTCTGGAGGTTGTTAAAAAAGATGTTGAAAAATTGCTCGAGGCGGGTATAATATATCCCATTTCAGATTCTCAATGGGTATGTCCTATTCAGGTTGTGCCTAAGAAAAGTGGTGTTATTGTTGTTAAAAATGAGAAAGATGAGTTAGTTCCAATGAGTGTGAAAAGCATTTGGAATGTATTTATTGATTATAGGAAACTAATTTAGTCCACTTGCAAGGACCATTTCCCCCTCCCATTTATAGATCAGATGCTTGAGTGACTAGCTGGGAAGACACACTATTGTTTCTTGGATGGATTTTCAGGATATTTTCATGTTTCTATAGCTATAGAGGATCAGTAGAAGACTACATTCACCTATCCCTTTGGCACATTTTCCTACCGAAGAATGAAATTTGGACTTTGCAACACCCCAGGTACCTTCGAGAGATGCATGGTGAGTATTTCTTCTGATTTTATTGAGTCCTACATGGACGTATTTATGGATGATTTTACAGTTTATGGATCATTATTTGATGAATGTCTCTCTAGTTTGGGTGATGTGTTGTATCGTTGTATTGAGAAGAATCTGGTCTTAAATTTGGAAAAATGTCATTTCATGTTCGAAAAGGGAATTGTCTTAGATCATATATTCTCACAACATGTCATTGAAGTTGATAAATCTAAGGTAGACATTATTTCATCCCTACCATATTCTACATGTGTGCGTGATGTTCGATCATTCCTTGTACATGCTGGATTTTATGGATGCTTCATCATAGATTTTAGTAAGATCCCTATACCCTTATCTCGATTTCTTCAAAAAGATATTGACTTCAATTTTGATGAGTCATGCAGGGTATCATTTGATGAGCTAAAGAAGTGTCTGACCACTCCACCGATCATACAACCCCCATGGTGGGAGATTCCTTTAGAGCTTATGTGTGATGCCTCCAACATTACGGTTGGAGATGTCTTATCTCAGAGGCTGGAGGGACGTTCACATGTGATCGCCTATGTATCAAGGACACTGGATTTAGCCCAATCAAATTACACAACCACTAAAAAGGAGTTTCTTGCTATCATATTTGCTTTAGATAAATTCTGTTCATATTTGTTGGTCTCTAAAGTAGTTTTTTTTTCTGACCATGCTTCTTTGAGGTACCTCCTAAAGAATCCAGATGCAAAGCCACAACTTATCCGTTGGATTCTCCTTCTTCATGAATTTGATATTGAGATAAAGGAAAATAAGGGATGAGAGAATTTTGTGGCAGACCACATGAGTAGGCTTACTCACACACTATAAGATGACACCTTGGACTAGGTACCACTTCAGGACACTTTCCCCGATGAGCATCTCCATACAATCTTAGGTACGCATCCTTGGTATGCTTATTTAGTTAATTACCTAGTTTCCTCTAAAATCCCAGAAAATTTGAAGAAGCATCAAGTCCAAAAATTTAAAATTGAGTCTAGGTATTATTTGTGGGATGATCCTTACCACTGGCGCATGTGTAGTGACCAATTCATTAGGAGGTGTGTTCCTGATCATGAGTTTGAGTCTGTTTTGAAGTTATGTAACACACTTGCTTGTGGTGGACACTTTGGACCCCAACGGACATTAATGAAGGTTTTGGACTCTATATGATATTGTTCTAGCTTGTTCCATGATGCCCATGTGTTTTATAAGTTGTGCCCTCATTTCCAACACACTGGAAATATTTCTAGGAGACTTGAGATGCCCCAACAACCTATACTATTCTTTGAGATTTTTGATGTATGGGGAATCGACTTTAGGGGTCCTTTTCCTAGTTCATTTGGATGTTTGTATATTTTGGTTGTTGTTGATTAGATGAGTAAATGGGTGGATGCCAAGGCCACCAGGACTGACAATTCTCATGTTGTAGTGGATTTTTTCAAGACTCAAATTTTCTGTATGTTTGGAGTACCAAAGGCCATCATCAATAACCAAGGGACACACATTTGAAATAGGAATTTTTCTTCCATCCTTCGGAAGTATGGGGTGACACACAAAACATCAACACCATACCACCCCCAAACAAATGGCCAGGTTTAGGTTTCAAATCATGAGATGAAACAAATATTATAGAAAACAGTGTAGCCAAATAGGAAGGATTGGAGAAAGTGCTTGGATGATGCATTTTGGGATTATAGGACAACATAAAAGACACCCATTGGTATGTCCCCATTTCGGATTCTTTTGGGGAAAGCATGTCATCTCCCAGTGGAAGTCGAGCATCGGGCATATTGGGCTATAAAAAAATCCAACATGGATTTGGCACAAGCTGGAATTCAAAGGAAGTTGAAAATTCAAGAGCTTGAGGAGATTCGACTATCATCATATCAGAACTCAAGGCTCTACAAGGAAAGATCAAAAGCATATCATTACAAAATGATCCAACAATGGGAGTTTCATGCTTGAGAGAAAGTCCTTCTCTATAGTTCACGACTCAAGATGATGCCTGGTAAGTTGTGTTCCAGATGTTTAGGTCCTTATGTTGTGACTAATTTGTTTCCATATTGTGTAGTGGAGATCGCACAAGAGGACACTGGATGGAGCTTTACAGTCAATGGGTGATTTTTGAAGAGATACATTGAGGGTATTCCTACTAATGTAGTGGATTTTATCACACTGCATGACCCCATCATCACTTGAGCACATCACACTATTCCTATCCAGTTCACATTTAGATTATTATTCCTATTCAAAAATTCTGCATTTCCGGTGCATATATCATCTCATGGGTTCACATTGAGGACAATGAAATATTTTAAGAGTGGGGTTGGGAACCTTTTAGTTTACTAAACCTTTTAGTTTAGTAATTTCAATTTTTTCCATGATTTAAAAAATACAAACAAAAAAATGTGTGTTTTTTCAAATTTTGTTTGTTTATTTTTCAATTTTCTTTGTGTTTTTGAAATTTTTGAGCTGAAATGATTCTCATCACAATTTTTAAATGCATATCAATGAGTGAAACAATTTATCCTTTGAGACTAAGGTTAAATGAATGCTGAAATTGAATTTGTTTCAAGTTCAAATATTTAGTAATTTCATGAAAATTACACCAAATTTTGAATCCCATGCCACATATCACTGTCTTTATATTTGAAATCACTTTCCTATGAGGCTTCTTAACCATTATTTTCATATTCTTTACATTCACCTTGTAACGACCCAAGAAACCGTGTTTTGAGTAATGATAAGTTTATTTTACAATGCCATCCATTAATTGAACAAACAATCATCATATAAAATAATAATAATAAAATATAATGAAAGGCCTTTTTATTCAAATGAGTAACACTTTGGTGACTACAAATCACGCTGATCGAATAAGAAGTTTAGCTAACCAAAAATCCCAATTAAAAACCTGATTACCATTATAGGGAGATAGTTTAAAACCACAAGAACCCCAAGAAGACGGTAAGGGTCTTTGGCTTCCATTAGAATAAACATAAGGATGGCCAAAGCCACCACAGCCGTACTGAGCACCAAAGGAATCACATGAACCATCTCCTCTTTTTCTCCTGCAGTCGCCTTGAGCATAGAATGCCCCGAGACCAGACTTTTTGTAAGAACACTTATTCGACCTTTGAATCCTAATGGCTATAAATATAATCGTTGGCTCCCCATGATCCTCTAATCCTGTAATGTCTTATTTTGAACCGTTGAAGATAAAAGTTGGTTACACCCGAAAGGTTCAAAAAGATAATTATGTTATTTAACATTTAAAGAATGATATCAATAATAATATAATTAATTTAATGATTTTTTTCCCAAAATGTGAATTATATTTTATATTACAAAATAGTGAGAATTATTATTATTTATCCACTATTTATTATACATGTTTTGTGACTCGAGCAAGTAAATATTTTATTTCATGAATAACTAAATTGAATATGTTAGGATTTATTTTAGTCCAAAAAATGTATGAAAACTCTTGAGTTACACTTATATTACATCAATATTCAACCTAAATTTATTATACTTATCTCTAAATTAAAGTAATAATAATTATGAAAATATTTATAATTTGACCTTTTTATTAATAGTTTTGAAACTATGTTAAATTATGGGTTTATTTAGCTTAAAATTTTGTCTCTTTATGTTAATGCTTACACAAAATACTCATATTACTTTTAAAAAATGAAGATAATAGAATGATTGTAAAAATTTAAAATAATTGGTAATGTTATATGAATTTATGTTTTTGAAATTATGTTAAATATGGGGTTAAGAAACCAAATTTTTAATAACAAATTTATTCAAATCATTTAATGTAATTATAAGTAAAGATAATTGTTTTTAGGAAAATAATAATATATTTCATGACTAAAATAGGGTATTAATAGTTTAGCCTATAGGTGTATTAATAACCTTTGACTTAAATAATAGTTTAATAATAAGGATATATTAATAATAATAATGATTTTCTAATAAGTTTAATGAAATAATAAAATATCAAATTTTTTATAAAAACTTTGAAAAACAAATTGAAGGCCACATGTTTTTTTAAAACACCGCATACACCGCAGACCGTCCGATCCTTACCCTTCCATCGCTGTCGTCCATTCTGTTAATGTTGCATCGTATATGAGCCATTCGATCGATCTGCATTTGATCCTGGTCATCCAATCCTTTTTGCGTCTCTCTCTCCCCGCGACATCTTCTTCCACACGCATGCGCCGAACCAGTATGATAGGGCCTCGTTTACTCATCTTAAGCCGACAGTGGACACCCCTTTTTCCAAAAAGTCGGCACCGCCTAGTTATTGGTCGTCCTCGGATACCCAATTGACATCTCCCTGGTCGAAGAGTCCTCGGTTTTTTTTAAAACCTCGGTTTGCACCAAAGGCAAGGGGAGTTTTTGCACCCGGTTTCTTGGATCTCTGACCACCGGTCCGGCGTCGCCTTCTTCGCCTTCTTCTCCCCTTCAACTGTAGTTAAGGGACATGATTTGTTTTATTTATTTTACCTTCAATATATACATTTATACATATTTTTATATATAAACATATATGTATATGCACGTTGTTTATTCATATATGGATGAATTTGATAAATGTTATGATCCGCTTCTATTTGGAGTCCCAAAAACCGGGATAAGGGAAATCCATTTGTCTTTTTTCCAACCAACTACGATTTTTATATAAATGCATATACAATTTTTATATAAATTTGTAATGATATATATACAAGATCATATGAACTAATCCATACCCTCTTTCCCCTTCCTTGAATCGAACCAAGTATGGGTGACCTTCCTGTTTTCAAATTTCATCTGTTTGGGTGGAAATATACGGTTATATACACTTCATACACATGTGTATATAAACATATAATAGGATCTTATGAACTGGTCATAACTTCTCTTATCTTCCAATATTCAACCAGGATGATGGATGTTTTTCTTGGGTTATTTTTTATTTCATTTTTTACCAAACATTAATTTTATCTTAATGTTTAAAACAAGAAATATTATCGAGTATAGTTTAATTTGGTAAACTCATACATATGGGTATATAAACATAAATTTATATATATATATTGGTGTATATAACCTTGTATCAATATGTTGTCTTCCAATACAAGTTCTTCTTATAATGATTGAAAGCTTTTCAAAGGTAAGGTCATGATATTTAAAGTGAAAATGTGTTTTCACACAACTATATATATTTTCATACAGTTTGTATACATATATACATAACATCCGAAAATAGGCCTAAGTGCACAATTTATATCCCTACCTATACAAATATATGTATATTCACACTGTTTTAAATAAACTTCCACCATACACTTTTATCATCATGTGTATTAGTTATCAACGGACTTGTTTTTAACATGGTGTTATGATGCTCTGGAATGTTAAGGTGTTCATATTCATTTCCATAAAACCCATGTTTTCAATTGTTAATTTAATTTCTTATGTGTACGGATTTTTCAACATGTAGATCTTAATTTTATTAATGATTGAAATGCCTTCATGACTATGAAAATGTATGTAAAAAGGGGGTTGGTTATGAATGTATGAATGAACCACTATGAACAGAAGACCATGTCAAGATATGTTAGGGATGTTTGGGACATAAGTGTTTATGGATGGGTGCACCCGGAATTATATAGCTCTCCAATGCATAGGGTAAAGTAAGAGTCTCATGAGACGTTATGTGTGACTGTCTTGGCAGTTAGCCTTGGCTTGTGCTTTTATGTGCGATGGTCTTGGCTATAAGCCTTGTCTTGTGCTTTTATGTGCGACGGTCTTGGTGGTTAGCATTGTCTTGGGATTTTATGTGCGATTGTCTTGGAAGTTATCCTTGGATTGTGCTTCTATGGGAAAAGGGATTGGTGGTTTGCCTTGACTCGTACTACGTTATGTTTTAAGGTCATGACACAAGGTCTTGAAAAGTCTGGCATTATACATTCCCTCAACATGTAAAGATAAATAGTCAACAAGGGGTTAGTCCAACTAACAATACATCCCCTTGTTGAAAATTCCCCTGACAATGAGAATGAATTTATGAAATAAGAACTGTAACATGTGTGTCATGTAGTTATAAAAAAAACCTTTTGTGCCAATATATCATGATATGAATATCTTCCTTTCTTACACTCAATCCTTTAGAACTGAAGTAATTATGGTTGTAAGTTATGAATCATCTATTCTTCACATGCTTGTGCTCTCTGATTCATGTCTTCTTTTAAGCTTATTTTAAGTTCGTACTTCTTCTCTGTGCAAGTGGTTTTCAAAAATGTAGGATGTCCATGTTTTAAGAAATTATAATACATATTTTCTAGTGATGTGTTTTATTATCTTAAAAAGGGATACATTGAGAATTACTTTTCTTAAAAAGTTTTTAAAACCCCTTACTGGGCATATTTGCTCACCCTGTGTTTTTTGTTTTAAATTTTTCAGGCATGGTTTGTACTAATGATGTTTATCCAGAGCAGCTGGTTTCCCAGAGCCTTGAGCCTCGCGATATTATATAGTAATGGGACATGATATATTATTTGTAAATGTTGTGAGGAAATGTTAGTATGTCATGTCTCATAAGGCACCTGGGGATCGGGGTCTCTATAGTTGGTATCAGAGGATGGGTTCAGGCAACTCTGGAAAACCAGGTGGTATGAATGTAGTACTATGATTTACTAAGTGAAAATGCTATAACTTTCAGATGGATGATGAAAATGTACCTACTGACCTACTGTCACTTCCCACAGAGGCTCTAGAGAACATTGTATCTCTAGCTAGACGTGAGAACTTTCTTAATTACGCCCGAATTCTCACAACATGTAAGAACCTGTATGACGTGTCAAATTCACCTAGGGTGCTTAGACTACACCAGGGGTTGGGGATGAATTATCTCCTAATGATGACATCCCAATTCCCCTCTTATTCACATCGGGGAAAGTATCACGAGGGACTCTTCTGAGTGTTCACGATTGGCGAAGAATTTGGCATGATGATTGATAACCCATTTCAAGAAGCTGTTGCTGCCGGAGACCTCCGAGTGGCTTACTTATGTCAGATTTTTCATTACGGCTTATGGGGCCAGTTAATGGACTTTGGGGTGTTGGAAGATGATTCCACCTGATTGTCTCTTAGTCAAGAGGTGTATACTAATGTATCCCAACTCCATACCCCACATGCTAAACTTAGAAGGCATCATAGATGTTCCCATGAGTTTAACTCCGTCTGTTCAGCTTGTGTGTGGTTTGAAGAGTTAGGGAGTTTTTCCTCTCTATGTGGTGTTCTTTTAGTAAACTTAGGCTTTGTTATGTAAAATTTTGCATAAATGAATGTTTCATGTTCCCTTTCCTACCCCTACCTTATCATTGTTGTTATGTGTTTCCTTTCATATGTTTTTTTCAGATGGATGGTCAACCGAACATCTCATCAATACCCATTGAGTAAGTAGATGTTATTATGATCAGGACATGCACGGTGGATTATCCATATTTTCTCCACCTGTGAGGGTCATTCCAACGTCTACTAGATTTAGAGAATAGTCTTGATATAATTCATTCGTGTTAGTAGGATGATCGTTTTTTTCATCTCATCACCACTGCTCAACTTCCCTACTATAGGCGAAGGATAAGATACTATGAGGGTCTCTTTTAGTGTTTTACTGTGGCGCAAAACATCTATGATAGAGCGTGATTCCTCGTAGCTGCCCCGGATGGCTAGTTTATTGCAGCCTATATGTTCCAAGTCATAAATTTCAGTCTCTTCAATCGCATCATTCCCCTCGATTACCTCGATCATGATGTATCCCGAAGAGTTATCAGGGAATTTTTCTAATCGGGCATTTCCAAGCTTTTCACCGCATGATCCTCCCTTTAGAAGCCTATGTGCAGTACGCATGAGCAGGAGTTCAAGACATACTACTCCAAGTGAATCTCGGCTTGGGAAACGGAAGAACTATGTGACAACTTTGGTATTCCGTTAACCGAGCCAGATCCCCTATTTCGGTAATGTTGTACATGTGGGGTTTCTGTTATTCTTTTTTTATGAACAGAATTGCAAGAACAAAATTCTTTGAAGAAGGAAATAATGTAACGACCCATGAAACCATTTTTGAGTAATGACAGGTTTACATTACAATGTCATACATTAATTGAACAAAAAATCATCTTATAAAATAATAATAAAAAAATAGAATGAAAGGCCTTTTTATTCAAATGAGTAACACTTTGGTTACTACAAATCACGCTGATCGAACATGAAGTTTAGTTAACCAAAAATATCAATTAAAAACCTGATTACAATTATAGGGAGACTGCATAAAACCACAAGAACCACAAGAATATTGTAAGGGTCTATGGCATCCATCAGAATAAACATAACGATGGACGAATCCACCACAGTCGTACTGAGAACCAAAGGAATCACATGAACAATCTCCTCTTTTTCTCCTTCAGTCACCTTGAGTATGGAATTCCCCGAGACCAGACATTTTATAAGAACACTTATTCGACCGTTGGACCATAACGACTATAAATACAACCATTGGCTCCCCATGATCCTCTTATCCTCTAATGTCTTATTTTGAATCGTTGAAGATAAGAGTTGATTACCCCTGAAAGGTTCAAAAAGTTAATTGTGTTATTTAATATTTAAAGAATTATATCCATAATAATATAATTAATTTAATGCTTTTTTCCAAAAATTGTGAATTATATTTTATATTTCAAAACAATGAGAATTATTATTATTTTTCCACTATTTAGTAAACACGTTTTTTTACTCGAGCAAGTAAATATTTTATTTTATTAATAACTAAATTAAATCTGTTAGGATTTATTTTAGTCCAAAAAAATGTATGAAAACTCTAGAGTTACACTTATATTGCATGAAACATTAAATTAAATTTATTATACTTATCTCTAAATTAAATTAAAAATAATTATGCAAATATTTATAATTTTACCTTTTTATTAACAGTTTTGAAACTACGTCAAATTATGGTTTTATTTACATTAAACATTTTGTGTCTTTATGTTAATGCTTACAAAAAATACTCTTATTACTTTGAAAACAATGAAGATAATAGAATGATTGTAAAAATTTAAAATAATTGGTAATGTTATATGAATTTATGTTCTTGAAATTATGTTAAATATGGGGTTAAGCAACCAAATTTTAATAACAAATGTATTCAAATATTTACACGTAATTATATGTTATGATAATTGTTTTTTAAGGAAAATAATAATATATTTTAAGACTTAAATAGGGGGTTAATAGTTTAGCATATAGGTGTATTAATATCCTTTGACTTAAATAATAGTTTAATAATAATGTTATATTAATAATAATAATGATTTTATAATATGTTTAATGAAATAATAAAATAAAAAATTTCTTATAAAATCATTGAAAAACAAATCGAAGGCCGCATGTTTTTTTTAAAACACCGCATACACCATAGACCGTCTGATCCTTCCCCTTCCATCATGGCCATCCATTCTTTTAATGTCGCACCGTATATGAGCCATTTGATCGATCTGCATTTGATCATAGCTGTCCAATCCTTTTGGCGTCCCTCTCCATATGCGGCTTCTTCTTCCTCGCGCACGCACCAAACCAGTATGATAGGGCCTCGTTTACTCTGCCTAAGCCGACAATGGACACCCCTATTTCCACAATGTCGGCACTGCCTAGTTATCGATCAGCCTCTGATACCTAGTCGACGTCTCCCCAGTTGAAGAGTCCTCTGTTTTTTTTAAACCTGGGTTTGCACTGAAGTCAAGGGGAGTTTTGGCACCCGGTTTCTTGGATCTCTGACCACTGGTCCGGCGTCGCCTACATCGACTTCTTCTACCCATCAACCATAGGTAAGGGACAAGCCTTGTTTTATTTATTTTATCTTTGGTATATACATTTATACATATGTTCATATATAAACTTATATGTATATACTCGTTGTTTATAAATATATGCATGACTTTGTAAATGTTCTGATCTGCTTCTGTTTAGAGTTCCATAAACTGGGATAAGGGAATTCCTTTGTCTCATTTTCCTTCAATGTCGATAGTTGTATACTTGTAAATATACTTTTTATATAAATGTGTAATGATATGTATACAAGATCATATGAACTGATCCATACCCTCTTTTTTCCTTCCTAGAATCGAACCAAGTAAGGGTGACCTTCCTATTTTCAAATTTCATCTATTTGGGTGGAAATATACGGTTATATACACTTCATTCAAATGTTTATATAAACACTAAAAGCATCTTATGAACCGGTCATAACTTCTCTTCTCTTCCAAGATTCAACCGGGATGAGGGATGTTTTTCATGGGTTATGTTTTATTTCAGTTTTTAACAAACATTAATTTTTGCTTAATGTTTAAAACAACAAATATTATTGTGTATAGTTTAATATGGTAAATGCATACATATGGGTATATACACATAAATTTATATATATATTTGTGTATATAACCTTGTATCAATATGTTTTCTTCGAATACAAGTTCTTCTTATGATGATTGCAATCTTTTCAATGGAAAGGTCATGTTATTTAAAGTGAAAATGAGTTTTTACACAACTATATATATGTTCATAACGTTTTTATACATATATACATTACTTCCCAAGATGGACCTAAGTGCACACTTTATATCCCTAACTCTATAAATATATGTATATTCATATAGTTTTAAGTAAATGTCCACTATACCCTTTTATCAGCATGTGTATTAGTTATGAACGACCTTGTTTTTAACTTGTTTTTATGATGCTCTAGAATGATAAGGTTTTCACGTTCATTTCCATTAAACCCATGTTTTCAATTAATATGTTAATTTCTTATGTGTACTGATTTTTCAACACGTACGTCTTAAATTTATTAATGATTGAAATGCCTTTATGTCTATGAAAACGTATGTAAAAAGGGGTTTGGTTAATAATGTATGAATTAAACACTATGAATGAAAGACCATGTCATGATATGTGAGGGATGTTTTGGACTTAACTGTTTATGGATGGGTGCACATGGAATTATATAGCGCTCTAATGCATTGGGTAATGTAAGAGTCTGATGATAAGTTATGTGCGACGGTCTTGGCGGTTAGCCTTGGCTTGTGATTTTATGTGCAACGGTCTTATCGGTAAGCCTTGTCTTGTGATTTTATGTGTGACGGTCTTGGCGGTTAGACTTGGCTTGTGCTTTTATGTGCGACGGGCTTGGCAGTTATCCTTGGCTTGTGCTACAATGGGAAATGGGATTGGCAGTTTTCCTTGACCCGTACTAAGTTATGTTTTAAAGTCATGAAACAAGGTATTGACAAGTCTGGAATTATACATTCCCTCAGCATGTAATGATAAATGGTCAACCAAGGGTTAGTCCAACTAACCAGACATCCCCTAGTTGAAAATTCCCTGGACTGTGAGAATGAATTTATGAAATAAGAACTGTAACACGTGTGGTATGTTGTTGTAAAAAACATTTTGTGCCAATGTATCAAAGTATGAAAGTCTTCCCTGATTACACTCAATCTTTTAGAACTGAAGTAATTATGGTTGTAAGTTATGCATCATATATTCATCACATTCTTGAGATCTCAGATTCAAGTCTTTTTTAAGATTATTTTAAGTACGCACTACTTCTCTGTGCAAGTGGTTTTCAAAAATGTAGGATTTTCATATTTTGAGAAAAGATAATGCTTTGTTTTCAGTGAAGTGATTTATTAGCTTCTAAAGGCTTTCTTTGAGAATGAGTTTTCTTAAAACGTTTTTAAAACCCCTTAATAGGCATATTTTCTCACCCTACATTTTTGTTTTAAATTTTTCAGGCATGGTTTGTACTAATGAAGTTTATCAAAATCAGTTGGTTTCCCAGAACCCTGAGCCTCGCGATCTTCTGTAGTAATGGGACATGATATATTATTTGTTAATGGTGTGATCAAATGATAGTATATCATGTCTCATAAGGCACCCGGGGATTGTGGTTTCTACACACCTCACTTCTTGATAAAACCGAACAATTCTTGATTTAAACATAAATTGATTTATTCCTGTCAAAACATGAGGGTTTGAGGTACTTATGTTTAATTGATTGAGGAATTTTTTTGGTATTAAAGCCCCTACTTCAAAGAATCATTTTTTATAATGGCCTACCTTGAACAATTAATCTTTTTAGCCCTTAGAAACCATGAACAGCCTATTAGGTTAGCCACATTACAAGCCAATTTTCCCTATCCAACCAACTTTTGAAGTGAAATTGCATAATCTAGTTGGGCATAAGTGTGGGGGAAGCTATGTTGTGTTGTGATACCATATTCTGTTATAGGTTGGGTGGAAAATTAAATTCTTAAGAGATGTGTTTGCTACTGATGAATGTCATTATATTGAAATCTGTGCGTTTTCTCGATCTTTTATTACAAGTGAAGCTGTGCCTTTTCTGGATCTTCTAATTGAGGTGGAAAGATGTTCCTTTCTAGTGATTTCAAGAAAATCATGTTTGAGAAGAATGACATTTTTTTATGCTGAAATGATGAATGGTGTAAATGTTTCATGCCTTTTCATGATGATGGAGCTGAATTGATACTATCGGGATTAATGAGAAGACTATATTTAAGTGAAAATTAGATTAATGCAATTCTTCTACAAAAAGAGTCAAGCCCTCTTTATTCAGCCTCAGATTTTTTCACATCTAAATCCTACCAACCGAAAGACAAAACAATCTTGAAAATTCCTCATGATAAACATATATACTTGATGCACATTATATATAGATTTAGGAATTTATCAATCCGATGGTGACCCTTGTATGAGTTCGGATGAGAAAGACATTGCAAAAAAATTGACATTTGTGTGATAAGAGGAAAATCAAGTGAGGTAAGTGTTTTGTGCATGTGGGGATAAATAAAGCGGAAATATATTGAATGATGTAAATGAAGAACTTTAAATAATGGTTTTTTATGAGGCATGATGTATTTTTTTTCTTTGTCTGTAATTGTTTGATCTCAAGTGTATGTGTTTTAAAATTTGTTTTGATTTGATATTGATGTTTACTTGATATGAGGTTTTTCCTAGGACTCCAAAAGGGTACGTGTGGGAGATTTGATAGAACACTATTTTTTTGAATATTTTAGTGATAATAAATGATATAATTTCCCCAAATTGTGCTAAATATATTAATTTATGAAATATTTGGGATTAGATCATTCATTTGAAAATTTGACGAAAAGTTCAGTTTTAACCTTTTAAAATTCAATGTATTATTTTGAAGATAAATATTTTAATATTCTCTATTTGATTTTAATATTTTGTAAAATTATTCCTCTCTTATGTTTCTACAACTTTTATTCAGGACACTAGAGCTAATAATAGGATTTGCATGGAGTAAATATGTCATTAAGACAATGGTGGGCTGGACTCGGCAGAATGGACATGGGTTAAGTATTTCAAATATATAATCTTCATTATGTCTTGGATTGAGCACATATTTTTAGAAATTCTCGGTCACATCCTATTGAACAAATCATCCTCCAGGAAGGCCAGTCAATTCACGCGTTGTGGAGGTAAACTAGGCAGTGAAACTTGGAATAAAATATTTGGCCGAGTTTTTCATTTCACACTTAAAAAGTTATGTAACCCTAGCCCTAACAAACTCTATTTAAAGGAGGTTTTACCTCTTTAGGAGGCTTGTGGAGGCTATGGTAATGTTTCTCCGAAATGGTGTCTCTTGTGAGCCCCTCACAACTCTTTGAATAAGTAAGCCTTTATGAAAACCTCTTTTCTAAAAAGGCTCTCCTCTCCCACCTCTTCTTTGTATTTATTTTATTTCATGTTTGTTTCATGAATTTTCTTCAAATAATATTCTTTGTTATTCCTTATTTTTGAATCCTAATATTCTTAGTTGGTTTGGAAACAAGAGTGGAGACAAGATTGGGTTCTACCCTTTCAATCCTTCGCTTATGAAAAACATCTCCACGATGACTACGCCGCCCATGGAAGAGTAGTTCTTTTTAGTAATCGATCGACCTCTATCATTCTTCATTTAATTATTTTGAATCATTGAGATACTATAATTCCCTTAATATGATCCATGATTTTTATTTTTAAATTTAATAAACTAACCAAGCAATTGAAAAATTAACACAAAACACACGAGGTCTGGAATTGTGTAAATTGTGAGAGCATGATCATAATCGGTAATACAAGACCATGCAGGATAAACTTGTAGAGTTCAAATATAATCCCTAAACACAGTTCATCCTGAATTATAGAATGGATAAGTGCTCTAATTAACCACGGACCATAAGCTGACCTTAGAACAACAATAAAATCAGGGTGTTGCGATTGCATCATCCGAAGCTAGCCCCAGGTTTAAGTAATTTCATCTTTGTGGTTAAGTTAACTCTCATAGGGTTCGAGGGATAACAAATTAGGGGATCATAATTATGGGGACATTGATTTTAATGATAATGATTAATAAGTGAATGAAGAAGTATAGTTAGATCTATTACTCCTTTTAAAATATTTTCTAAATAACATTTTTTTGTTGTTTCATTTTAATCGAACTTCATTTCAAAATTAAAAAACAAAAAAAATACAATCTTCTTCCAGAAAATGTCTTCTAGATTAATAAACTATAAAAAAGCACCACCATCCTTTCAAATATTGTATTTATTCTATTTTATATTATTTCTATAATACATATAAAAAATTGTTTTAATTCACTTCCTCTTTTGAGAGACGACCTTGGTAAGCCACTCTGCTGCACCTAAGAACTCCAAAATCACACTAATCATTTGAGGGTGCCAACGACAGTGTGCTTTCAGTTCATGTTTTTTCTCTTTATTAATGTATCTTTTTTTAATTCATAATTTATTTTTTTTTCAAAATCATATTTTATAATCGAGTGTTGTGATGGAATTCTATAAGTTTTGAAACATTATTTTTAAAAATTCATTTTAAATTAGCATATATGGACTATTTCATGAAAAGAAATATATGGCTTATATGGTCTATACCTAGAGAGTTGATCACATAGCCAACCTTATTCAACAACTTGGAATTGGTAGACATCTGATGTTTTTCTATTTTTTATATTTTATAGATTATCTTAAGAGGAAGGTTGGTCATATTGAGAGTTGTTACAAAGGGTTCAGATAAAGCTAATTATGGTTCTGGTTTAGGATCTTTTTTTCTATTTTGGTTTTAATTCTACTATATATTGATCAGTAGATGTATTTTTTATCATCTACTAATGGGAATACCTATTTTTCTTTCAGTTATATTTCATATATTCATTCCCATATATATTATTATTGATTATCAACCCTAATTTCCTACCTGGGAGGATCAGGAAGACCTCTTGATAAATTTTTGGGTTTGACTTGGGTGACTGGTTCATGGTTGACTAATGTTGGTTCACAGAATGCTACACATATTTCCAAGACTATTTATAGAATTTCATTCATTTGGTTTCAATAATAGAAGAAATAATTCAAGGAGAATATTAAAAAGAGATCAATTCATCCAATTTCATCACAATAGTGCCACATGATATATTTTAACAAGAAAAATGGACTAATATGTATCATCAATTATTATCTTCAACATAAGAATATCATTATAATGAAAAAGTAAATTCTACCCCATATTGATGGCCTATTTTTGGAAATGTGATGTCCTTAATACTCTTTGAGGATTGATAATGGTTCTAGATAGTAGGTGGATTTACCCAAGTCAGTATTCCATTTATGTTATGGATGCTATTTAGTTATTTTAATTCTATTTGGTCTTACCAACCCCGCTACTATCTTCCTATATTTAATGAATTTAGTATATTGATATTAACTTTATTATTTTTAGTAGTTTTTTGAACATGATAATCTTATTTAATATATTTTAATTGAATATCATTAATATAATTTGGGAATTTTCTAAAGACCATATGCAAGGAGAATCATAAACAAAAATATTCGAGTAATAATTTTTCTTTGAAAAGATTCATTATAAGGGCATATAACATAATGTGAGGTTATATTAGTAAAACCTTCAAAGATAGAACTTATTAAATATTTTCCATAATTGACCATTATTTCAGTGATCCATAAGTTTCTTGTTTTTGATGGATATTATTGGATCATTATGGAGAATTTTTCTAATCAATTGAATTTACATATCATGTTTACATGGAAATGAGTCACATTCTTCTAGATAAATTAGTGTGGGGAATTTCTTATGTAACTGAATATAAGGCTAGTAAATTCACATTAACCTATACCAACTATTGTATAGAACGCTTTGTAATCTATAGTGATTCATTAAACAATTGTCTGGGATGTTTCATCAATTGAGATGATATGGTTATACGATATGTTTCTCAACAATTTATTATCTATGATATTAATTACACTCCTTCTGATTTAGAGTTATCTATGATTATTTTATCGTTTTAGATATATAGGAATTGTACTTATGGATAAAGGGGTTACATATATATATATATATATCCAAATAGTTTGTAGTATATTTTCACTCAAAAGTGTTAAAAATAAAACAAATAAGATGGATTGAGATGATTAATGATGATGACATCGCAATACATTACCACCCAAGAAAAGTGAAAAGGCTTAAATATTGTTTGATTAAAATGGATAATTCAAGATTATTAATGAAGAGGATCACAAAAGAACCATATTTTATATACAATTAAAGGATATTAGTAGAAATATAAATGGATGGTGATAAATATTATTTAGAAGAAATTATTGTTCAGTATCCAAATTAATATTAGATTTAAGCGTAAGATAGGGATTATAATAATATTATAAATAAGGTGATAAATGTTCTTGAGTTATAACCTAATTTAGATAGAATAATAATGACCCTGAATAGTTTATGTGTACCTTATATACTCGATTTTAGAAATTAGATGATTGATGAAGCTCATAGTTTTTCATTTTCTACTCATCCTTGATTTATGAAGATGTATATGAATTTAAAGTAGTATTTCTAATGGAATAGAAAGAAAATAGATGTTGTAGACTTTAATCCCCAATTATTTAATTGTCAAAAAGATGTGTATAGGAGACATAAGCCTATGGGGATGCTACAACCATTACCCATACAAGATGGAAAATCAGAAAAAATAATCAAGTATTTTTTTACTAGGTCTCCTTAACATTTATAGTGAATAATGATATTTAGGTTCAAAAACTCATTAGGATGTTAGAAAACAAAAATAAAATTAGATATGATTTCTATCTTGATATGAATAATCAATTATGAACTAAGAAAACTGTAATATTTCATTTCATACCCCTATCAATTACAACTTAATAGGCTATGAGGATTAGATTAATATTTTGTTGATGTTTTTTGGTTAATATGGTTATAGAGTTATGTTTTAGAACTGTATAACATCCTAAAATACATATTCAATGTGAGAGGAACATTAAAACACTAAAATAAATATTTTTTATATTTATCATTAGATTCCAATATTTTTAGGGATATAAATCATCATTTGATATAATTTATGTATGATAATAGCTTTAAATAAAAAAATTAGATTTTTCCTAATAAAGCCCTATGTGGTTTGAAGTGCTGAACACTGACATGATAGAATGATGTTAGAAAATGATTGATATTGGGGCCAAATCATTCTAATTATGTATAAGATAATGATAGATCAAAACAATAAACATAATAGAAGCTTAGATTTGACAAAAACATTTTGCTCAAAATTATCAGAAATATCTAGAGTATGAACATTGAAAAAACAATTGCTATAAATATCAACCTATTAGATGGTGAGAATATCTTCATTAATTTAAAATATAATCCCTAGGTATATTAGTACTGTTTAAATTTCTGATAATATTGGTATGATAAGAAATCAATTTGTTCTTTCCCTAAATCGATATTATTTAATGATGTGTTCCATGTATATCTCCTAAGGTATATAAAACCTCATCCTTATGATGTTGTAAACTAAAGTTTTTTACTATAAGCAATGTTATTTCTAATGAATAATGACCTATATATATTTTTGTTCTTTAAATGATACAAAACAAAAAAACGCACCTGGTTGAATGTTTCCAAAAGAACCACCAATTTGAGGAAGCTATATGGGAACATGAGAATCCGATAAAGAAGATGTTACCTACTATTTTTATTCATTTTTTCAAAATTTTATGGGGTTTTTCACTTTAATTTTTTTATAATGTCACCTATATATATATTTTAGATTAATATTTTTTGTTATATTTTTTTTTTTCACCGCTAACATGGACTGCATGAAACATCAGATTTAGAAATTCCACAGCAGTATTATTAAAATATTTTATATCACTTACCGACTATTTGTTGGTTATGATAATATGAATCGTAATAACTAAATTATTAAAAATATATTTCCTATATTTTTATAAAATTAGATAATCAATTACAAAATTTTTAAAAATTAAAAAAACAATTTGTAAATAAAAGTGATTTTTTGGAAAAATTGTCTCTATTAACATAATGTATTTTTATGTTAATAGATTATTTTAATCACTATTTGAGGATTATTTTTATAAAAAAAATTAATTATTTAATTTATCAAATTTTATAATCAATAGAAATTATTTTTCCTGGCATAGGATAAAAATAAATATTTAATTTAAATAGATTCAAATAGGGTAAATATGCCCTTTATATTATTTTTCATTATGAATAGTAAAAATGGTAAAAGGGAACCCATGTAAAAGGGGTACTCAGGTTTATATAAATTAAAAATAAATGACAAGAAAATCATTTTTCTATAAAATTGTATTTAGATGAATGAAATTATACCATTATCATATTATAAAAAAAATATTACATTGTTTGACACATTTCCATGAACATATCTTATTTATTATTTAATTAAAAAAGTTACAAAATGTCACTCCCTTATTTTAAAATACATTTTAGTAGTTAAAATATGTTCAAAATCATGTTATCAGTAAATATTAAAGGAAAATATTTGTGTAATTTAATTATATTCATCATCATAAAATATTTATAATTTTTAGTTAAAATTTAATAACATTAAATTTGTATATAGTTCCAAATAATAATTTATATAATTATGTGAAAAAAAAATTAAAAAAATAAATATATGAAATGTTATAATATTGAATATGGTATAGTGTTCCAAGAAATTGAAAGGTGAATATGACATATTAGATTATTTTGAAATATTAAATACAAATTTTACATATTCATCAATTTCGTTTATTTAAAATTAAATAAATAGTGTCAAAACTAACAATAATGATATATATCAAAATTTTATTTTTAAAAATTACCTGAAAAAAATAATGATTAACTGATGGTGGATATAATATTTTCTGAAATGTCATAACACCATCCTTTATGAGCTAATTTTCATCATATATGAATAAAATGACACATTAAATTTGAAAATTTTGTTGCTATAATGAAAATTAATATCATTCAAAAAATAGATTTTCAGAATGATATTTTTTAAATAAATGCCAAAAGATTTCTAAATTATATTAGTTTAGGGGATTAAAACCCTATCAGACATTACATTCGATTACAAAATAACATTGATTGCATTTTAACTTCTAATTAATTTGTTACAATTTAATAATTTGGTGAAGTCAAAATTTTTTCCTCACATAAATTCTAAATGGGAACAAGTTCCCTCACTTATTTACATCTCAATTCACTTTCCTCCTCTACCAAAAAATAGTCTTCTTTACTATTGACTATCTTAAATACTATTATTTATATCCACTAAATATATTGTATTTATTGAAAAATAATATATTTTCTATCCTAAATTTTATATAGGATCACTATTATTTTTAAAACATCATTATAGACCCTATTATTCATAAAATGTGTAGTGAATGGTTTTCTCATGCATTTAATTTTTTTAATTATTTTAAATAAAATAACATAATTTATAATGGACAAATTTTTTATATAAGTGATTTAAAAATTCAAATTATATTTACCTCATGGTTGTTTTAATAAAAAAATTAATGGTATTTGTATTTATTTTTGATGAAATAACTGTATAAAACATAATATTATCATGTGATATGATCTGTGGATAACATCCTTATTCTTTCTCTTTATTTTTTTTGAACTATAAATATTATTTTATGAAACCCATTTCTAACACATTTGTTATGCTATGATATAATTTTTATCAAATTTATTTCTTTCACGGATTAAAATATGAATATGGTTTTGTGATTCTAATGAACAAATACATATGATTTATATATTGTGAATGAATGGTTCTATATCCCCTTCAATTTATTGGGTAAATATTTATATCTCTAAATATATATATTAAACAAATGGGGATTTAATATAGTCCATTAATGTATTTTTTTTCCACCATGATAGTCTCATTAGTGAACAATGACTATTATGATAGTTTGTGAAGTGAATCCATTCCACATTGACCATCTTATAATAGAGTCAAATCTACTAAGGAATGATTTTATATAAATAAATGTTTTCCAAAATTTAAGCAATTATGCATATTTTATTCTATAGTTGATAATATTCATTGATTAAATAATGATTTCTGTCATATGAACTACTAAACCTTATACAATGACTCAATATTTTTAAAAATTATATGATGGGAGTAATGTTAAAATGGTATTATGTGGTTATCATTACATTAATTCATTTTATGCCTATATGATCATTGATTTTTTCCAATTTTTACCTTTACATAGTATATGAGATCACCCTTTTCATATGATTCATTTCAACATGTTAAAATAGTGGTATTAAGTTTAATATTTCTTAAAAGTGATGTAGTTATAAAACCACTAATGTGAATAGATGTAGATAATTTATCAACATGATTTTTATTTTTCAAGGATTCCATAGATACAATACCTACCCAATTCTATTTTCGATAATTATGTTTTGAAATGAATAAAATCTACATAAGTATAATATCTATGTATAAATATTATGGTTCACTATAGTTTTCTTCTTGATTATGGATTTTCTCAAGTTTATGTATAATAACATAGAGATATTTTTAAGTCTAATCTTCTAAATTATTGAGGATAATGGTGCCTAAATTTTACTAATAGTTTAATTATGCTTTCATGTATTTTATTGATGAGTGGGTATATTTTTTTGATGTATAACCAATAAGGGATCATTATAATTTTTTATAATTTTATAGGTGATGAAGTTATGATATATATAGCATGCTACTCTTTTCATTATTAGTCCATTTACTATATTCTCACTCATGAAAATATCTCATTTTAAATATTTTGATTTTCAAATGAGATGGAACAGTTAGGGTGGCAATTGACTATATTACAATTTATAAGCTACATGAGGTTCAATATAGATATTTTTATGAATGGATTACTTGTTATGAGTTCATATAGTGGATGATTGATAGTGTTATAGATATCTCTTTTTTTAATTCACTATTAAAAATTATTGTTGATAGAGGAGTGGGTTAATGGTGTACTTAGTTTTTTTTAATTGATTGAAAGAGAATTCACCTTAATTTAGAGTATATTCTTGAAAAACATTAACATTATTTTCCTGATTTTTAATGTATCACTAAAATAATTAATTTTTTGTTAGTAATAATTAATTAACAATGATGATCAATTGGATTGATTCTCTTCCAAACATTTCATGAGTTAAAAAATATATAAACCACTTAGTGAAATTTTTATTGTGCTAGATCATTGGATATCATAATGAATAGGCAGTGTCTCTTACACTCATGTTGTAAATATTAATTATAAATCATTTCATAAGTATATTTATATATGAGATACAATTTTCACCATTCTTGTGGTTTTTTAGGTATATCATCGATTATTGTAATATAGTTCTTTGATATGTTATTTTTATCATTGGTTATTTAGTACATCATCCCACCTTTATGGCTGAGTATGATAATGAATAATTACACTTATATTATAAGGATTGGGTTATATTATTAACCTGCATTGATGATTCTAGTAAAAAACAATTTAATTTACCATTAATTCTATCAGTACATTTCCCACCATTTAAAGGATTACTGTATTGATGCATCAATCACATTGGAAATGAATATGGGGATACATCATACACATTTTATATATATTTGTGATAAATAATTCAATTATTATTTTATATTTGTAATACATAATTCACATTGGAGTTGTATTTGTGTACACATCATAACACTCATTTGATTAGAAGTTGATATATCATTTACCATATACATTGTATCAGTGATTATTTTTTCAACATCGATTATTATTTGGTAATATAACATTCACAATTATTTTGAATATGTGTGGTGATAGATCACTCAACCATTTTTTTTATTACTAGAGAATTATCTAATATCATAACTAGATGAAGAGTGTATGATCATTTATTTATATGGTAGTTGAGATCTCAATGATTTTAAATGTTTGTAAATGTTATTATTTTCCATTTAGTATATAATGTATTGCCTCCAGTTTTATATTTTACATTAATTTAGCGAAAATATATATTGAGGCCAATAACGTTTTACTCAAATGTTATATTATAATATTAGAACCTGAAAAAATTAAATGATTTGGGATATAGGTATGTAAAAGAGACTCATTATATATGGAAAAAAATTTACGTTTGTAGGAAATGATACCTGAACTAATCGAGACTATGAAATAAATTTTAAATATAAATTAATTTTTTTCATTTTTTACTATGGTGTATATGAAAATTTTGTGAAACGATATAGTTTACACATGTATGACCATGTGAAGTTATATTGAAAGTCTATTTAGTTCGAGAATTGGATATATATTTTAATATTTGGATCATAACTGTATATTTCTTATTCTATTTTCATATTTTCATGGAGGTTTATTTTTATTATAGTAATTATTATTTATAGTAATCTAATTGGGAGTACGTAGTCTTCCAATTATATCTATGAACAATCATAAATAGTAATTAGTGTATAGAACACAAAAAATAATTCTTGAGTTCATGTAGTTAAATCATTTTATATATATTCATTTAATCCATTCTAAGGATACTGAAATGTTTTATTGGATCCATGTTTTCATTCTTATCACTATTGGATAATTTTGGAATGAGGAATTTTGTTTTTAGAAAATGTAATATACCCTACGCATGGGGTGTAACTGATTTGTAGTTCCTTGAAAAATGTATTCTAGTTTTAAGAATCACTATTTACATGCGTTTTACATTGGTTTTATTAATGGAACTGGAAACCACCAAAATTTCTATATCAAAAGGGGACATACTATTTAAAGGCCGGAGTAAGTTAAGTTTGAATTTTACAAAACTTATGAACATTTATTGTTCGAGTGGATGGGAGGTCGGACTCATCACACCATTTTGGGGGAATTATTGTCTATTCCGTGACTCTCTTGGTAAATTTAAGATATTTTCACGAATCATTATTAATTAATCATGTATATCATAAGTATCCCTTGGACATTACAATCACTTATTAAAATGTGTAAAATTTAGAATTCTCTATATGCATTCAAGGTTCTTTATTAATGGAAATATCCGTATGTACATGAAGTTTTCCCTCAATGGTATCCTCTATTATTTTTTAGTGATTATTTTTATCATCGTTGTGATGAAACTGGTTTTTATGCCACTCATTGGGGCACTCCGGAATTTATTATCATCTTGGGAGTTGAATGTTGGGTTTTTATTTTGGGATCATTCCTATAAGATTGGATTCCTATGTATCCTTGTGAAAGGAATCAGAACCCACATAGTTTGGTGCCGCATAATAGGACACTTCATTCCATTTAATGTCATGTGATAAGGACCTCTAAGTGAAAGATGAATTGTCAAAACATAATGTGGGACATATAATTATATAGCTCGAGGAACTTGGAAAGGATATGATTTTTCAAGTAGGATCAGACCCTATTGAATATATGGCCCTGTGAGAACTAGGTTGATTTTAAGTATAGGGTTTGAACCTCAAGGACGATTTCTACGTATCCAAAACTAATGGGAATCAAACCCCACATAGTTTGATAAATCTCATAGGAGATTATAGTCCTTTGACAAAGATTAATTTGGGATTACTTTCAGAAAAGGATTCCTTGATGATTTGAAGATTGAATTTGGGGCATATTTCCTAAGGAGCATGCCTAGTGAGATCGGCACTTCATACGGCTTCCTACATATCCTGGTTTGAATAGGAATCATAGTTCTCATAGTTCCTTTTAATTAGTGTTTGTGAACATGTTGTAACCATCAGATATCTATAATCCCACGTGAGTCATGCTCATTTTGAGAAACAAAAGGGTGTGAATGATTCAACAATGACACTTCACACATTTCCACCTCTTCTGATGGAAGAGGTCACATTAACCATGGAAGCGGGAGAGGCGGTGAGATTTACGCCTATTATCTTCACGTTGGACAGGGGTCCAAATTGAAGGAATAAAGGGTGATCGTGAGGGGATTATACACAGATGGATGCCCTAAAATTGATGCTGCTAAAAAAGAGGAAAAGTAATTGTGGACATTATCTTCCCTGCCAGAGAGCTGAGGTTCCATGTTACCATTTTAAGAAAGGAAAGGCCATGACCTAACCCTTCTCCAAACTGGGAATATCCCAACACCGTTTCTGGGAGACAGGACCATGTGACTACGGATATACAAACTCACACACAATTCATGAATCCTAACTGCATTGTGAATCAAATGTGGGGAACCTCTATTTGCTGAAATACAAACCCAAATTTGAGACACACTGATGTGATTTTCCCAATTGTTTGATAATTCCGGAGGTTTTGTTTAAAGTCTCAACAGAATTCATTTCAATCATTGGAGCCAATGATGAAGAATACATGCCATGAATATTTAAGGAAGGCATGATGTCTTGAAAACCGAAGAGAGTGAAGAGAATAAATGAATCAATGAGGGGCTCCCAAGTAGAGAAGGGTGTACAAGTCACAGACGTATTCTTGGGAAACATAGTTTTCACTTAAGCGGCCTACAACCTATATGGTAATACTTGGGAGATACAGTTCTCAATCCATAAAGACTATTCATAGGTGTTCCAAGAAGTGGGCGCTCATGTTCCTGTGAGAGGAATGGGAGGTGCACAAGTATTTCAGACAAAGGGATGTTGGGAGCTTTAGCATCACAAGTGGTATGGTTTTCAATCAAATAAGGACTTATGTCCAATGATCCTCCCCTAAACCCTCCGTTCAAGGTGTTGAAGGACTACTATGATATTTTCGAATGACTGGGTCGAAGTACTAGGGAGACCAAATCTGCAATTGGGCTTTAAAAAGATTAGATTGTACAAATGGGGGCCCCAATGGTCTATTTATAGGCAAATAAATGAACTTTGGTGAAATTAGATGGGCTCGGAAGTGACTTGCGCTCCAAATTGGGGCGCACAAGTACGTGCACTCTGACAATGTTTTGGATAGACTATGGCGATTCAAAATTCATGATTTTTCAAATCATGATATTTTCTCCATGTATTTTTCCATTTCATTATATGGGTCCCCCCTTTTCATTATTTAGAATCTTTGACGGAATGAGTTTCTAGCAAAAGGCCCCCCTCAGAATTGGATCCTAAATGAAAAAAGGATCTTATACTGAGATAATGTAATGATGAAGAAATATTATGGAAATGGGGCACATAAGTATTCAGTGCACAAGTTGACTTGGGTATGTAAGTGCACAATGCGTAGGATTTCTGGAAGGCAGGGTGATATTCATCGCTTATATATAAGGTCTTCACATCTACAGAATTCCTCGCAACATCTGGATTTTCAGCTCATGATGCACAAGTGTTCAGTCAAAACACTTTTGTTTCTCCGCGCGTCCTCTATAGTTTTTTTAGCTGCGCGTCATTATTTTGGCACCATACTTTCGCACTAACTTATACTTGTGTGACAAATTTAAAACTAGAGTGCCTTAATGCATTTTCAATTATTTTTTAAAAGACAAAAATGATCTTAATTTAAAATGATGATATCTATCTTTTTTTGCAGATTCAATGTCTCCCAAAATAATTGGAACTACTAATGAGCTCTCTAGAAAGAGGATTGATGACATGATAAATGTCATTTTTCATGATTACATTGATGTTTGGGAAACCACTCTTCCAAAAATGGAAATATATTTGATAAAGTATCATTTCAACTTTCCTCAGAGCACCTATATTCCTTGGAATAGTTATGACCATATGTAGGATACCAGCATTTCAGATCCAAAAAACTATGCCCCAAATTCTTGGTATCAAGATTATACCTATTTCTCATCAGCCAGTGTTTATGTTGGGGGATCATTTTCTGGTGCCGGGATAGTAGAGAAAGCTAATACTATGCATCATACCCCGTGTTCTCTTGATTAGAAGTCACAGACACCCGTTCTGTAGCCACAATATTATTCATCCATCTTAAGAGATTCTCGGACAGATCATTCTAAGGGTTTGATGAAAAGTTGGAATTTCCTCCTAGGAAGAAGGGTAAAACCTGCATGGATGTGGGAATACTAGGTGTGAAAGACATGTATAGAATTTGCAGAACATTTTTGTATCATCAGGATTTATTATGTTTTCTGGGTTGGGAAAACCTATGTGTTTAGGAATGATAATTTCGTTCGATAGTTATTAAGTTGGAGGAGCCCATATAATAATTCCTTCCATTTAACACATGGAGAGGTATGTCTTAGTTTGTGGGAAGTTTACAAAATTTCTGGAGCTCCAATCCTTGGAGACATGTAAAACAAGTTTATTCCACAAAAAGTGACATTGAATGACTTGAAAAATACATAATATTTGGCACGTGAGTTGATGATAATAGTTAACAAAGTCAAGAATTCAATAGCCATGAAAACTCGCACCAGGAGGGATATTCATTTGAAAAAATTGATGGAAGTATTATTAAGAAAGAAGAAGGAAAAGGGTCCCACATTCCCTCATCCCAGTAGAAGTCGAAGGACAGAGAAGAGAGGCATTCCGAAAACCTTTTGTCTGTCATTTTAGAAGAGAAAATTTGAAAATTTGTGTTATAATATCAACCTAAAATTTCTTTCAA
This sequence comes from Viscum album, assembly GCA_963277665.1. NCBI lineage: Eukaryota > Viridiplantae > Streptophyta > Magnoliopsida > Santalales > Viscaceae > Viscum > Viscum album. The sequence goes on from OY728133.1 coordinate 992,955,780, forward strand.
AGACATTTCTTGCTGGTTTCTTGGACATGTGGATCACCATGTATTTATTACTAGTCCGAGAATCCAAAGGAGGTGTGAGGGCAGAAAAAATTGTTATTACCAAAAATATAGAGGTTAAAAGGATAGTGTGTTTGGGTATTCCTGTTTTGGAAATTATTCAATGGAGTTTTCTACATATTTACAAAAAAGTAATCTCCCTTTATAATAGTGGGGCCATTCCATGTGTTGTGGGGATGGATTTCTAGTCACTTTAGAACTTTTGTTTTACAAAGTGGAGTACAGTTTTTTGGAAGTTCATTCCGACCATCTGTTCAAGCATTTTATGGTATTTCAACCTTGCCTTTAAATGATTATGAAAACAAGGATAGTTTTATCATGTATAAGGAATTTCATTCTTTCCCTATGGGAATCCTCATACCATGCAATTTGTTAATGATGGTACTCCCAGTTTGGAACATAGAGTATATAGGCTAGCTTGTAGATATGACATGTTGGCCACCAGAATCGATGGAAAAATCATATGTTAGGCTTATGATACTTATAGATTTTCACATAAATTCAAATGTCTACAAAATAATATTGAATCCCCTCTCGTGAATGTAAGACTAGAGCAACACCCAATGGATGTCTGACAACTATGGTTGTTGATGTCTATAGAGAAGGCCATGGTATTTTTTGATTTACGTATTGCAGATGCAGTAAGCAGATTAACAATATGGTATACTGAAAACCGGGTTTCATCATACCTTGAAGGGGTATTAAATTATGTAGTCCCTCTAGTGGTGATAAAGAGATGTAACAGGAAGGAACACCGTCACTTCGAAGATAATTCCTCATCACGAGGGGCTGATTTTCAAGAATCAAAGAGTGGAGGTGATGATGTTCCAAATCCAACAACGTGACTTTATACCAGGTATAATCCTCAAACTAGAATAAAAATACCCGATTCAACATCCCTACTAATGTCATATCAAGGTGATCTAGTCACTATCATTCTAAAGGTCGATGAGTTCCATTTTCCAATACTTCATCTGTGATAATTGGTTCTTGGAAGAAACTCAAGTCCATGGTTGTAAGATCCTCTTCAAAAACCTTGGGCATACATTCAGAATATATATGACTAGAGGCTCTTTGAACATGGTAGTGTATATATATAAATTTTCTGACCATGTGGATGGATTTCTGTGATGGACTTCGTATTCCAAGAGTGGGGATTTGAGGGATTCTTCTGACATTCATTTTAAGAATAATACAAAGATGGTAAGGTCCTTTATTCTATAGCTGGAAACTCTCATATATGCCACTGATGAATAAATTCCTAAGACAAATTGGGTAAAGGAAATGATATATCGTGGTGCCACCGATGGGATTAATCTTTTATTAGACAATAAATGTGGTGACTTGGTAGATCATGAGGATGTATGTTCCCTTTTTTTGTATCATACTATATATTTCAACATGAATTTTAACCAAAAATTTGTTACTTAGGAAAAAAATTTCCTTATATTAATGTAGGTTAAAGAAAAGACAACTAAAATTCCTTCAATAAAATATAGTCCTTGAGGAACTACTATTGGAGCTAACAAAACACACTGTGAATTGAGAGAAATATCTCTAGGATGATAGGACTTGGAGGAGGAAATAGATTGGGTACAGGGATCACCAATACCCATTTTTTGTATGTGGAAATACAAGCCCTCAATAAAATAAGAAGAAGAAAAAGCATCAAAGAATGAAAACCACAGTTATGCTCTTTTTTATTAGGGTTAATTATTTCTGATAATAATGGAATTTAGTTTTATTCATGAAAAAACGGTTTAATCTTTTTAAGATTATAGGGGCTTCTTCTATTCATTATTTAAAAGAAACCATTGATAAGACTCAAGGAGATGTAAAAGGTTATTCTTAGAAAACACAAATTTTTATAGATTTAGTGGTTCTTGAAGAGGCATTGAAGTCAAAGGAACCGACATATGTCACTAGCACTGCTCTGATTCCTACTATCAGAAGAAAGGAGGCTTCTGGAAACACAATTATATTTCATAAATCAACCGATGAAACAAAAGCTGAATTCAAATCCATGAAACAGTTAGGTACTTCATATGCACTAGAACATCTAGAAAGAACTGTTATTGACCCCACAATATTTGCTAAAGAAGCTACTTAGGGTCACAGGTGGCCTGAGAAAGGTTGTGAAGTAAACACGCCAAGTGTTCCCCTAGGAGAAACGTTCCTGGGATATGAGATATCATTGGACGAAATGATGAACCATGGCTTGTTATTTTAAGAACTATTATAACATATTAAAATATCAAATTATTTAAAATATTTTGGAGTTATTTATATAGAATCAAATGGAGGTGAGCTCTCATTGTTCATCATATAATCATATTATAATTAACCAACTAACCATGGTTGATTTGAAATATGCCATTCAATCTAAAGAAACTGCTTCCATAATAGTACCTGAAGGAAGTGTTGATATTAATGACAACCTTACCATTATAGAGATATTACTTGAATTAAACCTTGAGTTAGCATGACTTCCTATGATTAAATCTTGTAATTCCATAACCCCAGTTACCTAGAGTTGGTGCATTATTTCATAATATTGTCATGATCACAAAAGATCATGTCTCGAATGGCCGATTAGTTTAGTAGCCTTGGATTCACTATATACATTAATAATGTTTACAATACATAATAAAATGAAAACTCCAACAAAATAGTCTCCATAGTCCACGTTTATATCCCCTCATACTATCCCTGCAGGTCATTCAAAAAATACTTCATCACATTTTGGGAAAAATAAAACATATAATGGGGTGAGCTTAGATTCCCAGTAATGATAAAAATATAGTGGAAACCTTCATAAATAATCATAAAAATTTAAGACAATGTATAAATAAAAAATAGCTATTTAAACTTGAACTTCAGCATAATATGGGAGAAATAAAATGAAATAATTCCATCTACTTATTCACATGAATATTCTACTAGTCAAATAATCACATGCAATATCAATAACCACTTTCATAATGATGGAATGCATAGTGCCCGACTATCATAACCACATAGTCAAGGCCTTGTGCCAAGACTAAAAATATGATTTTGTCAAAGCCTTGAGGCCAGACACTAGTTTGTCTCATGAGTCCTACTGATTCAACGAGGATATATAGCAGGCTCCACCCATGACTTACTAAGTCCAATGAATTCCGCATGTGAACAAGTTTAAACATAACATAAACATTCCTATTAAAAAGTGCCTAAGAAATGTCAATACTTTACCATAAACCATGAATGGTATAAAAATAACACATCCATGGTAAATCATACCACAAAACATTCATTACTATATGGATGTTTTGTTTCATAATAAATCACATCGAATAAGCTTAAAATCTATCAAAGGATGTGGAAATAGATGAAATCAAAACCATTTGAGAGAAATATCTCTTTTTTTAAGTCATAAAAAGTCACATAATCATAAAAGAAATCATTTACTTTGAAAATATTCTTATAATCTTGTAAGGTATTCGTTGAAGATTTTATAACGACATTAAATTGTCGCACCCACCGTATAAGTTAAAAAAATTTATACCTTAATTTTTTAGAAAAGGTTAAAAAGGGCGTTTTTTGGAAAACGACGGAAGGATTGCTTTATAAAGTTATTATAAAAAGTAAAATAAGGATATAAATGAATTTAACCCAAATTCTATAAAATAGTAAGAATGTTTTGAAATATGTTTTTAAGAAACATGGATGTGGATGATAAAGAAGTCCCAGTAGATAATTACGTATAAAGAACATTGGATAATGAATAGATTGTGAAAAAAACCATACCTTTTACTTTTACTTAGTTGAGGGTAGGTTAAACTACTGTATAATTGTGATATAATTGTTATTAAATTATAAAATAATCATATACATTTTCATGATATCATATAATTTCTTTTAACACACCATTGTTAATAATATATTAGTATTATCGTCATTTCGGATGTTAACATACTCATTTTCTTTTATATGTTTTGTTAGATAAGTTGCATTTTTCATGGATAGGTTTTATATTATTCATATACAGAATTATATCAAGTCCTTAAAAATTATTGTTAATCATCAAATGATAATTATAAAAGCATGGATATGATAAGGAATGAATCTCATAGCGTTCATGGAGACGGTAGTCCGTACGTACGCACGAGCAACGATATCATTATTTTGATATTATAATTATATATAAATGGATTTTATATCATATATAAAGAATAATTATCATGTTATATTTATTATTTACATAAATTACACAGCATTAACATACCCATCAAAATAATAATGTTTTGAATAACAATTACACCACGACGTGGAGCCGTTAAGCCGTATATACCCACGTATGGGGACATGTCATTAAAAGGATGGATAGAATAATGAATATGGATGTACCATATTTATAATAAAATCATTGTATATATAATATACTGGAGTTATTATTTTAGAATGGAAATAACTATGAATGATGATGTTGAAGAAGAAAGGAACTTGAAAGAGGGTGGTGAAAACATTTCCTCTTCTTCGGGTTCTTCCTTTTGATTTGATCAAAAGGACTCCATAGGATGGCTTTCTGATCAAAATATGGCTTCTATGTTCAAGTTATGGAAGTTGAGAGAATATTTGGGAAGGGGTAGGCCGAGACATAAGGCATTGAGGGTATGAATTTGACAGAAGGACAAGTTCCCTTTTTTAAGAGGGGTGAGGGGCTGCTAAGAAAAAACGTAAAATATTATTTTATAATAATTTCATATTCAGTTAATAATGGCTCCAAAGTGACTTATTTCGAGTATAATAGAGGGATTGGTCTAAATCCTTTCATGAAATGGATTTTATACATGTTTGGGTCACTATATCAACCTTATCATTTAAATTTAACTCTTAATTAAATAGTTTGACATTTACCATGTCTCTTTATATTTTTATTTTATATGGTTAATAAACTTACTATATTATTACAAGAGAACCCCAAGTGGTTCATTAATGATACAAATATCATTATATAAGTCCTTTGGCACAACCATAGGTTTTTAGGGATATTGTATCAATTTATAATATAATATTCGTTTTAAAAATTCCTTTATGTCAGTTTTGACACTATTTAATAATTTATTTTTGTTAAAATCATAAAAACGTAATTAATTCAAAAAAATTTCAATTAAGAAATAATAAAATGTCATATTAACCTATAAAATTAGTTTAATTCATAAAAATTCTCAAATTACATTTATTTAGATATTTATAATTTCAATTATTTTAATATTTCATTAATTAGGTAATAAATGCATCACCATTGTGTCACAAATAAATTAAATTATATAAGGTATAAAAATTATAAATAAAATACCATTATGCAGGAAATATTTTTATCTTTCTAATTAATTTTTATAATCAAATTAATCGTCTATGTAACCCTATATAGAAAATTTTTTTGTTATTAAATATGATTTTAACTCTTTTAACTCTTTTTTGAATTAAAAAATAATAAATAGAGTAATCTAATCCAAGTGGACCCAAGAAATTCATATTTTATTCCTAATGTTGATTTTGGTTGAATGATACTTATTCAATACAATTAAGACACGAGTAAGGGTAATAATAATATCATTTTTACCCTTCATTACACTATTTACTTTTATCCATGGTAAATAAAAAAAAAGATACTATTCACAAAAAAAATATTTTTATCTTATTGCACAACATTATAATCCTTGATATTAACCGTGTCTGTTGGATTTTTGAAATTAAACTCAAAAAAGTGGTCAAATTATGTTTTATGTGAATTTTCAAATTCACCCAGGAGATGGGTAAAAGACAGTGAAAAGTTGAATAAAATTTTTATATATCCAAAATTATAATAAACTGACTCCAATGAATTACATTGAAATTATATATGTGTTATATATCTATTTTATCTTAAATTAAATTTAAATAAAATAAAAAATTATTTAAATATAAAATCAGTATTAAACTATAACTTAGTGTTTTTCATTATTCATCAAAAATTGAATGTTTTCAGAAAAATACCAAAATTTCACCCTAGGATAATTTCAATATTCCGCATCCAAAAATGAAGTCCATTTTGAATGATAAAATGTATCAAATTAGAAAAAGTGGGTATTACTATTCTTAACGGCTTGTTTGATTGGTTGTGGTGTGTTAGATCTTGAAGTTGCGTGCAACACACACTACTGTATTATTCAAAGAGAAGTGTATTGTGGATTCTTGGGGTGTTACATTCTCCCCTCCTTTAAATAATTTCATCCTCTAAATTTCTAGAATAATACCACATGAAAAGACTTGGGACGTTCTTCATCATAAGTACCTCGAGTTCCCACGTATCCTGTTCCATCTTATAGTTTCACTATATATCCTTTACCAGACGGGTCGTCCGGTTTCTCAGAACATGTTCTCTATATAGAGAATCCTGATGGGCTCTTCACAGTAAGGCAAATCGGGTTCCAATTCTAATTCCTCATAGGTGAGTACATGCATTGGGTCAGACATGTATTTTCTCAACAATGATACGTGGAACACATCGTGAACTTTGGAGATATTTGGCGGCATTGCCAAACGGTAAGCTATAGCCCCAATTTGTTCAAGAATTTCAAAAGGTCCTCTTTACCTAGGACTAAATTTAACTTTCTTACTGAATTGTATAACTCCCTTACATGGGGAAACATTCGATAAAACATGATCTCCTACCTGAAATTCCAAATCCATCTTTTGGATATCGGTATAGCTCTTCTGCCTACTTTGATCTGCTTTGATGTGGTATTGGATTACCTTCACCTTTCCCATTGTTTCCACCACCAGTTCTGGGCCTATGAGTTTTCTTTCACCAAAATCATCCCAACAGGTTGGTGTGTGAAATATCTTTCCATATTACACTTCATAAGGTGCCATAAGAATTCTTTAATGGAAGATATTGTAATAGGAAAATTCCACCATATGTTAATATTGATCCCACATACCCTGAATGTAAAGTGAGCAAGATCTCAACTTCTCTTCTAAGGTTTTAATGGTCGGTTCTGATTGTCCATCAGTTTGGGGGTGGTACGCAGTGCTCAAAAAATGTTCAGTATCCAGGGATTTCTGATGACTTTTCCAGAATCATGAAGTAAAATGGGGATCAATATCAGAAACAACTGATAGGGGAACTTTATGAAGTCTCTCAACTTCATTAATATATATTCTTTCTTGACATTAAAGTGGTAGATCATCTCTTATAGCAAGAAAATGTGATGAATTGGTAAGACAATCAATAATAAAGCCTATTTAATTTTTCCTTCTAGTAGTCCTTCATAGTCCCATAACAATGTCCATCGTGATATTATCCCATTTCCACTACGATATAGGAAGTGGTTTAATGACTCCTCCAAGACGCTACCTTCTAGATTTCACTTGTTGACAAACCATACATATTGACAGAAAATCAAAAATCTCCCTCTTCATGTTGGCCCACCAAAAATGTTCTTTCAAATCTCTATACATTTTGGTGCTCCCAGGGTGTATAGAGAAATTGGAACTCTTATCATCATCCAACCATTCCCTTTTTATAATAGTTATATCCGGAACACGAATTCCCATCCCAAATTTAAAAATTCCTTCTTTATACACAAATTCACACAATCTCCCATCATTGAAAGCTTTAATCTTCTTTTGAAATAATTCATCATTGTACTGAGAACTCTTAATCTTTTTTAGTAAAGATGGTTTGGAAACCATTTGAAAAAGTATTAATGTTTAACCCTCCATGGTGATTCCCATACCCATCTTTACTAGATCCATGTATATAGGATCCTTTTTAAATCTCATCTTGATCAAAAGTTCATGATCCATTCTACTCAAAGCATCTACCACCTTATTTTCCTTCCCTAGGTGGTAGTGTATCATGGAATCATAATCCTTGAGTAGTTCAAGTCATCTCCTTTGCCTCATGCTGAGTTATTTTTGTGAGAAAATATATTTAAAACTCTTGTGATCAGTATATATCTCACATTTTTCACCATAGAGATAATTCCTCCATATCTTCGAAGAAATGATTACAGCAACTAACTCCTGATCATGAGTTGGGTAGTTTTTCTCATGAATTTTCAGCTATCGTGATTTATAGGCAATAAACATATCATTCTGCATGGGGACACAACCCAGTCCTTTCTTTGAAGCATCACTATAAATAACAAACCCATAATTCCCTAATGGTAGCATCAATATATGAACATTGACTAATCCTCTATATGGTACTTCAAAACATTCTTCACACTCTTTTTTTCAAACAAATTTAACCCCTACACATGTGAGCTTCATGATTTGGTTATCCAATCGGGTAATGTTCCAGATGAAACGCCGATAATAACCTACTAAGACAATAAAACTGAATGCCTCGGTTATACTTGTTGGTGCTGGCCATTCTTGGATTGCACTTGTTGTAGAAGGATAAATAGAGATTCCATCCTAAGAGACTGTATTACCACGAAAAGAAATCTCTTGAAGCCAAAATTCACACTTGCTAAACTTCCCATATAATACATGTCTTCTCAGAGTCATCAGGATAATGCACAAACTAATTTTCATGATCTTAGTATATTTTGGAATATACCAAGATAACATCCATAAATACCACTACTAAATCAACGGGATATTCCTTAAAAACTCTATTCATTAGAACCATGAAGATATAGATTTCATTAGTCAATCCAAAAGGCATTACTATAAAATTGTAATGCTCATAACTGGTTCAAAATGCTATCTTCAGAATGCCTTCCTTCTTTACACACAAATGATAGTATTTAGATTCAAGTTCAATATTTGAAAATTATTGAGATCCATGCAGTTGGTCAAATAAATCATCAATGCGATGTAGGGGATACTTGTTCTTTATTTTTATAGCATTGATATCTCTATAGTTGATACATAACCTCATGGATCCATCTTTCTTCATAACAAAAATGACAGGGGCTCCCCATGGAGAAACCCTAGGTCGAATAAATCCCTTATTACTCAATTCCTATAGTTGATTCATTAGTTAATATAATTCCACATTGACCATTAAATAAGGCTTCTTCGACATTGGTCTTGATCCAGGAATTAAATCAATGGAAAAATCAATTTCTCGTTATGGAGGTTGTCCATGTAAATATTCTTGAAGCACATAAACATATACTCTAAAAATAGGTACATACTTTATTAGAACATTACGTTCCTTACCTATATTTATTTCATTCACTTCCTCCCTGATTGTTGAATTTAGTTGAGATACTAGGGGTGGATCTAGGTAAGAATCAGGTGGTGACGATTCTGCTCTAATGAGAAGGTTTTCTTTATCATCATCATCAAAAATTATAACCTCCTCCTTCTTATAATAAATATTTGCATCATGGTACAAAAGCCAATCCATACTGAGGATTATATCAAACTAAATCATAGGTATGATGATGAGATCAGCAGATAAAGCACATTTATATCCCCTAATGAGAACAGATCCATAGAACATTATAGGAATGATACATACCCTAGGAGTTTTAACTGACAACTCCCTTGTTAAATCAAATTGAAAATATATAATTTTATTAGAAAACTGGGAAGATATGAAACAATGTGATGATCCTGAATCAAATAATGCATTTTCTAAACTTGAGGAAACCATTAAATTACCATCCACCACGTCTTTCGGAGCTTCTACCTAAACAGGAGTGATAGCATAATCTTGGCCTTGATCCCTTGGCCATATCTGAGGTAGGATCCCCTAAGGATTAGGGCATTCATTTTCATAATGTCCCATCTCCCTACAGTTGTACCATTGAACATCGGTTGCTTCTTTCTTCCCCTTGAAATCACAAGCTTGATGGAATTTTTCAACACACTTGAATCATAATACCATTCCTTCCAAGAAAGTACAAGGATGTTTCTTCCAACATTTAATACAGGATGGATTATCTAATTTTCCCTTCTTCCCTTTATTTCCATTTCTAGAGTGATGAGTAGATCTCTTCTTCACTTGATTTTCTTGAAAGACGTAAGACATAGAGAATGCTTTTTCTATCTTGATAGAACATGAGACAAAATCTTCGTACGACGAGAAGGATTGTTACACTAATGCCCGACGAATAAATTTTTTTAACCCATCAAAGAAAATGATCAATCTTACTTCATGGGTTACGTATATAATCTCCAGCATACCATGCTAACCTTGTAAAGTTAGCCTCATACATTGTGACATTGTCATCCTCCTTTTGTCTTAGACTCAAAAATTGCTTTTCCTTATCTGCTCGATAGTCAGGAGGAAATTATTTTTCTAATAAAATATCATTGAACTCCCTCTATTCCATATTTGATACTTCATCATCTTCCATGGTGTTTTGATTCAGTGAACACCACCGATCAGTATATCCATTAAGGTGGTAAACATCCATGATAACTTTTTACCTTTCACTACGGCCCATGGCATGTAATATTTTCTCTAAGTAATGTATCCATTGCTCCTATACTAGTGGATTTTTACTTCCATTTAATGTTGGTGGTTGTTGCCTTATGAATCTATCTAACATTGATCCTCCACGCTACGGATCAGGGTGCTATATACAGGTAAGGTTATTATTCATAACCTGTGTGAGTTTTCCATGTATGGTGATTAGTTGATCAGAACCAGTTGAATCACCAACTCCATGATAATTATCTTGAGCATGATGATAATTCCTACATGGAGTGTGTGCATTGATACGGGTTCCATTTCTTCCACTAGGCACCATTTATAAACAATGGAATACACTAGATTAGTTTATGAATCGCAATACATAAATCCAAACTTGTAAAACACTTAACGTAAATTGAACGGTTTGTGGATATAATCCATAATCATAAAAAAAATTCATTGAGGAAGTATATACTCATAAACCCTTCATAATGGTTTATAAAGAAAATGAGATTTATCCTAAGCATATCCCTGGGGAGTATCGTAACCAAGAGTGCATCAAGGCCCATTGTCGTGCACCAATTCCAGTTCGAGTCTACCTCAAAGCGGTGTATTTGGGTTTTACCCCTAGGTACATCTTTGCCAGAGCCACTTCTACTAGCTCGTATCCAGACAGGGATGTATTTCATGGAGAACTCACAAAATTTATACAATAACAATATTCTAATAAGTTCTTCTATAATAATCTTGAATGTCAATCTTAGGTATATGTGCTCTAATCAGAGTTTATCTAAATCTAGTTTCCTAGGTTTGTACTAAACTTCCTCTGATACCAACTATAACACCCTGACACCAGTTACCTAGATTCGGTGCATTATTACATAAAATTGGCATGATCACAAAAGTTCATGTCTTGAAACACCAATTAGTTTAGTAGCCTTGGAATCACTAGATACATTCATAATGTTTACATTACATCGTAAAATGAAAACTAAAACAACAAAGTCTCCATATTACACACATATATCCCCTTGTACTTTCCCTATAGGTCTTTCATAAAATACTTCTTCACATCATAGGAAAAATAAAACATAGAATAGATTGAGCTCAGATGCCCAGTAAGGATAACAATATAGCTGAAGCTATCATAAATAAGCATAAAAATTTAACGCAGTGTATAACTAAAAGAAAAGCCTTTTAAACATTAACTTCAGCATAATATGGCATAAATAAAATGAAATAATGTCATTTACTTATTCACATAGATATTCTACTAGTCGAATAATCAATGCAATATCAATAACAACATTCATAATGATGGAATGCATTATGCCAGACTATCAAAACCACATAGTCAAGGCCTTGTACCAAGACTACAAATAAGATTTTGTCAAGGCCTTATGCCAAGACACTAGTTTGTCTCATTTTACCTACCAATGCATCGAGAAGCTATAGTGGGATCCACCCGTCACTTACGAAGTCCAATTCATTCCTCAAATGAACAAGTTTAAACATAACATAAACATTCGTATAAAATTAGCGTATTAAATGTCAATTCTTTAACCATAAACGATGAATTTTATAAAAATAACACATCCACAGTCAAACATTCCCCAAAACCATCAATATTATATGGAATTTTTGTATCATAATAAATCATATCAAATAAGCTTAAAATACATCAAATGATGTTGACATTGATGAAATCAATCCATTTGAGAGAAATATCTCTTTTTTATAATCATTTAAAAGTAACATAATTATAATAGAAATCATTTACTTTGAAAATATTATTATAAGCTTGTAAGGGAAGCTTAAATGATTTTATAATGATGGAAAATAGCCGCACCTGCCGTAAAAGTTAAAAAAGTCATTCTTACCTTAAATATGTTGAAAAGGTTAAAAAGGACCCTGTTTGGAAAACAATCACTACTGGAATTATTAGTAATTGCAATGGACTATTTTGAACAGGATCCTGTTGCATATAGGCTTTAGCGATGGGGCCCCTTCGCAAATAGCCTGTTGTAGAAAACGCTGTCGCAAATACCATTATTTGAGATGGGCCCATCGCAAAAAATGTTAGTTGCGAAGAGAAACATCAGTGTCACAAATAATCTTCCAATTATATGTATTATATATACGTAAACATATTCGCGATGGGTCCATCGCAAAAAAATATTTTCAACGGGCTCTCATCCCGTCGCAAAAATTATATATGTAACACCTTCTGCGAGGGGTCCATCGCAAAAAATTAATTACAACGGTACTACTTGGTCCTCCCAAATATGTTTTTAAAAATATTTAGTTACACGATTTGTGATGGGACCCCGTTGCAAAAGGTCCTGTAGCAAATAATAAATTTATTTTTTAAAAAATTAAATTAAATAAAATTTCGATTAATGAAAAAATAGTATTACCATTATTAAAACAAAAAAAATAAAAAATATTAAAATTCTCAATATTCACAAAAAATAATAATAAAATATTAAAAATTATGTTATGTAATATTTGTACCGATATGAAAGAAAGAAAATGTAAATAATTCATTTTACAACGTTAAATTAAAATGTTTGTAACATAAAAAAATCACTCGGGTGGTCGTCTTTTGGAGGAGGTGGAGGATATGAAGGAGCTGGTGGAGGAAACTCTATCCTTAAACTACGATTCAGATGGAACATGTACTCCATCTTCTCGTGATGCTACTACTTCCATCGACGTATCTGGTCCTCATAATGCTGCTCCTGCTACTGCTGCCGCTGACACATCTCTTCTTACTGCTTCTGCAAAGTCACTATATGCTCAGCCTGAGCTCGCAACTACTCATGATAGTGTGCGCCAGAAGATGATTCCTCTCCATGATCTCCTCTCGAGCTGGACGCCGATATCACAATTGAACCATAATAAGTACCAGGAGTCAAATGACAGTTGATTCCAACTATTCTTCCCTTCTTAAAGCCATACTGAGTCGCCTGTATCCATGCACCCTCATATAAATGATAAGCACTGGTCTGCCCAGCCATCTCGTCCTGACCCTCAGCCTGTGTCTGAGAGGTCGTAGCCTCATATGACTCCTTTAAATTCCAATTTAAAATTTAAATTGTCAAAATATTATATACAGTTCATTGTTAAACTGAAAAAATAATACTAACCAAAATCTGATGCTGGCGATCACCTCTAATCTCTCTAGTAGTTGGATCATTGTACATCCTCCGATAAACTTCGAACACCATAATATCAGGATGCTCTACTTCCTAAAAAAATATAAAATAAACATTTTATATTTAATGTTATATAAAATATGTAATCATATATTTACTAGATGGTCTCTATGAGAACTGAATGTACGACTATCAGCTCGATGCGTCCCATCATGTCTCCCCCGGTTCTGTCGTCCCACGGAAGATCTCCTCTGAAATCCACCACCCAACCAATGTAAACATAATTCATCCTAAATGTGAGATGAAATGTACCTTGATCGGTGGACTCTACACGACTCATGAAATTCTTTGACCTCTTCTTTCTTAATAGATGTCCTTCTCAAATTGTGCAAAAACTGGCAAAAACTGTCATGCATAGAAACCTTCCATGTCGTGCGGATAGCATTGCACATGCTATCATTGATATGATTCCAGAAACCCTAAAAAAAATTTATAATATCATGTTGTTAATAAATAAAATTTCAAAAAAAATATTATTTATTTACGGACCAGCCAATGCTGGAACATGTCATGTCGCACATCAACAGGAATTACTTCCCATGTTATCCATGGATGAGAAAAATAATTGCGCAATATAGCGCTCCCCTATCCAATAGCTACATGCGGAAAACTATGAAAAAGGAATAAATAAAAAAATAAATTAGTATATATATAGATTAATTAATGAAATATATCTAAAATATATAGGTTACCATACCTCCATGTGCGTGGATCGAAACAAAGATATGGGCGTCACTCGGGGATAGGGTCAGGAATCATCAGTTGCCCAAGACCGCACCCCCTCCGCATACCTCTTGAACCACCAGAAGGCTGAGGGTGAGCTGATCCCACATCCGCATCATCCAATGGTATCTCAGCCTCTTCCAACTCACGCAATAGATCATAGACCATCTGAAACACAAAATGATTATTCATAGCAGATAGTTTAAAATAACTATTATATCTAGATATATATTAGTTGTGATTATAACTAGCATTTAATTGTGTCAATGTTCATCTTCATCCTCTTATCCATTTCATTCAATTTCAATGACTTTATCTTTCTCCTCAACATCATCAATATCCATATGAGTTTCAGTTTCAGCATCTCTTTTCATTTCAAATTCATTTGTAACATCATTAACATCTTCATCACCATTGATCCTTAATTATGGGGTGTCATCATCGATATTCACATCTCTTTGTGAATCAGATTGTTTTTTAGCTGTCTCTTGAAAAATATCAATTCTTTCCACTTAAGCGAAACAACATTCAGTTTGAGTAAACTAATTTTCCTGAGATTTTATTTTTCTTATGCTCTACCAATCTCTCAAGACTCTTGATGTAGCATAATACATATCATAATAAATTTGATGTGCCTGTTGAGACAGTAAAAATGGTTCATGTACTGCAAGAATAATTTTATATTTTATATCAACGATTCCCTGAGTTGGATGAACACACAAACCTCTCTCATTATTCAACCACCTACATTTAAACATTGATATGTAATTCTTTCCTAGATAACACAACTCAATAATTTCATCGAAAATTCCATAATAGTCAACTTCAGTTTCCCTATGATGTGATCCTCTCAAGAAAACTTCACTGTTCAATGTTTTTTTGATTCCCCGTATGCATGTGTATTAAATAGAAAACCATTCACCACATATGAATTATATGATTTAACCATTTTGGACGGTGGTTTACTCAATATACATAGTCGCTTATCAATTTTATCAGCATATTGAGACACCTGAAATTTTTTAAAACAATTATCAATATTATAAATCATAAATGGAATTGATATTAAACCATCAATAATTTATGTTACTAGTTTCTGAAACCATTGAGAAATTTTTTTTGTCTCTGTTGTTCAAGAGAAGCTGCTAAAATATGTGGAAGTTGTTTCTTGAGATGATTATCATATAACCTAAAAATAAAATATGTTTAAATACTGTAACAAAAATTATAAAATTAGTCATAAAAGAACTCACAGGAGAAACGATGTCATATCATCATAGTTGAGCAGAACATATGTATGAGCTCTGTGATGTTCATCATCTAAAATCCATCATTCATGAACTCCACCGAAACCAGTATTTGTCAGATTAAATACTATTAATTGATTTCCCATTTAATCATTAACATTCCCCTCGTTTCTCCCCATGCGATTATGTTTTGACGGATATTGGGATTCAAAATATTGAGAGCATAAAAAAGGAAATTCCTCTTGCAAATAAGCTTCAGCAATTGAGCCTTCAACTGATGCTTTGTTACATATTTTTTTCTTCAATTTCTGCCAGCATCTCTCGAATGGGTACATCCATAGAAACTGTAATTGACCTCCACATTTAGGTTCAAGTGGAAAATGTATTATCAAATGTTCCATTGAGTCAATGAAAGCTGGATGAAATATTTTTTTAGTTTACATATAATTACAGAAACATCTTCTGCCAGTTTTCTTAGCGCATCATAGTCTGTTCTCGCTGCACAAATGTCTTGAAAAAATATGATATGTATGTTTTTGAATCCCAAATCATATAATTCAAAAAATAACCTCTGAATCCAATATGCATTATTCTTTCCTTTATAACATGGCAATCATGACTTTTTAATCTATTAATATAACCATTCCTAACACATCTGCCCAAATTGGAAGCATAGCCATCTGGAAATCTCAAATCTGTAATCCACTGACAAAATAAAAAGTGACACTCTTTGGATATTTTATAAGTTAATTTTGGTAACATTAACCTCTGTGATCTGATATTTTCAAATAATTCAAGTTCTAGTTGCCTGTAAATTTGGGAAATATCTAATCATGCCTTTACAGTATCATTGGTCTTACATAGTTTATCCAAAACTGTATGAAATAAATTATCAAAAAAGATTTTCTCAATATGCATAACATCCAACATGTGGCAGATAAACAAATCATACCAATATGAAAGATCCCAAAAAATACTCTGTTTTATCAAATTATGTTCTTTCCCAAAGCCATGAAGTTTTTGTTGGTTTATGGTTGGCCCAAATGTGATGGGAGGTAATGAAAATACAACTGATTTTAACTCTGTACCTGATATCATCTTTTGAGGTTCATCCCTTTCAATTGTACCTTTTCTGAAATGATATTTTTTCCTCTAAAAAGGATGATCGTTAGGAAGAAATCTACAGTGACAATCAAAATAGAAAGGTTTTTTCAATTGACCAGCATAAAGGCTTTGTTTTCTTTCATACAGTGAGGACATGATTTTGGACCAAGTGTACTCCAAACAGATAAGATGCCATATGCCGAAAAGTCACTAATCATCCACATCAATGCAGCATTTAATATGAAATTTTGTTTCACAGAAACATCATATGTATTAACACCATCACTCCACAATGAATTTAACTCTTCAATCAATGGTTTCAAATAAACATCAATATTATTTTTGGGATGTCCTCGGATTAATAGAGTCAAAAAATAAGGCTCCTTTATTAACAACCATGGAGGCAAATTGTACGGAGTTATAAAGATAGGTCAACATGAATACTGACTACCATAAGAACCAAATGTACAAAAACCGTCAGTAGAATAAACCAATCACACGTTTAAGGATTATATAGAAAAAGAAGGATGTAGATGGTCAAAATGATTCCATGAATCACCATCAGATGGATAATTCAATCTTTTATCAGTTGAAATCATGGTTTTGTGCCATGACATCATGGACAATGTGTTCTGAGTCATAAATAAACGATGCAACTTGGGTTTAAGGGGGAAATATCTCAACTGTTTTACAGGAATCGATCTAGACTTCCCTGGTTGAGCTTCTATATACCATGATTGTCCACATGTGGGATAAATATACAATGAATCATTTTCACCATAATATAAGATGAAATCATTTGGACATGCATGAATATTCCGATAACAAAGGCCCAAATTAAGAATTTGCCTCTTGCTCTCATAGTAATTTGCATGTAACACATTTCCTTCAGGTAACCGTGTTTTAACAAAAGAAAATATCTGATCATAATAGTTTTTTAATGTTACATTATCTGATTTAATAGCCATAAATTTTGCAACCGCTTATAATTTTCTTATCTTGCATAGAGGATATAATGCATCCTCAGTAGACCTCAACAACTTATAAAATTATGATGGTTCCAACTCAGGAGTTAAATCAATATCATCGTGAGTTTCAATTTGTTGCACAGATGGACCTGTAACATCATGTACTAAAATTTTAAATCGTGATAGATCGAGAAACATGTTATTAAGATCTTCTCCAGAACTACGTTCATCGTGTTGATACCAAAAAACATAATCTGGTTGAAAACCAAACCGCAAGAGATATCCCCCAACACTGTTTAATGTGTCAAACGTTCTTAGAGAACATTATTTAGAAGGACACTTAATTGTGACTTCTGAATAATATGATGGTTTTGATGATGCATATGATAAGAAAGCTTCAAAACCCTCAATATATATAGGATTTAAACTCGAACCATTGTAATTTCTGCGCTGATTTATCCAAGCTCAATCATTTAATAATGACTGATGTCGACTACCTTGTTCCATATTTTTCTACATAAAAAATAAAATCATCACTATTTTTGAATAGTTTTAAATTTAATAAGTACTATCTGAAAAAGTAGATAAATAATTAAAACTACTTAATATTTTCATTAATTAAGGACGACACAATTTCCAGTGGATTAACTACTACTCTTTTGTCCGAAAACTCATTTAATTGCATCTTTCTCACACTTATTATTGCTAATTATTTCAAATTATTCCTAATTATTCCTAATTATTGCTAATTATTACAATTTATTACAATTTATTACTAATTGTTACTACTTATTAAAATTTATAACTAATTATTACAATTTATTACTAATTATTACATTTTATTACTATTTATTACTAATTAAGCAATACATAGCAATAGTTACCAAAAGGAAAACTGCTTGAATAATGAAATGAAATTTAGTAGTCTTTGTTGTGGAGATGATTAAAAATTTTTCCTTCATTAACCAAGCAGATTTCGTTTACTAATTATTAGTAATAAAAAATTTATATTATCAATATTTACAAAAAAAATATATTAAAAATATTAAAATAATAAAAATTTTATAAAATATTAAAACTATCAATATTCACAACAAACTTTGTTCTATTCTTAACATGTTCGAATCTTAATGGGTTTTTAATTGTGAATTTATGCGCAATAAAAATTTTCTATCAGTTTTATCCAATGTAAACTCTATAATTGTACTTGCATAGTTGATCATCTTGCAAGTAGTTTTGCAATAGGATGGCCAAAGTAATGATGCTCTCGTCTCTAGGAATCATCTCACGTGACACTTTACATATATCATTGTTCTTTAAAAATTTGAGGAGATATCATTATTTTTCCCTTAAATTTTTAAGGAAGAATGGTCTTTGTAACGGTTCATGTGAGATATTTCTTATACATATGAAGGGCATGACTTGGTTTGTCCGATTGCAACATTACATGTGAAGTAATCAACCATGCAAGGACAATTATAGAGTTTACATTGGACATGGTAGATACAAACTTTTTATCGCGTATGACCTGACAATAGGTGACCCTTTAAAATTTGAACATGTTAAGAGTAGAGAAAATCATGTTTCGAATATTGATAATTTTAATATTTTATAAATTTTGTATTATTTTAATAATATTAATATTGTTTTTTCATAAATATTGATAATATAATTTTTTTGCTCATAATTCCTAATTATTCCAAATTATTGCTAATTATTCCTAATTATTTCGAATTATTGCTAATTTTTTCGAATTATTCATAATTATTTCTAATTATTGCTAATTATTTCTAACTAATGCTAATTATTCCTAATTATTCGTAATTATTCGTAATTATTCTGAGTTATTCCTAATTATTCCTATTTATTCATAATTATTCCTAATTATTCCTAATTATTGCGTATTATTCCAAGGTATTCCTAATTATTCCTAATTATTATTAATTATTACTAATTATTTCTAATTATTCCTAATTATTCCTAATTATTCCTAATTATTCCTAATTAATTATAATTATTCCAAATTATTCCTACTTATTCCTACTTATTCGTAATTATTCCTAATTATTCCTAATTATTGATAATTCTTCCGAATTATTCCGAATTATTCCAAATTATTCCAAATTATTCTTAATTATTCGTAATTATTCCTAATTATTCCTAATTATTTATAATTATTCGTAATTATACGTAATTATTCGTAACTATTTGTAAATATTGCTAATTATTGCTAATTATTGCTAATTATTCATAATTTTTCCTAATTATTCCTAATTATTGCTAATTATTACTAATTATTGAAAATTATTCTTATTAATTTCTAATTATTCCTAATTATTGCTAATTATTGCTAATTATGGCTAACTATTCCTAATTTTTCCTAATTTTTCCTCATTATTCCTAATTATTCTTAATTATTCCTAATTATTCCTAATTATTCTTAATTATTCATAATTATTCCTAATTATTCCTAATTATTCATAATTATTCCTAACTATTATAATTATTCCTAATTATTCATAATTAATCATAATTATTCCAAATTAATCATAAATATTCCTAATTAATCCTAATTAATCCTAATTTTTCCTAATTAATCCTAATTATTCCTAATTAATCTTAATTAATCCTAATTAATCCTAATTAATTCTAATTAATTCTAATTAATCCTAATTAATCCTAATTAATCCTAATTAATCCTAATTAATCCTAATTAATGCTAATTATTCCTAATTAAGCCAAATTATTTCAAATTATTTCTTATTATTCTTAATTAGTGCTAATTAATGCTAATTAATGCTAACTAATGCTAGTTAATGCTAATTAATGCTAATTAATTCTTATTCAAGCTAATAAATTCTAATTAATCCTAATTAATTCTAATTAATCCTAGTTATTTCTAATTATTCTTAATTAATGCTAATTATTCCTAATTATTCCAAATTATTGCTAATTATTTCTAATTATTGCTAATTATTTCTAATTACTGCTAATTAGTGCTAATTGTTGCTAATTATTGCTAATTATTGCTAATTATTGCTAATTATTGCTATTTATTTCTAATTATTGCTAATTATTGCTAATTATTGCTAATTATTCCTAATTATACCAAATTATTTCTAAATATACCTAATTATTCCTAGTTATACCTAATTATTACTACTTATACCTAATTATTACTAATTATACCTAATTATTCCTAATTGTTACTAATTATACCTAATTATTACTAATTATACATAATTATTACTAATTATACATATTTAATGCTAATTATACCTAATTGTTACTAATTATACCTAATTATTACTAATTATACCTAATTATTACTAATTATAACTAAAAAAACTTAATTATTACTAATTATTTCTAATTGTTACTAATTATTCATAATTATTCCTAGTTATTACTAATTAGTCCTAATTATTCCTAATTATTCCTAATTATTCCTAATTAATACTAATTAATACTAATTAATACTAATTAATAAAAATTATTCCTAATTATTCCTAATTATTCCTAATTAATAATAATTATTCCTAATTAATACTATTTATTTCTAATTAATTCTATTTATTTCTAATTAATACTATTTATTCCTAATTAATACTATTTATTCCTAATTATATGTAATTATTCGTAATTATATCTCATTATTCATAATTATATCTATTTATTCATAATTATATGTAATTAATATTAATTATAACTAATAATTTATAATTATAACTAACAATATCAAATTCCTAGTAAAACTAAATATAAATAAAAATCAATAAAAATTTAATAAAATTCAAACTAATAAACAACAATTAAAATTAACATAAAAAATTAAACATACAAAATAAAAAATATAAATACCTTAAACTTTGATATTTTGAAGATATTGACGCCCTCCGATGGATTTCGTATAAAAATCATCAACTAAAACAAAATTTCATTAAAACTGAAGAATGAAAAGAGACAGAAACCAATATCTGAATGATTTGTTGAAAAAAACAGATAGGGGTATATATAGGTTAGATTAGTTGCGACATGGTTACTAGCGACGGGATTCCCGTTGCAAATGGTCGTATTTGCAACGGGGCCCGTCGCAATTACCCTCACCAGCATTAATTACAGTCAGCGGTTAAAAGATTATTTGTGACGGGTCCCATTGCAAATAGTACCTGCCACAATCTTTCTGCGATGGGACTCCATCCCGTCGCAAAAGGTTATTGACCGCCTCCGGGTATTTGCGACGAAACCCATCGCAAACACACCTGCGCAGTTTGGTGCGCACGACGCGCCAAACTATTTTGGACGGGATTTCGCCGCCCGTCGCAAATAGTTTGGCACGGATTGGGCGGCAACCCGTGCGGCTTGCCCGCCAAACCGTGCCCAACTATTTGTGAAGGAAGGCGAAAACCCATCGCAAATACTTGGTTTTTTGCGACGGGCTACTTTCCCCATCGCAATTAGATTCTTGGACGGGTTATTTGCAAAATGAAGAGATCTCGTCGCAAATAAACTGTTGCAAATATAGATTTTTCCCGTAGTGGATGGAAAGATTCCATTAAAAACTATTTATAAAAATTCAAACAAGGGTATAAATGACTTTTACCCATATTCTGTAAAACAGTAAGAATGTTTTGAAATTCATTTTTAAGAAACATGGATGTGGATGATAAAGATGTCCCAGTAGATAATTACATATAAAAACCCAAGGATAATGAAGAGATTGTGAAATAAACACTTACCTTGTACTTTTCCGTGGCTAAGGGTAGGTTATCCTCCTGTATAATTCTGAAATAATTGTTATTAAATTATACAAGAATCATATACATTAATATGATATCATATATGATCTTTTAACATTGCTTTGTTAACAATATCTTAGTATTATTGTTATTTCAGGTGTTAACTTACCCGTTTTATTTTATATGTTTTGTTACATAAGTCATCATTATTATGGATAGTTTGGATCTTATTCATATACAGGATGATATCAAGTCCATAAACATTATTTTTAATCAACAATGAGAATTATACTTTCATGGATACGATGCGGAATGAATCTCATCACGTTCATGGAGACGGTAGTCCGTACGTACGCATGAGCAACAATATAATTTTGTTGATATGAAAATAATATATAAATGGATTGTATATCGTATATACAGACTAATTATCAGGTTATATTTATTATTAAATCAATTACACATCATTATCATACCCATCAAAATAATAATGTTTTGAATAACAATTACACCACGACGTGGAGACGGTAAGCTGTACGTATGCACGTATGGTGACATGTCATTCAAAGGATTGATAGAATAATGAATATGGATGTAACATATTTATAATAAAATCATAGTATATATAAGATATTGTAGGTATTATTTTAGAATGGAAATAACAAAGAAAGAAAAAGTTGAAGAAGAAAGGAATTGGAAAAAGTGTGGTGAAAACATTACCTCTTCTTCGGGTTCTTCCTTTTGATTTTATCAAAAGGGCTCCATAGGATGGCTTTCTGATCAAACTATGGCCTTTGGGTTGAATTGAGGGAAGTTGACATAATATTTGGGATGGGGTTGGCTGATCCAAAAGTCTTTGAAGGTACGAATTTGAGAGAAGGGGGAGTGCCCTTTTATAAGAGGGGTGAGAGGGAACCTTACGAAAAACTTAAAATATGATTTTATAATAAATTCATTTTCAGTTTATAATGGTTCCAAAGTGACTTATTTTGAGTCTAAGGTGGCGATATGTGGAAATACTTTCATCTAATAGATTTTAGAAATGTTTGGGTCACTATATGAACCTTATAATTTATATTTAACTCTTAGTTAAATAGTTTTACATTTACCATGTCTCTTTGTATTTTTATATTATATGGTTAATAAACATACTATATACTTCCAAGAGAACCCCAAGTGGTTCATTAATGATACAACTATCATCATATAAGTCCTTTGGCCTAACCGTAGATTTTTAGATATATTATATCAATTTATAATATAATATTTGTAATAACAATTCCTTTATGTCAATTTTGGAACTATATAATAATTTATTATTGTTAAATATTAACAACATTATTAATACAAACCAAATTAATTTTGTAAATTCTAACATGTCATATTAACCTATAAAATTAGTGGATTCATAAAATGTCTCATATTACATTTATATGGAGATTTATAATATCAATCTTTTAATATTTTATTAATTTGGTAATTACTGCATCACCATTGTGTCATAAATAAATTAAATTATATAATGTCTAAAAATTATAAATAAAATTAAATTATGTAGGAAATAATCTTATCTTTCTAATTAATATTTAGAATCAAATATATATTATGTGTTACCCTGTATAATTTTTTTTAGTTATTAAACTTTGATATTAAATCTTTTAACTCTTCTTTGAATTAAATAATAATAAATGGCCTAATCCAATCCAAGTGGACCAAAGAGGTTCATATTTTATTCCTAAGGTTGTTTTTTTTCTAATTATACTTATCAAATAGAATTAAGACATGTGTTAGGGTAATAATAAGTTCATTTTACCCTCAGTTTCCCTATATACTTTTAATAGTGGTAAATAAAAGTAAAAAGTTACTATTCACCAAAACTTATTTTTATCTCATTGAACCACATTTTACTCCTTGATATTAACCGTGTCTCTCGGATTTTCAAAATTACACTCACATATGTAGTAAAATTATGTTTTATGTGAATTTGAAAATTCTCCAAGGAGATGGCTAAAAGACGGTGAAAAGTTCAAAAAAAAATTTATATATCTAAAATTAGTATAAACTGACTCTAATGAATTCCATTGATCATATATAGGTATTATGTATCTATATTAACCTAAAATAAAATTAAATAAAATAAATAATTATTTAAAAAAATTGGTTTTAAACTATAACATAGTGTTTTTTACTATTAATCAAAAATTGAATGTTTTCAGAAAAATACAAAAAATTCACAGTAGGATAATTTTAATATTATGATTCCAAAAATGAAGTCCATTTTGTATGAAAAAATGTATAAAATTTAAAAAAGTTGGTATTACTATTCATAATGGCTAGTTTGATTGGTTGTGGTGTGTTAGATCTCGAAGTTGTATGCAATAGACACTACTGTATTATTCAAAGAGAAGTGTACCATGGAAGCTTGGGATGTTAAAACTCTGAAAATACTAAGCATATTAAGGATAGACCTATTCAACTAGATATATCAAATAAAATTGTTGAAACTGATAACATTGGGGAGGATGCTTCTCAAGATAATTACATTCTTCAAGGTAATAGATTCTAATATTGTGATTACATTCACTTTTATAATCTCTTAAATATAACAATTATTCTTGATTTACCATATAGGGATATTAACTTCAATGCATAGGTCCAAAGGTGAAGCCTCTGCAACTATCAAAACAACATTTGAAGGTGGAGCAACCATTTCCACAAAAGAACATAGATGGGAACTTCTTTAAGTGCATTAGTCCTGAAATATACCCCTCTTTATGACATCGATTCTGAATAGGACCCAGAATTGTAGAAGTCTCTTCATCTTGCTTAGCGCAAAGCATAGAAAAATATTTGGAATACAATATATAAGATGCCCTTTGAAGAAATTCCATTAATAATTCACGACTTTCTCTCTGTTTATCACGCTACGATTTGGTGGTTTTGAATACCAGAAATTCTTATTATGGTGAAAGATATTATCTAGAGGGTGGAGCAAGAGTATTATCTTTAACAAGACTTGATAAAAGCTAAAATGTCTATAAAAATTGAAGAGTTCCACATCGCATTGTCCCTAGTTGAGGCTAATAATAATGCAATGTTTAAGGGACCGATTCAAACAATTAATGAAAATATTGTTCAACAACTACTCCTTCAACAGGAGTTGGATATCATTACAAGGGAGCTTGACTAGCTTCATATCTCATTATGTGAATTCCATAAGGAAGGTGAAAAATTCATCGCAGATGCTAAAGAATTACATCATCATTTTGAAGAGAGTGAGGCTGGTAAGATAATCAAAATATAACAAATAGTGTATGGGGCTTAGAATGTTGTTAAACAAATGAGGAATTACATAGGAATCCTGTTGTAAAAATCTCTTCAAGAAAGAGACTCCAATTTGTGGTTTCTTCTTTGTAAAAAAAATTAATAAATGAAATGTATTTAATATTTAATCATTCATGTTTTCACTTTCATTAATTTATTTTCTTTTACCAAGGCCATTGGGACCAGTAAGCATAATGGGCTAATATTTACTATTGAAGTAGCTTTGACCATATACATTGAAATTAGATCCCAAACAAACCATTTTGGCTAAGAATTGAATTAATATTCTATAAATATTTCCAAGGGAAATCGTGAGTCATGATTTTCATTGTCACCAAATCGAAAACATGTATCAACATAAGGTGAGTCCCTTCTAAGAACGAAGTTACTATTACTCGACAAACTCATTATGGGGGCTTTATTATGTAGGGCCAACTAGGGTATATGGTGCATATCCAAGTAGTGGAATCTTTTGACATGCAGGCCTATTATGTAGGAAATTTATGCAAGGCCACCTAAGTGAACATGATGTACAGTCAGGAAAAAGATCTCCTTGATGTATAACTTTTTATTGTTGATAGATTGGGGAAAAATAAGATTCGGGTGACTCCAGACCACAGTGGGTGGTTTTTCCAAGGAAAGAAATTTTATGAATGAAAAGGGGCTGTTTTAGACCGATATAATTCATGAATAGTAAAAACATTTATATGAAAATTTTATGTATGAGTAATGGGTAAAATTTATCAGAATGAGAAATTTTTGACATTATACTATGTAATTTTAAGTCATATATTGAGGAAATTGTATTGTACCGTTTTATGTGATGTAGTGTGGACATTGTAGTGTGCAGTTTAATGTCATGTAGTGAATACATTATACTATGCAGTTTTAAGACAAGCAGTGAGAACATTGTACTATGCATTTTTATGTTATGTAGTGAGGACATTGTACTGTGTAGTTTTATGTCATGTAGTGAGGATATTGGGTGGATTTTATTTAAGGTCTTTAACTATGACCAAAGGAATGAGAAAACTCTACCAATTTCATGATTTTTTTTTGAAACATACTGTAATATTTAGGCATGAAATGGAAAAATGTAAACTGTGATTTGGGAATTTCTGAAACTGAGTAATGATATGGGAAATTGGCTAAAAGCATTATAGGAGGTCTTTTCCTAGAACAAAGTTACCATTATTTGACAAACCAATTATGAGGTTGTCTAATGTAGGAATAACTTGGGAATATGATACATAATAAAATTTTGGAATCTTTTGACTGACATGACTCTTTTGTATACAACTTATGAAATGCCTTCCAAGGGCACGTGCTGCCTAGTCAGGCAAAAGTGCACTTATAAATTTAATGTTCTATTACCAAAAGGAAAACTACATTTATGGAGATTCATATTTAATGAAGCATAGAGTTTGGTTTATGGATAAAGGTACATGAATATGGAAATAGTATCTTCAAACAAGATGTGTAAATAACCAAATTAATATAAAATTTATGAAGGTCTACCCCAAATATAAGAGATATGGTGTCTGTAGTTTTATGTCATACAACTTGGACCATAAATGGAAACAGTATATAATATCTGGCCAGGTGATTTCAATGTTATTTCATAGTGTATTGAACATGTGGTGAAGGAAATTTGTAAACCATATTCTTGAAGACTTTCAGACTGTTAGAAAGAGAAAGGGACAATTATACTAGAATGGCTGTTTTAAAATATAAATTCTTGTATATTGTCATCAATGATTAAAGGGGACATAGATACTACAACCAAGAACAAAGATACCATTACATGAAAAACCTAATATGGGGGTTGTATTATGCTGGTCCTACTAGGGAATATGCTACATATCCAAATAGTGGAATCTTTTGACTGACAAGCATATTATGTAGGAAACTTATCTAAGGACAATTAAGGGCATGTGCAACATAGTTAAGAAAAAGAACTCTTGGATATTAGAAACATTGTTACCAGAAATGGTATGAAATATTTTGAAGATCTGAAAATATTCATGATTAAGAGTATGAAATATGGAAAGGGTTTATGTTCAATAAATATGAGAAATATTTGTACCAGTACTGGCTATGAGTTTGACATCCTTTACATTGTTCTGACTCATATGTAAAATGGATACATTCATTGTTTCTTCTAAATTAATATCATGATGTGTAGTTTTAAGTCATGAAATGAAAAAAATTTCACCCACATAAAGAATTAAAAAACCTTACATATATTAAAAATCACAATATCGAATTCTTAATCTCACATGAGCTATTCTCGGTGTTAGAAACAAGGAATAGTAAGGGTCTTTTCTATAATAAAAAGGTCACACATATAATGAATAGGGGTATCAGATTTTTATATAGATTATCATCATGCACTAAGTATGAAAATGAACCGATAGTAATTGAAATACATATTTTATCTAGATTAAGGGATAAAACCCAAGTGTCACTATATGTCATGCTGGGGAAAAAATCAAGTGATACATAGTTATTAAAACATTCTCTATGCATATTTGACTCTTAAGAAGGAAATAATGTGGTTATTTTATCATGTCTGGGCCCATGATTGGAGATTTAGGCATGTTCAGGTTTCTCAAAATAGATGATAATCAATCCATATGTTGTTCATTAAAAAATCATTCCTCATGCCAATGAATTTTCACATGAAGAATGGGGGTTTTTTACACGTTCTGAGAGAACGGTTATTCTTAAGACATAAAATTGTATATGGATCAAATAATATAACATAATGAAACACTATGTATAGATATAATTCTGATAAAGGAGGATAAAAAATGAAATAAGATTTACTGATAGTTTTTGGGACCAAAATTATAGTTTTAGGCATCTCTACGTATCTCATTAAAAATGTGAATCAAGCCAAGTGTAGTTAATGAAACATGGTATCTATGCAGATTTGACTCAGATATAAGAGAACGGTGGACTCATATATTACTAATGAGAAGTGATGA
The DNA here is from genome assembly GCA_963277665.1 of Viscum album. Classification (NCBI taxonomy): domain Eukaryota; kingdom Viridiplantae; phylum Streptophyta; class Magnoliopsida; order Santalales; family Viscaceae; genus Viscum; species Viscum album. The sequence continues at coordinate 992,984,555 of OY728133.1, forward strand.
TGTCAATGATGTTTGTTTATGGATTCTTCTAACATATAATATAGAAAACTATAGTTTTACTAATGATGTCACGTAGTTTAACGTCATGTGACAAGGACAAATATGATACATATTTTAATGCCATGCAGCATGGACACTTATGGGTGTTATACAGTTTAAGGTCTTATAAATATGACATGGGTGTTGTGCAGTATTATGTCATACAATAATGACATGGAACTATGCAGTTTATATTCTTGCAGTGAGGACTAATGTGTATAATTACACAAAATATTTTTTAAGAAAATCTCATATTTGTTGGATTTGTAATGTTCTATACATCCATTGAGATTAATGTTTATGATACATTTGAATAGACCTGATGTATGGAATATGGTCCTTTCCATTTTCATTCATGTTTTGGAGCATTCATTCCCGGTATCACTGGAGTCCTAAGGACCAATACCAATTCTCATTGAAGGAATGAATGAAGGTGAACTTTCTTATTAAATGATTGTGCAATTCTGTTCTAATAGACATCAAAATGAAGATAAGTTTGCAATATTTTATAATCTAATGTTTCCAACTCATCAAATAGTTTCTAAGATCATTCATCTATATAAAACTGATCATAGATTGCATCTCTATGTGAAAGATATTGTATTTCAATTGGAAAAACTACTTCAGTTCCATATGCCAATGAATAACGAGTTTCTTGGGTTGCATTATGGGTTGTTGTCCAATAATCCCATAAATAATTAAAAAGTATATTAGGCCATGACTTATTATCTTCATCCACCATCATTTGGTGTATATTTTATAGGGTCTTATTAAAGGCCACTATCCGTCCATTGGTTGTTGCATGATAGCGAGATGAATTGTTGGACTTGATATTATGTTTCTGATACAACCTTTTTATGTCAAAAGAACTAAAATTAGATCCATTTCCAGTCAATATAGTATGTGGGATACCAAATGAAGTGATGATTATAGTTATGACAAAAATAACAATGATTTTGGCTGTGAATTCATTGAGAGGTATTGCCTCAGCCGATTTATAGAATATGTCAGTAGCATTGAGAATATACATGAACTACTTAGTCGTAGCTGGACGATAAGGCCATAATATATCCATACCCCCATGTGGAAAATGGACAAGAGTATTTATGAATATGTAGAAAATCTGGGGGTTAATGAATGAAGTTGTCATGAACTAGATGGGGATAATATTTTTTAGTGAAATATATACAATCTTGTGTCATTAAAAGACAAAAGTATCCAAGCCTTCTTATCTGATCGAAGAGTTTATGCCAAGATTTGTGGGCACCAAAAGCTCTTGAATGTACTTCTTTCATGACAGCTGTTGTCTTTTCTGCATCAATTAATTTGAAGAGAATTCCATCAATGCCTAACCTGTGAATGATCATTTGGTGGTTTGGACTATCATAAAGAATAAAATTGGCCACTCGTTGCCAGATCTATTCTTTCTCAACCCTATTTGGTGGAAGTACCCCATTATGATTATATTCCATGATGGTTGTCCTCTACCCCATGGTATGACCATATGGTTCATAAAAAGGGAAAAATCATTAATTTCCCTTATTCTGGTTTGAACAATAGGTGAGACCACACGAAAATGGGTTAGGATGATAATTGTCTCATCATAATTTGGATCTTCCAAGGCTGTTGCTGCATTAAATAGTGCATCGGCATGAGAATTTTGTGATTGTGAGACATAGGATAATTATTTCTCTGAGGTAAATTTATCCAATATCCCTATGAAGTAAAAAGAAAAAGGAATTAATTCTTTTTTTCTGATAGAATGTTACCCATTAATTTGTTTGATTACTAATTTTGAATCACATTTTATAATTAAAAGATCTATTTACACATGAAGGGCCAATTCTAAACCTGTGATGAGAACTTGATATTCTGCTTCATTATTGGAAACACCTTTCAATAATTGGAACAAATAAACAAATGCAACCTTTTTCTTGGGAAATAAGGACAATTCAAAATCCAACCTTATTGAGTTTAGGTTTTTCCATTATTTTTCCTATTGGACTCTTGGAAGCACCATAAAAACACATTTCCCATTTTTGGAAATTTTCTTGAATAGAGAAGACATCTTTATCGGGAATTTAAATATTAAACAATGTATTTTCTACAAATGGATGCTCATCAAGAAAAGCAGCAAGGTTTTTTCCATTTATTAATTTTTGAGGTACAAAATGGATATAAAACTATTTCAAAATAACCACCCACCATGCTAGACGTCTTTTAATCATATGAAGACTGAGGATAAATTTGATTGGATTATTACGAGACACCAATTGGACCTCATGATGTTATAGGTGGTACCTCAATTTATGAACTACATACATTAGTTCCAGGTAGCACTTATCAGTACTTAAATATTGACTTTACACATCATGAATAGTTCAACTATGATAGTAAATGCTATTTTCATTCCTGGCATCATTCTTTTGGGTGGGGAATGCACCTAGTGATCACTCTAAAGCTGTCACATACAGAATAAGTGGTCTTCCATCAACATGAGACATCATTACAAGGAGACTAAATAGATATCTATTGAGGATATTGAATGATTCCTGGGAATCTTCAGTCTATTTGTAGGTGACTCCCTTCTTCATTAATCTGGTTAAGGGTAAACACTTGCCTGCAAAATTGGCGATAAAGTGACAAATATTGGCAAAGTGTATTTGGATTCCTCTTAATTCAATTAAATTTTGAGGAGGTGACATAACAAGGATTTATTTTGCTTTTTCAAGATCAAATTTGATACCATGATGTCATACAATAATGCCACATAATTTTCTTGAGGTTACCCAGATTGAACAACTCAAGGGGTTAGTCTTCAAACTATGTTGCCAAAGTTTATTGAACATGGTTTCCAAATCAGCCAACTAATTGGAACATTTTCAGTATTTGAACACAAAACCATCCAAATAACATTCAACAAATTTCCCTATGACTAGTTTAAAGATATGATGCATGGCATATTGCTATATTGCACCTGTAATCTTGAAGCCAATGGTCATTACCATATAGAAAATACCACCTTGGGGGATCTAGAGGCTATAAATTCTTCATCCTATGGGGACTTACGAATTTGATTATACCCAGAATATCCATCCATGACTGAATGAACATTATAGCCAGTTGTTGTATCAATTAGAAGGTTTGTAATTGGGACAAGAATATCACCATTAGGACAATGCCAGTTAAGATATATGAAATCAATGAAGACTCTAATTTTCTCATTATTTTTATCACTGGTACAATATTGGCAAACCATTCGGGGTACTGAACATCCATGACAATGTTAGAATTTATAAACTTATCAACACCAACTTTACTTTTAGAGGCAATAGTTTGATGTGTTCACCTGGTTTCTTTTTTTAATCGATGATGTTATTCTGGAAACCCCAAATGATGGGTTGATACATCAGGATTAAGAACTATAATATATATATAATTCCAATCAAATATATCTCAATGTTTCTTTATAAAATAATTATATATCTCCTTCTCTTCAGAGGTCATGGATGCACTAATTAGAGTGTGTCATAGATCTTCTTCTATATGAAGATTTATTCTCTAAGATAATCCGTTGTGGTAGAGAAACCTTCTTTAAATTCTGGAGGAGCATCCCAGAGATCATCATATTATTCTTCATGTTGTTTTACCCCTTCTGTTTCCACTTTCATTGTAGATGATAATGCAAGGCATCCAGTGCTACGGGAAAAATCAGTATTTGAACATCTTGAAGAAAATACCACCATAACTGACCCAATTGAGGACGAAGGGTCTTCTGGTTGTAATAAAGAGGGATTGATGGATTTATAATCAAAATCTTTTTCTTCCTCTAGTATTACTAATATCTCTTCTACTCTGGTTTATTAAGTAGAGGCTTTTTGTAGTTCAGCCGATGAGATGAAAACATCTCCATTCAATATTTCACCATTTCTTGTTGTATCTATAATTTCTTCTATGTTGCCAGGCTCAATAGTCATAATTGACCTTATGGAAATTACTATATGTGTATATAAGATTTGTTTAACCTTTTCAATTTCATTGCTCGGTAACACATAATATGTACAAAAATTTATCAATGGATTTTATGGGATCCTTTCCAGTCCATTTTGAGCATTAACTCTGGTTATCTCCTTTGTCATGGGAATAATTCCATTTGTGTGATAAAAATATGCCTTAATATATTGAAATTCACATTTTTTTTACAGAGCCTTGTCACCATGCAATGTCCTGATTTGACAATTGAAACAGAGTTTCAGATATTGGTGGTATGAAGAGGGTATGGCTGCATGTCGATGCAGCCAAGGACTTTAAAGAATAATATTAGTGGCCGTGTAATGAAGAACAACCATAAGATCTAAATTAGACATAAGATCTCTAGACATATTTTTGAGTGTAATCTATAACAATGGTTCTTGTTCATTCTTATCATATGCTTGAAACATTTATGTGGAAGAAGATAAGTCAGATTTAATGTGTCACAATCGACGAAGTGTCCGAACAGGAATGAGGTTGGCCCCAGAGCCATTATCAATGAAGGATCATAGGATATCTACGTCATGGACCTTTACAGACATATACTATGGTATGATATGTCCATGTATTACTTGGTTTTCATCATCATATATAAAAGATATGACTGTATGAAATTTTGCAGAATCATTCTCTATATCGAAGACTTCTGTAGAAGAAACATTGGTTTCAACCACTTGAGGACATGAAAATGCATCAATGAGTGGCTCTTGAAGATCTTTTGATAGATTCAAATCATCTAGATTTTAAATCATTGAGGTAAATGGGACATTTGATCAAAAAATCATACTTTTGATCCAACAGTATGTGTTTCCTAGCATGGTGATCTGGTTTTTCAGGTGCATTGAACGTTTATGCTTCTTTTGTAAATGTACATTGTGTAGAAGCATAAGCTGGAATTATTACTGAATTTGGTAAATTAGAATGACTGAGTCTATTAATTTGATGAGTAGAATATGGTGTGGCTTCTAAATGGTTTTCTAAAATAATTGTGTCAGAACCGAGCATGTCTTTCATAGAAGAAACTTCATGTTCTTGTTAAGCCTATAGAACGACCCTTCCCTGAGATTCCTCCACATATATGGATCAAGAAGGGGTAAAGTAAAAAATTATAGTTTTTTAAATTTCAATGTCTTCCACTATATCCTCGACCGCAGAATATTCCTATTGATCCGCAATTATATACAAGGAACTCTGGATCATTATAATAAAAATCACATTTGGGCATAAGGATCCACTAAATGGATAACATTAATAGAACCAAAGAAGAATTCTTCATCTGATGAAGAATTGTATTGACAGAATAATTATTGTTGTTATGTTTGGTGGGGTGGTGGCCATGCTTTGGAAACAGATGCTATAAAATCTTCCAGGGTCAAGGACAACTTTGGCTTTGACACGATCTCATCTTCTTTTGACTGCTCTTTTCCTGTATGATCATTTTTCTTCTTTGAGAAATGGCCTTTTGATGAAGTCCGTTTTTATTGGGAATAAGTGGATGAGGACACAATTTGTTGTTTCATCTATCTTCATAAAATAGCATGAGTCTGGTTGATAATTTTCCTGATCATCCAATCATCATGTTTCTGCAAATTATTACTTTTGACCTCTTTCCATTCTCCTTCTTCCTCCGTGTTAGTAGCAGTAACACATGGTACTTGAGCTGATGACATTTTCAATTTCACTTGTCCAGATTCTAACATATTTTATGGAAGTTATTTGAAAACAAAGAACTTATGAATGGGGTATCCCAATATTTGATAAAATGGAATATAATTCAGATGATCATCATCTCCATCTATATTTGGCTTTTATGGCCTTGGAAACTGAACCAAATTGTTTTCTAAGGCTAAGATGTAGCAATGAACTTGCTCATTCCTGAAATTTTAAACATTATTCTATAATTCCTCAAACTATTTCTGCCTTTGAAATATTTGATCATCATGGAGCAGAAGGAATTGCTGTTGATGCTCAGGAGGTAGAGCCATAGGTAAGATGAGGTTCTTGAATTATAAGCAGTTACAGGTGCCAGTTTGAGTGTGACTGTATCATCTTTTTTCTTTTTTCTATCCTCCTTCTCAGAGTGGATAGAATTACACTAGTTTTATCCTTAGTTTCAATAATAGAATCCTTAATATTTTGAGAGATCGATGTAAGGTCTTGAAACCTCTTGTTCATTTCATTGGGATCAATGCTTTGTGTAATTCATTATGAAGATTTCCCACACAGAATGGAATCATTTTTTCTTGATATAGATGAAGACTTAAAGAATATGTTAATCCTTTCCATCATGCAATGAAATCTTATTCTCCTTTATTCTTTCATTGATTACAATACGTAAGATCAAAAACTATAATCATTAGTAGCATTGAGATAAATTGGATAAGGAATTTCTAATAGAGATCTTCCCATCCAGTAATTGATCGAGATTGAAAACTTTTATACCATAAAAAATCTTGTCCATGTAATGACTGTACAAAACATTTATGCTTAACTGCTTCTTGTTGTTGAAGAGTTCCCTATCATTGGATCAAAATGAGAAACAAAATGTGATAGGTGTTGTTCAGGATCTCCCAAACCATTATAGATTGGGAATGCGGTATTCGAAAAATGTGGTGGGGTAGGAATTGCATCCATAAATTCAGGATATGCTCTATTGTTTGGATGAACTAGTCCACGTCATTCCTCCTTAGCTTTTAATTGAGCTGTTAATTCCTCAATTGTGTTCCTCATCATTTGGGGGACATCCATATGAGCTGGAACCTATGCAGGATTATCAACTGGAGCTTTATCTAGTGAAACAACCGGTAAAACCCCTGATAGAGATGTTGATACCTACTTTGATTGTATACCCAATAGTGAGAATTCATTTTCCACATATATAGTTATTAAAAATCCCCATTGGTGAGGAGATCATAAATGATTTGCAATTTGAGGAGATTCCTGGGGAGTACGTCTAGCAGAAATGTTGTTTTGATGTAACTCTATGTTTATTCTTTTCAACTCTTTCATTTCCTCTTATTCCTGCACAAATATTTCTTTAATAGAAAGAGAATGACCTTTTCCAGTGAAAATGTTAGATGAAATTTGACCTTTTCTTTTCCCCTTATGAGATGAATTTAATAGAGGGGTGAGTTGGTGATTTGAAGGCATACCTAGATTCTGTGTAAGCCACTAACGTTCGATACACACACCTTCTTCATTTTCCTTAGTGTGTACTATGCTATGAAGAACAACGTCATCTTCCAATTCCCCTAAACTATATTTATTTATTAGAGGATCTTCTACAATGGGGTAAATAACATTCACTGATGGATAATGAATTGATGGAATTCTATCAGTGTTTTGGCTAGATTGTCTCCCATTGAGTATTTCACGAGACTGAATTATCCTAAATGAATAATTCTATGGATGTTTATAGAGGACTGTAACATGAAGATAATCCTTGGATAGTTTAGTTGTATGCTTTCCTTGTGGCTTTTTCCATAATCTGTAGAAAACTGACTTCCATTGAAGAGAGTATTTTAGATATGAAAATGCCCCCAGCCCTGCAAGCTAGGTATGATTACGTTCTTCTTCTTCAAATCATTGAAATTTTTTAATGAATTTGAAGGCTAAATTAGATGATCCCCTATCCGTGAAAGCAAGGGGGATTCATGAACTGCTATGGATATATTTGTGCAACTACTCTACTTTATTTTGAGGATATTGGTTCAGAAATTAGTTGGTTGCATCATCTGACAGTCACTTAAATCACATGTTTCAGATGATTGATGTTCTATTTCAGATATTTACATCCTCTAATGCATAAAATCTTCTAAACATGATGTATGTTCATGATTTTTAGATGGTTTATGTACAATTATATGATAAACATATTTTCTTCGGGCCTCAGTCTGATGAGAATAGGATGCGGCCTATTCTTGAGCGTAAATTTCATTACATAGAAAACCTATTGATTGTGGCTAACCGTGGGTAAAAAATTTTCATGAAACCACATTTCACAGAATTTGCTAATTTTGGAGTGCAGTGAAATACAACGCTCCATATGCACCCCATCCTCTGATATAAACACTATATCAAGAATCATAAATTAACTAGTGATTTCTCTTTAGATCATTGAAACATGCACACAGAAGGGTTCTCTTCTATTTTTCATCCTTTAAATGATGGTAAATTGAAATATATTCCAAGTCAATTTGGTGTTGTAACCCTTATGTTATCTTTACTTGATTTTGATAATCACTATAAGGTAAGACCTTGGATTTCATATGACGAAGTGTTTTCGATATGTTGAGACAAATGTCATGAATGAAATCTTTAGTTAACAATTCTGGAATGTAATATTGAGAATTTTAAAAATGCCAGAACATGAGAAGGATTTCTCATTTAGCTAATTATTTCCTCATGTTTAACACATCTTCTTCATCATTCACAAGAGTTTTCTCCACTTGGTCTGACTAGAGTGGATGCTCCATATTAGACGACAATTGATACAAGGGTGGTTCGGAGAATGATCGTTCCCTTAAGTTGTCTCCTGGTTGAGAAAGTGTTTCACACATAAATGGAAAGTCATCATACATGACTGTATTTGTGTTTTCAAGTGCCTCAAGATAGGAGGGATTTTACATGGATATGTTTTCAATTATGGAATTATCTTGACAATGTGAAATACTACTATAGAGAGGAATTTCACTGTGAATTCCATCATTGATAGGATTAACATAATGAATTACAGAAAGGGGTAAATCTTATTGTTCTATGGTGTTTTGGCCACATCGAGGGTTTCTGTGGCTCTCATCCAATCATAGGAACTCATGATTGACATAATTCTCAAGAAGGAAGCCTTCATGATGATGGTTCTGACATGGAATATCAGAATTACAACTACCAATCCCATAATTTGGTAATGAGAGGATAAGTTCTTGATCAGCAATAGAAAAATGTATGAGGGATTCAATAACTCCATCATTTAGAGGGGCCAAAACACAGCTTAATTCATAATTTTCCAACAATGCATGGTGAGAATTTTTTGGATGTTATCTTATAAATAGTTGGGGTCACTTGAGGGTAAAAGTGGATATCATTAGTAGGTATATGTGCCTTCCTCAGAGTGTTTACCTTAATGAACCGATTACCTCTAATTGGAAATGGTTTATGTTCAAGATCTTATTGTCCATATGATATCAGATAGTATGCCCCATGACCCTCCTAGACTTGAACTAGGGTGTGTATCTGCAATAGGATGGCATTCTTATGTGACCTCCCATGTGTGGGGACATATTTTTATCCTTGGTCCCCTGATACTGCTGAAGTAGTTGTTAAAAATATCCTAGCATGCATCCAAAATATAGGCAGGGATATGAATCAGCCCTTTCACCATTGATAAGATGTGTTTGGTGACTTCTTCAGCCAGATCAAGAATATACGTCCATTCTGTATCGGGAGTAGGTGTATGAGCCTCATCCTATCCTCCTTCTTCTGTCAATGGATATTGTCAATACTCACACATGGGAGTGTAGAGATGGGTTTGCCCCAAATTTTTCATTAGAGCATTCCGACTGACTTCTCCAAGTGCTACCAAACGAGACTATTTGAAGGCTTCATGATAATTGGTAGGTGTATGTGCCTAATGGTTGTTTTCCTTCATGTATTGTTATTGGACATCCTTAATTACTGGAAGATGAGACTGCTGACTGAATTGGTGATTGTTAGAAGTTGTATGTTCTTGTTACAAGTTTTCACCACACTGGATTGGTGGGCTTCTATAAATGCAGTCAGATGATCCTACTGACAGGCTGATAACATGTATATAGGTGATTTTTCATGTTCACAGTATTCCAAAAGGATTATCTGGTGTGATTGGTGGGTTTTTGTCAGATGAACCAACTGAGAAACAAAATTAGGACCGACGGGTGTATGTGCCTTCTTGTTGATTGACATCATGTAAAATTGATGGACTTTTTCAGTGGAAGAAGAGGTGAGAACCTTATCCCTATTAACTAGATGTTATCCCTATCGGTTTGTCTTGAGTTCCCAGGTTTGAGAGACCTATGGAAAACGTCTAAAAGAAACACCTCCACCATGTTGTGGGTACACTACCGCGTCATTCTAACGACGATTGATGGTGGGAGTCCTCTTGAAGGACTATTGCATTGTTGAATTAAGTCCTTGAGTGACCACATGATCCACCTACCTGTAGTACGTGAGGGATATATTATTGTGTTCCATTGATAAAGACCCAAATGGTTAGAGGCAGTGGTTGGTACCATTTTCCTCTTGATCCATGGTCATCGTTTCCCAGATTATCATGGATGGTTGTGGACCTACAGGGCATGTAGAGCAGTCTCCAAAGTTGGAATTAGATTGTACTAGAGAGATTACTTCACCAACATATTAGAGTTGTAACAATAAATATGTTGGGATGGTGATTTTTTCCATCCTATTTATGGATATCCAGCTTGAGCAATGGTCGGGATGTTCATAGATGTTGTCGTAGAGAAATCCATTCATTGGATTGAAGGGAATTATGTGGAAAAAAGAATACAACAACAAGCTATATTAAAGAAAATTCAATTTAGATGGATACATGCGTGATTAAGTCCTATGTCTCAACATACTTTATCAATTGATAGGGGACTAATAGGTGGGTAATATTATTAACCTGGTTAAGGATTAACCTAGTGCTCACCATTTTTGTTTTGTAGTTCATTGAATCATTTTTTCTAGTTTTAAGAATCACTATTTCCGGGCGGTTTCCATTGGATTTATTTATAGAACCAGAAACATCTCACAATTATTTATCCAACGGGGACCTAATTTTCAATAGAAGGAATTCGTTATGTTTGAACATTACGATACTTAAGAATGTGCATTGGTCAAGAGGATGGGAGGATGGACCCATCACACCCTTTTGGGGGAAATTATTTTCTATTGTGGGAGTCTGTTTGTAAATTTAATTTATTTTCATGAATCCTTATTATTTCACAACATATATCATAAGTATCCCTTAGATTTTACAATCACATATTAACATGTTTATGTTTTAAAATTCTAAATATGCATTCAAGGTTCGTCATTAATGGAAATATCCCTATGTATTTGAGGTTATCCATCAATGATATCCTTTAATATATTTCTTAGAGATTCTTTAAATCATATTTGTGATGATACATGTTTTTAATCCACTTAGTGGGGAACTATGGAATTTATTGTCATCCAGGGAGATGAAGGATTGGTTTATATTTTGGGATCTTGCCGGTAATATTGGCTACCTATGTATCCTTGTGAAAATAATCAGAACCCTCATTGTTCGGTGCCGCTAAATAGGACAATTCATACCTTTTATGGTCATGTGATAAGGACCTTTAAGTGAATGATGCTTGGTCAAAACATAATTTTGGACTTATACTATTGTATCCGGACGAAAATGGAAATGATATGAATTTCGAAGTAGGTTCCGACCCTATTTGGAATATGGCCCAAGGTTAATATGGTTGATTTGAATTGTTGGGTTTGAACCTCAAGGAGGATTCCTACGTATAACATATTAATGGGAATCAAATTCCACGTAGTTAGATAAATATAATAGGATAGTATGGTCCTCTGAAAAAGATATTTTTGGGATTACATCTTGAAAAGGATACCTTTATGATTTTAAGATTGAATTTGGGGCTTATTTTACAAGGAGGATGCCCTGTGAGCTTGGTCCATGGGATAACATCCTATGTATCATGTTTTTAACAGGAATCAAAGTTATCATAGTTCAATTTAATGATTCTTTGTGAACATTTTGTAACCATAACATATCTCTGAAGCCCCATAAATCATGCTTCATGTAAGAAACTATATGATCTGAATGATACAACAATTACACTTCACAATATTCATCCTCTCCTGATGGAAGAGGGTGCATTGACAATGGAAGAGGGTGATGTGATGAGCTTTACCTTAGTTCTCTTCAAATTGGACAAGGGTCCAAATAGAAAGAAGAAGGGGTGAAGGTGGGTGGCTTATACCAAGATGTCTTCCCAAAAATTGATCCTGGTAGGAAAGCGGAAAAGTAAGTGTGAACTATACCTTCCCAACCAGAGACCTGATGTTCCGGGTCACCACTTTGAGAATGAAAAGGCCATAACCTAACCCTTCTCCAAACTGGGAACATCCCAACATTGATTTTGGGATAAAGGTCCATGTGACCGCAAATATACAAACCCATCTACATTTCATGAATCCTAACCCCATTGTGAATCAAATGTGGGAAACATATGACTACATAAATACAAACCAAAATAAGAGACATGCTGATGTTCCTTTCCGAAAGAATTGATATGTCATATGGTTTCAGTGGAGGTCTCAGTACATACCATTTCAGACAAGGGAGCCAAGGATGAAGAATCCATGACATGAATGGATGAGGAAGGATTGATGGCAAGTAAACTAAAGAGAGTAAAGAGAATATGTGAATCCAAGTGGGGAACCCAATTAGAGATGGGAGTACATGTATGGTCATGAAAGTATGCTTTGGAGACCTAGTGTTCACATAAGGGATGATCAACCTATATGGCAGTACATGGGTGAGGCCTTTCTCAAGCGTTCCAGAGGATTTATATGTAATCCAAGAAGTGGGGCGCTTAATTTCTTGTGAGGTGAATTGGAGGTGCACAAGTATTTCTGACTTAGGGAGGATGGGTTCTTTAGGAATTCATGTGTTATACTTTTCAAAAACAAAAGGACATACGTCTAATAATCCTCTCTTAAACCCCCCGCTCAATGTGTTGAAGAACTACCTTGATATTTTCTAAAGGATGGGGATGTGTACTAGGTTGACTAGAGCAGCAATTGGGCTTCAAGGAAATTCTTCAATACAAATGGGGGGACTAAGGGTCTATTTTTAGGCAAGTAAATGACCATTGGAGAAATGAGTTGGGGGCACATGTGACTTGCGCACCAAATTGGGGATGCAAGTAATTGGACGCCAATGGTGTTTTGGCTAGACTATGGCGATTAAAAATTCATTCTTTTTTAAATCATTAATTTTTCATAATTTATTTTTCCATTTTCATAATAAGGGGATACACATTTTTATTTTTTATACTCTTTGAAGGAATGAGGTGTTAATTGTATCTAACCTATGTATATGGAATCACATAGTCACTTGGGACATGATTCATGTATATGGTCTTCAGATATTCGGATTAGATATTTTTAAATAATGTAATAGATGGTTTTAGTTTTTATATACCGTAATATCAGAGTGGAAATAAACAATGTCTTCATGAATAATATTTTGTTTATAGGATACTTTTGGAAATTATATAATTTCACATTATTAAAAATATTATTTTGACAAGGGTGTGTGTGTGTGTAATTTGTGTAATTATATTTAAACAAATCCTAATTTTTTAATTTTTATTATACATTTATATGTTTGGTGGATCAAATGTGTATCAGTATTTGTTACATGGCCTGAAAGTTTCCATATTTGTCTCAATTCATGATTGAATTCCAAAAACCCTTGTATAATAGAGTGTGTTTAGAGAGAATCCATATTATGTTTCTTTTACGAGTATCACATACTTTTTTATTTGAATAAATTTTTTGGAATATTTTATGTTCATAATTTTAATATTTAGTTTCATTCATCCAATATAAGTTATAAATGTCCATCAAGAGGAAGTGGTGAGAAAAACCCTTTAGCATGGGATCTCGAGCCATCTATAGAGCTAATAACTAATATTTATCAATTTCAATATTAGATTCTAATATATATTTTAGTTTCCATTGTTTTTAAGAAATATAGGGAAAAGTAATAAATTTATGAGATTACTATGTTGTTTCAAATGACCCATACAACTAACCTTACACGTTATTGTGGACCACATGTTATTGACTGCTAGATCAAGTAATTATATTGAATTTTATTTAAAATGAAATCATCCATAAGATGAGTGTGATGATTTAATCTTATATGAATCATTTACCATGTATTAAAATATAGGATTTATTGGTGCTAAAATCTAATATTTTTTGGATGTCTTAGAAATATTAAAAGAATCATTTTTTAGTACTTTTTCCCAAGGCTTTGAAGGATTATATGATATAGAGATCATACGTATTATTCTTCGAGGGTTCATAGTAATGAAATATGCAAAAAAATTATTGATTAAATATGAATTACTTCCATGTTAGATGGTGATTAGACAACCATGTTAAGACACATCTTAGATGGATTGAGTTATTTGATTCAATCCTTGTGGAATATATTGTCTCTGAAATGTTTTTCAAGGACCATGACCCAGAGAACCATATTTTTATGGGAATTTATTTGAGGGTATAACTTCAATATGGATGGAACCATTTACTGGGGTGATGAATTGGACCTTAGGTAGTCTAAATTGGAGCTATTATGTCTATTTATGATGGTGATTGACCATTAAGAAAGAGCATGAGATCATCACTTCTATTAAGAAATAATAATTTGTTAAGGGTTTTCTATGTTAGTAGCCATGGAATAATCATCCAACATATAATTGGTTAATGATTTAGTTCCATTTTTATTTTAATATGGTTAATATAGACATATTGTTTTGTATTGATCACTATATTTATTGAATACATTAAATCAGACATAAATCTTTCTAACTAATTTCATTGATTTTATTTATGAAATGATTATTTTGTATTTTTAATTATTATAAATGAGTTTTTCTTTTTGGATAAGAGTTATGTTTTAATTTTAGAGAATAAAATCATAATTTATATAATTTTAAATATGGTTTTCATAATGGTAAATATGTTGTATGATATTATGATATATTGTAAAACCAATCAGATGCCAAGTATTACCAAATCATTACACCTCAAATTCATCCTATCAAATGATATAACTATGAAATATAAAGGTATAGTATGGGTGAAAATGTGAATAAGTTGATGTTAATTATTTGAAAAATGTGGAATAAATGACACATTTTTAGAGAGAATTATGTACATGTGGTTCAACATGTGTTGAAGGAGGTCCAACAAATCGTATCTTCCAAAGAAGATTTCAGAGACCCCATTCCCGCTTAATTATTTAATAATGATTTCAATCCCATTAAATTATCTATTTTTGGATGTGTGACTCATAGATAATATCCATCCCATTCCAAAATGGTTCATTTAATATCAATCTCACGTCATCATTCTGCAACAGAACCCCATTACGAAATTGTAAGATTCCCAATATGTCAGGTTGTATACCAAACCACTATGGTTGTTTTCAATGAAGATTAAAACCAATATTAGGATTCCCATAGACATAATGTGATGATTTTTTAATATAAAAATATCTTTCATTGATTATTTTATAGGAGGGGATCCATTATGATCATGATATATAGAAGATATGTTACTAATCTTCAATGAAATCTCAAGAAAAGAGAATAAAAGCATCATGTGAATGAAAATGTAGGATTGGTTTTTGATTCTTGATTGAATTACTATTGAATTGGAATAAATTAAATTTTTTTGGAGATTTTGGGAGTTTAAATTTATAGTTCTTATGTTATAGCTTGGGGTATTACAATTTAGAAGTGGATGTCCCTATAGAGACATCAAAATTCACCAATCACTATTATGACGTGGCATGATTAACATGCATAGTAGATTGATAATGTGTAAAAGTGACATAAAAGTTCCTACAAGGATGAGTTCATAATTATGTTATGATGGGTGTATAATGAGAAGTGTAAAAGATGATTTTGTGAGGGTGTCATGGAATGTGAATAAATGCTAATGGATAATAGAATAAATTTAATGAGAGGCATCATTAACATGAAATAGAACTCAAAAGTAAAAATATAATTCATATAATTGATTGGAAACATATTACATGAACATGGAGGTAGTTATAAATCCAATTTCATAAAGTTAATTCACATATTAAAGGGACAATTTTATACAATGAAAATTTTATTTATTTTATTTTAGTGGAAATTAATCCATTCCATGGATCATATATTTCAATATGTGGTATGTAACAACCCGAAATTTTGAATAAATGTTGTTTCCTTATTCTATTTTTTATTTTATTTTATTTTTATACTCAACAAAACGTTTCATTTGATAACATGAGTATAATTAAAATGAGTTCATTGGGTTTTGACTATTATATGACTATTGGTCAATATGAACGCTGTAAACTAAACGTTTCGATTATTGTTTCTAAATAAATGTAATCTTGGTTAATTATTATAGTAAGAAGATTTTATGGCCTCACCCAGTATTCTTGGACCGATCAAATCCCATCTAACAGAATATGGGAAGGAGGTAGCACCACTAGGCTTTCCTCTGGAACAAACCCAATCTGAACTTCATCGTGTGAAGCGAGAACCGAATCGCCTTTGCGAGAAGTTCAAACTGATAAAATTACTACTCGTGCGATGTTGTTCGAGCCTCCCCCAAATTATCTCACCTTACCACAACTTACACATAAGACCTATGCTGTTGTGATAAAGGGCTATGTAAAGAGACCGTAACTGCCTTATGTAATCCTTTGTTTTAAATAAAAATTGGGATTTCCACTTATAATGATTTCTATGACTTTTCAAATGTCCGGATAAATATAGTAAGCATATATTTGGTGAATTTTAGAAAAGGATTTCTTAAAAATGTTTATGTAAACCATAAATAATTAAAACTTTTTAGGTTTTTCAAAAAATGTTCTTCTACAATTATGTTCAGTACAAAATTTACAGTCTAATAAGATCAACTTGATTTTTGATGAATAGTAAATTATGAATAGTGATTTTATGCTTAGGATTAGTAATGTGACCAAATGGATTAGTAATATCACTTAAAGAAAGTATTAATATAATCTAGGCACCTTGATTAAATAATGTGATTCAATAAAATGGTTAAATAATGGTTTCATAAATTATTATTCAAGTATTAGTTTTTTTCAGGTGAATAGTGTTTTTTATTTAAAAAAAATTAAAAATATTTAGAAAATTATTTTTATAAAATGGATTTCATTTTTGAACTCAGAGCACCGATATTATGTTATGGTAATTTTGGGGTTTTTCTGAAAAAATGAATTTTTGGTTAAGAGTGTTTTTATTTATAAATTAAATTAATAATATTTAGAAAATTATTTTTTATAAAATGAAGTTCATATTTTTAATCAGAGAATTGATATTTTTTTAAGGTGAAATTTTGGGATTTTTCTGAGAAAGTTGAATTTTCAGTGAATAGTAAAAATTCAGTTTTAGGGTTTCGGTATGTTTAATGACATCATAACTGTGTCAGGATGATTTCATGAGATATTTTATGGATTGGCCAACCAAAGGTGATAAATTATTTTATGGGGCCCCATGTGTCTTAACATCATGGGAAATATCATGGGAGAGCACATGGTTTATAGAAAACCACTTGTGAGGTGTCCCTTGGCCATTAATGCCTTGTCCCCTCATTTTCCCTATAAATACCAATCCATTCTCTCATAATATGGACTCCAAAATCATTCTCAACGATGTTATGGTCTCCTTACCTTACAAGGAGTCCTCCCAAGGTTCCCCCAAGCCCTCAAGGTCCTAACCTTTGAGTTTTAAGAGTTATGTTTTAAGGTAAGGGATCCTACCTCCCTCTTTCTTTTCAAGTAATCTCTTTTATTTCATTTCTTTTATGTTCCATGACATTATGTTGGAGGATGATCTTTTATATTAATCCTACTATCTTTTTCATTTTCATATTATTAGAGACCCCGTCTTTCTCTCATCATTTCATTTTAATAATGTTAAAGTGGCGCTGTTAGGCTGCCGAATTTTTAAGGGATTCTTTCGCCCTTCTCAAGTTCTATTTTCATGTCAGGTATTTCAAGTTCCTTTTTATTTTTTTGGGGTATGATCTCTAAATATATCATA
The DNA here is from genome assembly GCA_963277665.1 of Viscum album. Classification (NCBI taxonomy): domain Eukaryota; kingdom Viridiplantae; phylum Streptophyta; class Magnoliopsida; order Santalales; family Viscaceae; genus Viscum; species Viscum album. The sequence goes on from OY728133.1 coordinate 993,002,527, forward strand.
CATATCTTTTATGTTTAAATGATGAGATACCCTATTTGATCTCTTCAATTCAGTATTATGATGTTTTAAATGGCGCCATTAGGCTGCCATATTTTTAAGGGATTCGTTCACCTTTCTCATTTTTCAAAGTTCTATTTTCATGTCAAGTATTTCAAGTTCCTTTTTATTATGATTTGGTATGATCTCTATATCTATCATACTGATCTTATTTGTTCATATTAAGATATACCCTATTTTATCTCATCAATTCATTTTTTTTAAGTTTAAGTGGTGTCGTTAGGGTGCTGAATTTTTAAGGGATTCTTTCACCTTTCTCATTTTTCGAGTTCTATTTTCATGTCAAGTCTTTAAAGTTCCTTTTTATTATGTTATGTATGATCTCTATATCTATCATGCTTATATATTTTGTTCATATGATGAGAGACCCTATTTGATCTCGTCAATTCATTTTTGTTGAAGTTTAAGTGGCGCCGTTAGGCTGCCGAATTTTTAAGGGATTCATTGACCTTTCTCATTTTTCAAGTTCTATTTTCATGTCAAGTCTTTAAAGTTCCTTTTTATTATGTCGGTGAATTATCTCTATACCTATAATACTGATATTTTATTATCATATGATGAGAGAGCATATTTGATCTCATTAATTCATTTTTATTGAAGTTTAAGTGACACCGTTAGGTTGCTGAATTTTTATAAGAGAAGTCTTATTTTTGTCTTCCTTCCATGTTTTTCATTTCAAATGGTATGTCCTTAAAATTTTATTAACATGATTCATATCATTTAGATTCTGTCCCTATACAATTTTTATAGATCATTTTTGAGTGGGTTACTCATGTCCCCTCTATTTTGAATGTTTTCTAAAACCCTGTAACGTAGCCGTTATGCTGCAGAATTTTCGTCTCAAAATGCCTCACTATTTTTCTCAAAATTATTTTATGTTATTAAATGAATACTCCAAGCTCTTATTTCTACAGGGTTATTCACATATATATCAAAATTTTATATTTTACATTCTAGTATGTACATACATGAAACCCGCTTTCCCTTTCTGTGGGTTTAAAGTGACATAAAGATCATGTCTTAAAAGAATTTTTTTAAAAGGTTATGATTATGAAATGAAACCGATTTATTTTATGCTATATGGGTTATTTATGAAATGTTGATGATGATATATGTAGATCACATTTAATAAATGAAAATTTAAGGGTGTGCCCTGATAGCGCTCCAATGCATTGGGTAAAGACTTAATCTCTAGAGATGACCATTTAGACTGATACCTTGCTGAATAACCTTTGTAATTTTTAATGACACCTTGGGGATGGACCTTAGTGAAACAAAATTATTGTCAAAATTAAATGTAGTATCCAGATCTTCATGTTATGAAAAATTTTATTTTTATTATGATATATCACATGATTTCTTTCTCATGCCTTAAAGTTCTTTTCATGACTTTATTGAAGTATCTCCAGTTCACATGTAAAATGTTTTTCTTGTTTCCCTTACTGGGCCTTCTGCTCACCCTTTCTTTTGATGTATGTCCCCAGGTTATGAGATGAAGTAATGAACCTAGGATTAACATGAGGAGAAGCCTTTCAAGTGTTTAAGAAGAATGTTCTATATTTTCATGTTTTAAGTTCCTGGTTTCCAAGACACTAAACCTTAAAAATCCTCGGTTTTGTAAAATGTAATGAATGTTTATGTGATAAAAAGGTGGGGTGCTATATGTTAGTAGAAATTAAATATTTATAAAAAATGATAGATTAATGTTATGAACCTATTATCTCACATAATTTTATTTCATTCCCACATAGATAGCCTGAGATATGGAATGAATTCATGTTAAGGGTCTTGGTTAATTTAATGGAGTTAGAAACTCAATATAATATTGAAAAATTTAAATCACCATTTTAATATTAATATAATTTTTCACTATTGTAAAACATGATAAATTTAGTTTTGTAGTATTTATTGGAGAATTTTTTTAGCACAAAAGGGTTGAGTAAGGTGATAGGAGAAAAATTTAGTACATTTTCCAATATAGGTATGTTCATTAAAATATATTGTTTATATTTTATTAAAATTTTGTAGTTAATTTTTCTATAATGATGGATTACATACTTGAGAAATTTTATTTTCTCTTTATTATCCATTAAATTTGCTCACATATCTAGTTGTGGGTGATTCACAATCGATGAACACAAGATCACAGATTGATAAATCAAAGGGGTATGAAGCTAGTTAATGTTCTGTGAACCTGCATATTTTAATTCATTATTTCTGTACTGTGTGATTTTATTCGACATGTACTGTACTACAACATTTTTTTCATATTAATCATTTATTAACTGACATACAATGTTTTATAATTTAAGAAACACAATATAATAATGTAAATTAATTCATTGAATATTATTTTGACTATTCTTCTATAATTTTTAGGATATTCTAATTATTTATAATCATTTTAATTAAACAAAGAATGAAAAATTATGATTCAAATATTTTTTTGATAATAATTGAATAATTTAACAATGGAAATACTTATGCCTAGAAAAAATTAAATTTTAACTATTTTTTGAATTAGTTTTTATTACTCAATTTATGATAAACTCATATTGACCCTGATTATCCTCCCTTTCATTTTATATATAATTTTAAATTATCATTAACTAAATTTTCATTAAATATTAAATTTATATAAACAGTAGTTCAATTTAACAATACGATATTGATGACCTTACATTTAGTCGAGGATTATTACTACAGTTATATGCTCTTCATGGGTTTGAGATTATTAAACATAGTTTCAAACTATACATTGTTATCATTTATTATTTATGTTTCCTAGAACATGAAAATTTAATTTCATTTTCTCATTGGGATGTAATGATGCTCAACAGGACATTTTTTTTATATATTTTTTTAGATGAAAAAATGAATCTATAGGTTTTACATGAATTTAATATATGAGAAGCATACCTTAATATTTTTTGTTAACCTATTTTAGTTTTTATTATTTTTGTGTTCTTTTCATTTCTTATTATACAAACATCCATTTTTTAGGTTGTGTAGGGTAGAATACAAAAAATATTTCTTATTATGATGCACCATCATCAAAGTATAATGGATACTGAGGAGATTCAACTATAATAGTGTAACAAAATTCTGTCTTATGTTGACAGTATAGTGTAGTATAAGATATGTTCTTATTTATATATATATAACGACTCTTGTAATTAAAAATGGAATGAAAAATACCACAATACTAGATATGAGATTCTGAGTTCTAGAATGACCAAGAATGATCATATACATATAATTATTTTATATAAGATCCTATAATTTATGTAAATTAAGAGAAAAAGAGGAATATATAATGATGTACCCTAATTTTCTTTGTTTGGAGGATAGATGAGTAAGATTAACATATTTCGGATAAAAATGATTAGTGAAATTTCTAAAACAATTACTTATTTAAATTCACTTGTGACTAATTATTATTATTTAATTAATTTTGGAATAGAGATCAACAAAAATAAGAAGTGGAATAATATAATTCCATTAAATTGAAGGAGGATGTAGTTCAATAAGAAGAACCAGAGATGGAAACCAAATAAGTTTATTGGGTGGATTAAAAAATATTGTAAAAAATAAAACACCCACTGATGAATAAATTGATAGAGAGCCTCATGAATCCCATCTAAATCATGATTTTGAGAATTAAAAGCATTATTTCTCCCATCTACAAAATCAATTTTAATAATAAGATATCGTTATTAATCACTTCAATAAGATGAAAAAAGGGAAAACAGAGTTTCCTATCATTGAAGACAACCAAAATGATGATCTATTATATAATTTTAGGAAATTGTATTTTTTTTAGAAGTTAAAAATCAATAATTGGATCTATAAGATAATATAGATATGATATCTCATAGATTAATTCATAAAATAGTATAGGAAATGTATTTTCATGTGTTGGAAGTGAGATAAATTATTTCTCCTTCTAAATTTATCAGTAATAGGGAACTAAAAATAATAGGAATAGACCTGTTATGTGTGAATATACAAGGAATTATTGATGAAATAATAGTTGAAATTTAATAAAATGATGTGGTGGAAGATGGAAACATAAATATTTTTGGGTTTATTAAAGAAGAAACTCCTCGAATAACTGATGTTGAAAGGAATAATATAGATTTTAATAGTTTATTCATACAATTTTATTAATGAGAATATTTAATATACATTGGTTGAAAAAAATATATGTTTTGGATTGATTTTGAGTTCAAATTTTATTAATTCTTTTTTGTATAAAATATATTTTCCACCACAACCCAATATCACAAATACTGAAAAAAGTTGGATAACATTCCCCTATAAAGAGAATATTGTTTGGTCAATTTCAATTAAAAAACTCATAACACTGTACTATTATCAAGTTATATATAAAACAATTAATGGTATATCATAAAAAATTATAGAATGAAATTTTAGGATACAACCAATATTTGTAATTTCCTTATAGTGTGTGTTTCGGTTTAATTAGTTTATTTAAATAACCCACATAACTATTGATTCCCTTATCTTTTTTTGCATAAAATGAAAAACAAGCATTAGTGATTTATATTTTTTGAAACTAATTCATCCAAAAAATTTCATTGACATTAAATAATTGATATAATGTATGGGAAAAAATTAATGAAAGTGGGAGAACTGTTAATACTTATTAATATTTTTACTATGAAAATATAGAAATCATTTGGTTTGGAAAAAAATAAAAATACTATAGGATATGAACTTAAATAAATTGGATTATAAAATATTCATGTTGTAGTATTATTTTTTCTCACAAATCATTGATATATCATCACAATGGATATTTATTTCTACAATAAAAACATTTAAATAATCTAGACACAAAATTATAATAGAATTGGGTGAAATAATTACCATTATTATTAATATTTTAATTACACAAAAATAATGAAAAAATTGATCATTTTCATGGTTTTGGTTCATAGATATATGAATTTATTAAAAAAAATTATTGATGTTGATGAAATTTTATGATTGATCTATTTTATGTTTCCAATTTTGAAGAATGTTTTTGAATAAACTTGGATTTTTTATCCTAGTCTATTTCTTTAGTGATCATATGGTAAATTATTTATATAAATTTTAATTATAAATCTTAATAAATAATCATGTTTATAGACAATAAAATTATAGTGGGAATCGATTGATCCATCAAGAACCAATATGATCTTAAGACTCAACCTATGTGTAATATAAGTGATACACCTAGTAACAATTTAATAACTTAAAAAAAGACACATTATAAGACTATGTTTCCATTCTTCCATTATTATTTGTGTTAAACATCACTATTAATATTTTATCATTAATGTTTGAGATGATATTTTCATAGTACCAGTGAAAGACTATGTAATTAATTAGTTTGGGAGAACCTACTCATTATTTAAGGAAAGGGTTAATAGGTTTTGGATTTTTTTATTCAATATAATACCTTATTGTATAAAAAATTATGTGAAATAATTGAAAAATTTATCAGGTGTGATAACATTTTTATACCTATATTTATGAAACACCTTTATTCTTAAAATATTCAATATTCTAATTTATTTCTATCGGAGGTTGGGAATTGTGATTTTGGTTCTTTTTTGTTTTACATCTACAGTTGTGTTACATTATTATTAACACATCCCACAAACAAAAAATATAGAAAATTTTTTAATTAGAAAATAAAAATATTACTAATGATATTCATGTTTTTATAGGATTAATTTTTTAATATAAGAATAATATGGCGAATGATGTAATTTATATGGATTTTTAGAGGGAATCCATTAAAATAATATTATATTAACATCATATGTTATAATTAATTCATTCGTCCTTAATTTTTATATATCAAATTTTAATTTTTTAACATAATGAAGTTATAGCTTTAGCTTTATATATATTTTACAAAAAAATTAAGGTTTCATGATTGTTGGTGAATGATTTTGGGAGGTGATATATATTTCTTTCATTCATATAAATAGAATACATCATTTTTTGGATTTCAAATAACTCATATCATATAATTATGAATAAATATTTAAAATACAGTTTGTAAAGTTAAAATATTAATCCACCATATGATGCTGAATGGTTTAAAAATGTTATTTAAAGGGGAAAATAACTTATGATAAAAATTATTTATTAATCATAATTTATATATTATTTATTAAATTTATTAGGTTATTTTAGAATTTATTGTTATAACCAATGATTTATGAAGAAAATGAATTGAATGATTCCTTATTGAGGTATGAATGGGTTGTGTTTGAATTATGTGATTATTTTTCATTGTTAAGAAATGGATTGATTATATGTGTTTTTGATAGCATTAAATCATACAAAATGATTTATAAATAATTCGATATATTTTATTTAAATATTTTTTCACTGTATTTTAGTTTAACATTAATATTTATTTGTTAGGAGGATTGATCTTGTAAATTGGAACGGGAAATAGAAAATTTATTTTCACAGGAATAATTTTTTGAAAATGGAATATAATTTAAGAATGCTACAAAAAATAGCAATGGTTCTAGGCACTGTGATAGATCATGCCATACCACATCAATGGAACCCCAACAATTCAGTGATTATAGTGCTATAGGATACCATAATAACATGAATACATGGGTATATTTTCATCAATTATTGTGTGTATTATTTTAGGGATATTGTTATATGAGCTAAAAAACAATGATGGATAGATCAAAATCACTTTTTTGAGGAATTCTTGAAGCTCAAAAGTCCATGTGGGTGTTATTTTATGGCATGTAATCCACTTTAAACTATATATAATGGACATATTCACTTGTTATTTATTGTGATCTCATTAAATAATAATACAATCCCTTAATTATTGAAAATATTAATGTGACTGGGAAGATTTCATGAGGTGATATGGCATACCTTTATTGTGCCAAGATATAAGAGAGGCCATGATTATTTGTGGCAGGAGATTATTTCACGTACTATGTTATTGCAAAATAGAGAGAGAGTGTGTGTGTTAATGAAATGACATTAATATACTTATGTGACTATAGTGATGTGGACTTTTTCCATTTTTATATAATTGGATATAAAGGAAAGGCTATATTATGATCATTTTGAGGCTGCATTAATAAGGATAATTGTATGGAATATAATGACAAGGGTATATGATGGTTGCATGATCCTACCACAATATATACATGATAGTGAACAGTTAAATTCATAAAGCTACATGGATGATTCATAAACATGGAATTCTTATGAAAAAATATATAAATTAATTCATTCCCTAATGGATGAGAGGAATTCATAGAAAATTGATACCATGTTTGTACATCTTTCATGAAGACTATTCTTATCATACAGGGTTCGGTTAATATACAAGTAGAAGAACTACTTTTTTATGAAACTTATTTTCACCATGATACATAAAGAATTCCTCTAAAATTTTTTATTGGAAATATTTTTATAAAAATGCTATATATTCATGAAAACGCCTAATTCACTAACATCAATAATGTTAAATTCCCTTAATAATAGCTCATGTAAACACCTAGTTTCATTCAATAGATAATGCTTTAATCCAAAAACTATTAGATTGGAGTTTTCCTAATAATAATTGTAGATCATTACGTATTATAAATGTAAATTCATGTTGGATCCTAGGGATACATGCAAACTAGAAGTAGTATTTAACAAATTGATTTTGACCTTGGAGGATGGTGTTGACTATGGGATAATAGATTACATGTGATTCAATACCAATTATTAATATCTCTATATATTTCTATTTATATTAATTTTTTATTCAATTTCATTTAGTCATAAATTCTTGTGTACTTACTTGTCTTATTAGAATTGTTTAATTCTCTCTAATATTTTATTTCTTTTATGGTGATCAATTTTTAAATTATTTATGAATGCTCAATAATGGTAGACTAACACATAATAAAGTGCAAAATTGGACTATTTTAGTTCGTAAAATTTTTTTTAATTCCCTACATTCATAAAACAATGTTTTATAAATGTAGTGTTCTTATAGGACACACAATTATCATATTTGTTATTAAGTCACAATCCATGTGTAATTGAAATTCAATGAAACCCAGAATAACTAAGGTATATAATTCATGAAAATTCATTGGGTTTATTATAGTGAAATTAACATCAAATCTCAATACATTATTTTCATTTTATTTCATTTTACATTATGAAATTTAGAATCTGTTATTTTATTTACACAATGTAACCAAATTAATGTCAAATTCACATATGGTTGTGAAAATATGGAATTAATTATATTTTTTATTTATATATGAATAAAAATATTTTTATACAAAATCATTTCAGAGTAGTTCCAATATTTATTGTTTTCATGTCTATATATTTTTGTTCTCATTGAGTTTTTAGTTTAATTTTTTTTCCAAATCCATAAAATATAACAACAATCTAACTTTTAATATAGAGTCTTCAGAAATCATCCATTTTCTTTATGTTTTTAACATCAATACTACTACACATATACAATTAAATATCGTAATTTGGATTTTTTATCATTATCAATAAATTAGAGCACTATTTTCCCTTAGAGAGGTAGCAACACTATATGCTAGTATCAATTTTATTTACTGTCGTGATGTCCATAAACAATGTTTTAGAGTATGTCTTATAGGCATTTAGGGTAATGGTTATTATGTTTCCTCTATAAATTTGAGATATTGAGGCAGACATGGTGTACATGGGTTTGGGTAGCAGTGTTATAAGGGAGATACCCATTAGTGGAGTTAATAGTATTGAGGATACATATAGGGATCAAGTAAGAATTATGATATTGATCCAACCCATCATCACTATACTGAAGGTGTATTGACTATTCCAGTTATGAATCTAGTGTAAAATTTCTTATTATACATTATATTCAATTTGGTTGTATCACATTTTTTAATATGAGATACAAATGATGGTGATTATGGGTCTATGGTTTGGCCACTACGACAAAATGTGCATTTAGCGGCTATTTTTTTCATTTTGGGGTGGTTTAAACAACCGCTAAATCTATTGGCGGTGGTTTTGGAAAACCACCTTTAAATAGTGCATTGGGAATCTATTCGTGGATGTTTTCAAAACCGTCATAGAACGTTTCACGACGGTTTTTTAGCGGTGTTTTTTTATATTTTTTTATTTTTATTTTATTATTTATTGTATTATTTATTGTATTATTTATTGTATTATTAATTTTATTTTTAATTTTATTTTTAATTTTAATATTAATTTTATTATTTAGTTTATTTATTTATTTTTTTTATTTTAATATTTTTATTTATTTCGTATTTTATATATTTATTTCATATGTTATTTATTAATTTCGTGTTTTATTTATTTTTTTCGTATTTTATTTATTTTTTTTCTTATTTTATTTATTTTTTTCGTTTTTTATTTGTTTATTTTGTATTTTATTTATTTATTTTGTATTTTATTTAATTATTTCGTTTTTTGTTTGTTTTTATTTAATTTTATTTATTTATTTCGTATTATATTTATTTATTTTGTTTTTTATTTATTTATTTCATTTTTATTTGGTTTTATTCGAGTTTATTTTATTTAATTCGTATTTATTTTATATAATTCGTATTTATTTTATTTTAATCATATAACATTATTTATTTCATCCATGCATGCATGCAGATGCTCCTGCACATGCCCATGCACATGCCCATGCAATATAAAGATATAAGACGTTTGGTGAGATTTGAACCCCTAACCTCATGCATATTTTCTAAAACATTACCACTCCACCAATCTCATCATGTGGTTAATAAACAAAATTTAATATAATTATATATACTAATTGAAAAAAAATTATACATAACTAATAGATATAAACTCAATAATAATAAAACAATAACAAATAATCAATAATTAATAACCAATAATTAATAATTAAAAATTATTGATTTATTAGTTATTTATTAAGTTATTATTATTATTTAATATTTATTATAATAAACAACAAATAAATAATAATAGTATTTATAGAAATTATAAAATTCTAAAAATAAAATATTAAAATTTTAAAATTACAAAATTAAAAGTATAAATAATAATTAATAAATAATAATAAAATCTAAATTCTAAATTCTAAATTATAAATTATAAACTATAAATAATCAATAATCAATAATCAATAATCAATAATCAATAATAATAAATATATAATAAATAATAAATAATAAATAATAAATAATAATAAATAATAAATAATAAATAATAAAAAATAATAAACAATAAAAAATAATAAATTATCAATAATCAATAATAAATAATAATAAATAATAAATAATAAATACTTAAAAATTAATAATAAATAATAAATATTAAATATTAAATATTAAATAATAAATTATAAATTATAAATAATAAATAATAAATAAAAAACAATAAACAATAAATAATAAATAATAAATAGTAAATAATAAATAACAAATAATAAATAATAAACTATAAATAAAAAACGATAAACAATAAATAATACATAATAAATAATAAATAATAAATAATAAATAATAAATAATAAATAATAAATAATAAATAATAATAAAATGAATAATAAATACTAAATACTAAATAAATAATAAATAAATAATAAATAATAAATAAATAATAAATAACAATAAATAATAAATAATTAATATAAAATAATAATAAATAGTAAATAATAAATAATAAACAATAAAAAATCATAAATCATAAATCATAAATCATAAATCATAAATAATAAATAACAAATAACAAATAACAAATAATAAATAATAATAAATAATAAAGAATAATAAAGAATAATTAATAAACAATAAATAATAATAAATAATTATTAATAAGTAATAAATAATAAATAATACTAAATAACAAATAATACATAATACATAATACATAATACATAATATATAATACATAATACATAACAAATAAAAAATAAAAAATAAAAAATAAAAATAAAAAAACATAATTAATAATTACAATTAAATAAATAATGAATAATGAATAATAAATAATAAAGAACAATTAATATTATATAATAATAAATAAATATTTAATATTTAATAATAATATTAAATAAATATTATTATACAATAAATAATAACAAATAATAATAAAGAATAATAATAATTATTAATTATTAATTATTAATTATTAATAATAATAAAAATAATTAATATCACATAATTAATAATTATAAATAATAACTAATAACTAATAAGCAACAGATAAGAAACAATAAATAATAATAAATAAATATATAATATATAATATATAATATATAACATATAATATATAATATATAATATATATTTATATTTATATAATTATATAATATATTATATATAATATATAATATATGAAACACATGAAAAAGTATGAAAAGGTGTGATAAGGGATGACAAATTATGAAAACACATGAAAACAGATGGAGAAATATGAAAAAGGAAGCATTAGAAAGCATGAGAACGCATGAAAACTCGTGAAAACTCTAGAAAACCCCTTAAGAATTCAACATAACCATCATAAAAACCCACAAAAAACCATTGATAAAGATAAAAATTCATGGAAAACCAAATTAACCGTAATAAACGGAGCAACTGTTTAAACCCGTCAAAACGGTCATAAAGTGACAAAAACCTTGGAAACTCGTTAACGGAGATAACTTATGATCTGATAGCCTATTCCAGATCCACGACCAGTCAAATCAATGATCCTAAAACTATCATCGAGCTGATAGGTGAAAGAGAAAGAATGGACTGGCAGATTAGATGTTACGTACATTTAAAAAATGACGGGGAACATGTGCTAGAAACGAGGCATCGAAAAACATAACAAACCTGATACCTACTAAAAAGGACATAACTTTTGATCCAGAAGTCCATGTGGGCTCCACGACTAGTCAAACTGAAGCTCATGGAATGAAATATAATCTTGAATGTGGAGGTGTCCGAACTGACATGCGGATTTAATGTTAGGTTCGTTTGAAGACAAGTTCGATGGGACACCGGTGATGGAAATGAGGTTTTAGAGGCCTTTGGATGGGATTTTGGGGTCAAAAAAATGATAAAAGCTTGGTTGTGTCGAACTGGTGTGTATCTATCTTCTATGGTTTCGATTTGATATGTGGTAGATCCTAAATGGACACCCGGAGTTAATGTTATGGCTTTTTGAAGATGGAGAACTTTTTTTAACTTTTTATAACTCTCATATCTTCCGCACCTTAGATTATCTCATAGTTTTTATTGTATGTGCCTCTAGATATATTCATGAGCTTCGATTTGACTAGCCGTAGAGCTCCAACAGATGCTTGGATCAAAAATTATTATCATTTTAGTGATTTGGGGGTTTCTCATGTGTTTTATTTTTTTCTTTTCAATTCGCGGTGGTTTAACACAAACCACCGCTATTTCGTAGCGGTTTTTAAAAAACCACCACTAATCCTCGAAAAAAATTAAAATAAATTTAAAAAAGGTAATCCATTTCACGGAGGTTTAAAAACCACCATGAAAAAACCACAGCGAAATAGCGGCCTAAAAAATATTTACTTGCAGTTTTTAAAACCGCTGCGAAAAAACCACCGCGAAATGCACGAATTATTATGGCGGGTATATATGTATTATGAGGACGATTGTGACACCCTAAGGGGTAAAATCCATGGGTACTCATAGTTTATGAGACATTCAATCATAATATGTAGTTATGGCCAATTTTAGAATTTTATTACAATATTGATCTATAGTTTTGATGTAATATTTTTTAGAGATTGGTGGAAACACATTGCAGCTAGTAGAATATACTATTTTAGACATGAATATTTCAAATATGTTGATAGTGATTCCAGATTTTTTTTTGCATAATTATAATTATAGGATCTCTTCTTGGATGATAACAATTACCACCCATTAATGATAACTTACTAGATGTAAGAATTCTATTGATGGGTGGGGGGAAATGGGATAAATGGTCTTACCTACATTCACTATCAACTACAAAATGGTTTTTCCTAAATAAAATACAGGTTCACTCATTTTTTGGGAGGAAAAATTATTATTTATTTATTACACACATGCAAATATATATATATATATATATATATATTTAATCTATAAAATATGATATATGTTAAGAATCGAGAAGTAATTGTTTGAAAGTAATACATAAGGATGAATTGGTTAAATTTCAAGAATATATCCCCTAGTGGTTGTATCTAACTAAACCATATATGAAAATAATGTCACCCAAATTTTTCCACTAAAAGGGACAAAAAGAATTCCCAATTTCCATTGGACTTGTGAAAATTAATAAGTTATCATAACATAACATTTGGGTACAATTTCACCATCAAAAACATAAGATAAGATTGAATGAATCTACATATCATAGTATAGATCAATGTTCCAATATATATTAAAATAGATAAACTAAAATTTCTGTCCAATAATACAAATACTACTTATGGAAAAAACAACTGGTATACCATCAACAAAAAACCTAAAGAAACTCCAAGGTCCTTTACATGTGACCATATGTCACCACCACCCCAACCCACTAGAAAGGATACACAATCTCTGAGATACATCCATTATAAAAACCTAACCAATTCACTTATTTCCAATAATCCAGTCCATATAATTTACCCATGGAAAAAATAGGGTGTGAAAATTTCATCTCAGTTGTATACCACAATGAATATATACACTTTTTATCCATATTATTACATATGTTATTTTATAATATATATGTGTGTGTGTAGAAGAAATAATTTTTTATATAAAATTATCTTATTGGATTTCATATAAAAAATTAGTATTTAATAAAAATGTCTATATCGAATAACATATATCCATCATGTATAATAATATGAAAAAATGATTCAATTATCAATATTCATATCATATTGGAATATAAGAATAAAAATGGTTATTTTTATAATGTGTCCTCAATGCACGAGATGGACCATCAAAAAACATGCGTGCATTCCCAACTAAAATAATAATAATTACTATCTAGCATAAGTGAACTCTAATGATAGGGAACCACAATTACTCCAAAATTCTACCCATATAAATAATTAATTCCTGAGAACATCTCCTAGTGATAACTAACTCTAGTAAATATATCAGATGTCTATTTTTCTTTTATACCCTATTGTTGTCCCAATTTCATATTACCTCACCATTGCATTAATGTAAGATAATTCATTTTTCAATAAAAATACAAGGAAAAAATATTTCATATCCCTAATCATATTTTTATAAAAAAATAATATAGAAATAGCAAAATTATGACATGAGTAAATACAATTTTAATTTTAAAACCATCTTTCACTCGTTTTATCTAGTAGAAAAAGTATTAAAAATCTATTTTAGGAGAATTGAGTTCATAAAAAAATTATATAGCCAATAATGGTCATAGACTATATAAATATAACATATCTCAAAATAAAACAATCAATATCCTAAGTATGGAAGGATTGTTGTAGGATTGACAATAATATAGAGGCACACAACCCAATAGAATAGAAGTCCACCTCTCCCTTACATCTATTAATGCGAAATAGGTATATCATTTGCTGAAAATCCTTAATATACTATTCTTATTCAAAATTTTAATGTTAAAAACGAATTCCACTTCGAGGCATAGGTTGAGCACCCAATTGTTTTTATTATAATTCATGTTATGGAATCCAAATACATTGGAGGATGAATATTGGTTTAATAAAGGATATCCATGTTATGATATTCTTTAAAATCCCCCATCATGCTTACAATTGTCAATATTATCCACCCAATAATATCTGGTAAACAATTGTTTTTAAAAAAATCATAAACCTATACAGTCGTTCCCTACAAACAGCATACCAGGACATAGTGTCCTGACCTAGGATACCGACCATAGAATCCATTCTTTCCATGGACCTAGGATTATGGATTTTCATAGCATTTATAGGGATTCCATCATTCTAGTGGTGGGAAATGAAGGTCTGGGATCACAGAGAAACCACTTGCTTGCTCTACTCTTGGCCATGCCCAACCATGACCGTTTCCCATTAAAAAGGAACCAATATTCTATAGACACATGTACATCTGTGAACTATTATATTAGTCACTAGGGATAAAAAAATGTCCTTTTTAATCGCCCTTAAAAAATCCAAATCCCGAAAAAAAATTAAAAATCTAAAGATATTCTTCATATGTGATTTCACATACAGATGATTGAATATTATTCCCAAAATAAATTATATTTTTTAAAAAATGTGTTAAAATAGTATAACTAAAATGATATAATAAAACTAATGTATCATCAAGAACTCAAACTCCTTGGTATCATAGGTTGTAATAACCTAATTAGATCCCATAGAAACCAATGTGGTCACATTTCCATGATGAAACAAACTCTATCAATGTACTATTTAAATAGTCCTTTAAACACATGAGGTCTTAGGTTTAATAACAAAATCAAATGTATCAATAATTTGGGGAAAATATGAATGATACATATTCTGTTATGAAATATATAAATAATGATTAATACATGTCAGATGACAAGGTAATTATATTTGATAAACAAACATCCTTATTCACCCCATAATAAAATATGTGCTGACAGTAGAATGTTATAATGTACACTAAATCCTAAATCCTCAATGTACCAGTTGTGGTGAAACTCTATGAAACCCATATCACCTAAAAAACCCAATATATGACAATATTTATCAACATATTATTTCTTGTGACTCTTTCTTAGTCATAATCCTCTCAAGATCAAATTCACAATATCATTTGACTGAAGATGATACTAGGTCAATCAATGTAATATCCTCCAACCAAATCTCACTAATTAAAATATCTAAAAGCCCAATAATTCAACATTTTCTAAGGGATATAATCTTGATAACAATTTTATAATCAAATTGAAATAAATTTATATTATTCACCCCTTGTCGATTTATTTTTATCACGGATTCCAAATTCATTCCTCTTAGAATCTAAATGGCTTGATCAATCTAATCATCCATCTATTAATGATATTAAATTTAAAATATTAATTAAAAACCCATTATTCAATGAAATCAACACCACAACAAAAATGTAATATGAGTTTATCAACAAAAAGTGATAGGAAATGGAACACCATTGACTCAAGAAATATCCAACATATATTAGTTTCTAAGATATACTACCTTGTACAACTCATTAATATGTTGTAAATGTGGTGATTTCATAAGTCAATAAATAATTACCCATAACACATTCTAACCAATAATAGTCTATGGTAGGAAAATCACATTGTCTATGACTATCATATCCCATTTAGATATATTAAAGGTTCAAAGTTTCTTTATGCTAGTATGCATACGATGATCCTCTTTTATCCTATAACATGTAATGCATCAAGAGAGAAAATCTAAAATTAATCATATCATTCCCATCCACCAATAATAAATTCTCCAGCATTGATATGTATTGGAATCTCTATAATTAAGAAAATAATTGAAAACAAGCCTATCATCCTTAAAAACCAATCATAATACTATTATAACACACATCTGACTTCAAAATTTGAACACTTTATCGAGAGACTAGGACGACTGACCAGAGGTACACCCACCATTATTATTCCATCTATGTCGATGAAACTCTACATCCTTTCCTTAAATTGTAAAATATGATTCCGTATAGGTGTTATAGCCTATGTAGAATCATGGTATGCCTATTATTTAGCTATTGATTCATCAAAGTGCATTAAATACAAAATTCAAATTAGATTCCATAATTCAACTAAATCCATCATTATTATGTTAAAAACTTCTTATTCATTGTATTTGTGACCTTGTTCAGTTTTCAATGTGTTTATATAATATTAAAACTAAATGCCTAAAGGTAATCTACCATTTTTATTTAAATCATATTTAGATCTCGTTTGATGATGATTTACATCATCGGTCAATTTAACATACTCGATATAAAAATGATGTAGTTCTGCTCAAGAGGGAATAGTTGATTTGTTATATATTAAAAAAGGTTGGGTCGGAACCCTCATTTTATTATTAAATCAAAGCAACGTCCTCTTTAATATGGTTATAGGGTGACCCATTAAATATCCCAATGGCCTAGTGGACATAGAGCCCATAACATAGCCCGTAGGCCCTAATTTTTGGCCCAAGGACCATTCTATTAATAATACTACTAAATTAACTCCCTAATATATTACCTTATAATACTTGTCGCTAATACAATACATTACACCACTACAGTTCCTTGACACTACTATAGTGCCTATTATTTCTTTAGTGCCTCTGCTACTACAGAACCGCTACAGTACTTCTACAGTACCTACGCCCAAGGGGTTTGAAAACCCATTTTACATATATGATTTCGGGGAGCGTACCACTAATACAAACCCTACCTATAGTGATGTGGACTATATAACACTACATTTCTCCTTTGATGTGTAACATAACCCAATCCCAAACATGATTTAAGGAAGTAAACATAATATCAAAAAACATTAATTACAAAGGATCCTAAATGTTTATAAATGAAATTACTATTTCAAATCCACAAATGTTATCTATAACTTCTCTCCCTAATAAAACCTCACACCATTACATATAAAATCATTCATAAGATATGGAATCATTGATATGTACCAATAAATGAACCTATAATAACCATATAATAAAACAAAACTCTAAATATAAAACACATAACTGGGATTCTCTATAGACATCACCACATGAATCATTTTAGGGACCTCTAAGAAACCATTCTACAAACTCCTATGTACGATATAATTTAAAACATGAATCCAAAACTAACAATATAACATATTTCTATACACAAATAATTATTTTAATATCACAATGATGTTATTCAAGTGCTTTGTTTGATTATATAACGATATAGAATAAATAATATATTGTCCAAAAAATAAACACAAATAAATAAATATACTTTAATGATTTGATTCATCAATGATATAATTATTTTTTGAGGACTACAGAGCCTAGAAATCATGACCATAAAATCATAATTCATATAAATACTCTTGAATACTACACCTATAGTGAAATTCCTTAATAATGAAATCCATTATCCTAGAGAACCTGAAGTGGAACAATTAATTATTTCAATTTAGTGGGTTCCATGAGTTATGAAGGTAAGGTATTTTCTGTCTCCTCAAACACATGTTTATAAACAATAAACATTCATCTACGATTGCAATATAGAAAAATCATTTAGAAAAATTTAATCATACTCATTCACCAAAACATAAAGAGGGAAACAAAAACATTTGTTAACAATATCAACAAACATTTCATGAAATTCACACAAAGTCATCACAACACTAGAAAAAATGTTACATTATAACCAAGGTTTATGATGCCACCCACCCTAAATGACATGAGTTTATCCATCGGGATAAAAAATATTTAAATGATAATGATACAAATCAATCTGGGATTTAGTTACAATAATCCATCCATGATAATAATGAGATGAAATATGACTGGATCAAAAAATAAATGTATTATATTGTGTTATCGAAAGAATATTCACATGTACCTCAAGACATAAGAATCGATGAATTATATCCCTTCTAAAAATATCGGAAATATCTCTCATGGATGTTATGAAATCTGAATGAAAAAACTAATGTGTAAACTATCCTTGATGAAAACAGGAATGAATTAAACTAGTATAAAAAATCCTATATTCATAGAAGATCCACTAAACACTACACCTAAAATTTTATTCAATCAGGTCTCTCACTCCTTGGTTTCAAAATCCATTGCATAAATATTCATATAATCGTCATTCCCTTTTATCAGAAATTGAGAAATACTAATTTAATGAGGATGATATTCCAGACCATTTACCATGTAATATCTAAATTGAGAGCCCACTATGATGGATAATCCACCTCTAATAACATTTAATGGTCCCTAAAATAATCACTGAAGTTATCCAAATGACCCACACATTTGAAACACCCTTGAAGCTTCCATGCAATGAGGTTTGAGGTGTACCCTTCTCCCAAATTTGATTTAGACTACATGACATTGCCCTTTCTTCTACGTCTTATTACTACCACTACATTGGGTATTTTCAGATAACTTTCCATTTTGTCCATAATATGAACTATGGCTACATTCTACTATCACTGATGATTCAATGGGTCTTATCTTCAAAAATATATTAGATACATCAATAAATATCATACCCAAACCTTTTAAAATTGGTGGTAGGGACACATTAACATATATAGACTAAATGAAATGCCTTAGACAAATCTCGAACATCCACACATTGTAAAAATCGTTGAAAACCATCAAGATATGGGTTCACAAACATAAAATATTGAGTTCAATACTCATTGAAAAAAATATCCATGCTGCAAACTAATTATATATCACTTCTTCACTATGATAATAGTATTAGAATAAAACAATTTATTGATGATTTTAATGAAAATATTCTATGTGATATTATCACACAACATATATGTCATTCTTGTAAAATATGTGGTGAAACCAACGTTGTAATTTTTTATAGATGTTAGGATGTGTAAAATCATGTCAATCCCTTTGATCCATTATTATTTGTCATATAGTCCGTTGTCAACATAAAAGATTATGGTATTATTTTTAGTGATCCAATTACAATATACACACACTATGTTTTGGTATAATAGTAGTTATATAAAAAGTGGAATTGATCATTCATGCTATTGATTTCACAAAACAAGAGTCATATGAATGATTAACATGTTGTGATTTCTCTTCAGTATCATATTTTGAATTATAATATTTTCATTATAAATGAGAAATAATATATAAAATAATAGGATATAAAATGTATTTTAAAAATAAAATACTTCATCATGGACATAATTTTGAAAATTAATTCCCAAAAGGATGAAACTAAAATATTAGGTGTTAGAAAACCATGATCATCTCATGGTAACTCTAGGTTTAGTATAATTGTGAAATTTCATAAAATTACCCCAAAATAACTCTAATGGTTTTATTGTATTAGATGTGATATCATAAAAACCCATACATTATAGGGTGCTAAAAATACATGTGTATAATACATTATTAAATCATTACCACTTCATACCATTTTTTAACTTAAAAACACGATTTAACCAATAATGTTTCCCATATTTTTAAAATAATTCCCCAACAGTGTTCATGTCACCACTTTCTAGATACAAGACCCTTTTTATAATATAATTAATCAAGGGAATAATTATACAATAAAAAATCGTATTATAAAATAAAAATTATCTATGTATCAGAACATATATCAAAGAAATATTATATATAAAAACACAAAAACTATAATAGTATATCATACATCATGATAAAAAGGTTTATACAAAAAACTAATAGACCATCATAGTAGAAACCAATTTATGTCATGGACCCATATCCATAACACCATATATAAGAAACTTACAGACACACAAGAATGAAAATATAAACTAAGAGTGACATACAATACATTTATATCGCCCCTTTAACAATATCTAGAGAAACCATGGATAAAAAAATCAATAGAAAAAGTTAGGGATTGAGAACTAAATATAAATGGTATATCAAAATGAATCTTCAAATTCCAATCTTTATTCATCAATTACATATTATAAAAAATTGATAAAAATAAATCACAATGAAATAATTTTCTATATAAAATCATATGATGGTTTTATTGTAAAAAACTGTCATTATTAAATTATAAATAAATATTACATAACATTTATCTATGATGAATAATAATAAGAGTAACACCAATTTCACTAATCAATATCTACATAAATTGGGGAGGTATGTATATCGATATATTTGTATATAGTGTATCCTCAATGAGACAAAGGTGAAAAAAATATTGTTCAAAAATCATAATAACAATTAACACTAGTTGATATAGGTGAACTCTCAATATTATTGAACTCAGTTTATTTAAAGGCTACCCACTATTAAACAAGGTATCATTATCACATCCCTGAGTGATAATTGACTCTACTAGGTCTCACATATTCATTTTCTTCTCGAAAACCACAAGGTATTTATGATGATCTATTATATCACTATTAAATTACAGATAAAAAATTAATTACTGACATTACTTTTCCCCAGGAAAATTCTTTTCATTTTCACTTCCACATATTCAGAAAACACGTTATATTGATATCACACCACATTCATGAAGGGGAAAACCATTGTCATTTCAAAACCATTATTGAGGGTTTCTTTAAACAAACCAATGGAATAATATCTTTTTTTCATAGGAATACCATCTTAAAAACAATTTAAATTAACCACAAATATCAAATACCAATTCCATAAACAAATAACAAACTAAATACAATTGAATTAATAATTTCACAAGTATCACCAATTAATAGACCATAGGATATAAGGAACTACCTAAAATAAAAAAACTCATAATTCTTATGAAATAAATAATGGTAAGTAATAAAATTTTATCCCCATCGGTATTCTTATATAAGCTTCATTCCAAATGGAAATAGAATTTCTTGAAACATCAATTATAAAGAGGAAGTGCACCCATACCCCCTTCATGAAATGACATATATTAAATATTAACCAGATATGGGTGGACGATATATATAATACAGGTGATAAAAGTTATGAGATTCATTAAAATGACAAAATTAGGTCACTCACATATAGATAAACCACCCCACAAATATGCAGTTAAAAATAAAAATTTTAAAAATATAAAAACCCCTCCACCGTTCCCTTCTGATTCCCACTACGACTTCAAGACTTATCCCTGAGATCGAACATAGGTTTTAGAAAATCCATATCATTGGGACCTAAGCTAGTTTTGGTTGGAAATGGGATACAAAATTATCATGGTCTGGATATTAGGCCATGCAAAATATGGAAACTAACATTTCAAACTACCTTTTTACTTTCATACCTCTATCATGATTTGTCCCTTACTATTTTTAATGGGAAAAACATTAGTATACCACAAAAACCACCTTGGAAGTGATCTTTACTCTTTATTATCTAATTACCATGAAATAATAAATAAGATATTTTACATCAAAAATGAATACAAAACAAAAATGACATATACTATAGAGGTTTTATAACTAATTCATCTTATTTGGGCATGATATGTCTGCTCTTATTTAATTATCTAAGAAGGGAAATGGTTAATTATTTTTATGTGTTGATTAAAGAGTTTATAAATAGATAATGGTAGAGAACCAATATACACTCCCAAAAAATCACACACACATGCATATATATATATATATATATATATATATATCTAATTTAATCTATTGTGGGGATGTATGTGGTTTTATAAGATTTTTCATGTGTACGGATATCACTAGTTCTGGGATAAGAACAAAACATGTCCATATACTAGATTCATAAGATTTCATTGTACCAAAATATTCATTAGATACTATTTAGTTTTAATTATATGAATATAATGATTATAACCATGATTAATATGGTTTTGATAATTTTTTTGGATTCATTAATGGTTTTGATTAGTGATCATATTTTTTTATACTAACTGACATAGGATAACCATGATCAATATATATGAATATTGGTTTGATCATGCTTGAAATATCATTATTTTTATTCCAATATCATAGAATAAAATTCATGATTATATATACTCAATTCATAGGGAACATCATATTAGAGGTTGGTATATCAATATACATTATAATGTCCAATACAATTATTTACTTACAGTAACCAATCTATGTTTATGATATCCACACCTTCCTCATATTTTTTGGGTATAAATGAGTTATATAGATGGAATCTACCAATTTATAATGATGATGATATATATGATCCATATGGTGGGGGTGTTTGAGTTCTTTGATCCATGTGATAGGGAATATAAATAGATAAATAGTATGTTAAAGAACCCTAGAAAATTTCCATCACTAGAGATATGTAATTAGAATACTAGGTAATTTGATGGATCAATAAAATTTCATAGAATTGTTCAACATTATATTTTATGGTTATATTTATATACTTTTAGTACATGGATTATAGATGATAAGAACAATAAAATAGAGGTATTAAATATTGTAGTAGTAGTTCATGACCTAAGATGTTTGCATCATTACGAGTTGGGTGGGAGTTATGTGATATATTAAACCATAAATTTATTATTTATATCTCTTCATACCATTAAATATACATTAGATAGATGATGATAATTTATTATCTTTTGTAATTTATCTTTTACATAGTGTAAAACCCCCAAAGAGGGAATGCGGTTTCCAATGCCCAAATTTGAATGTATTAGGTTAATGTTGTTTGAGAGGATAGTAATTTATGGTAGTTGATGATCAAACTAACAATGATATATTGGGATATTAAATGTATTAGGAAAGGTACACACTCATTTACGTGATGTTCAAATCTTTAATCCATTATTTGGAAAATGGGATTTTATTTATATATTTTTATATTTTTTTGATGAGGGACAAAACATATGATATTGATCCATTTCAAAATTAGACCCAACATAATATGTGGAATACTATTGATATGATTCAATGTTATAGACCCTATGAATATGTTCTAGGAGATGATGTATACATAACAATGATAGGTATGGGATATTCAGTTTGGGGTCACTAATATGGATCATGAAATCTTCATGGAGTATTGTTGCCCTTTGAAAAAGACAAATATTTTGGTGTTCACCACATAATTCATCACCAATTATTAGGTTATGTCAAATAAAAAAAATAATGTAACAGATATAGTGTCTCGGAAATTCCTTGTAAAATATTTAAGTATATGGGATTATTTTGAGACCAAATGCTAAAACACAACATGATTCAAACACCTGTTGAGCCCAGAAATTATTTTTTAACTTTTTTATGTTAATTTAATTATACAAGTGAATGGATATTTATAACTATTAAAACAGTGTCAGATTAACAAATATGAGGGTACAATTGAACATTGAATGTTGTGATTAACCTATAAATCACCTAACATTGATAGGTGAGGGTCGGCAAGAAAATTTCAATTTCATAAATTTCAGAATAGAAAAAAAAAATTATTATATTTGTTTCCTCAACATTGAGATGTGGAATGCCAGAACTGGAGTGCGGCGATGAGGTGGTAGTAAACCTCTTTAATGAGACTCTTTAATTGATGTTAAATAGATAAACTATTTCATTAATTAAACAATGTAACTATGTGGCGATGAGACATTCCAAAAATGACGAGACATGTTAAACTATTAAGGAGATAACATGTTTGAGATTCAAAAGCTGGAAATAATCTAATGGATGATGAAGGTATTCACTCCAATGAAGAAGGTAAGCAAATTTCTAGTGATATCATCACACACAAAGAATGGGACAGATGCATGATGAACACCAATGTCTTTGAAAAAGGGAACATGGATTCTCATGGACAGACTTCCCCACTAATAAACTCGATCACATGTAGGGGTTGTTTTGATATAAATTCCTTTTCCCAATTTATCTTTTTAAAATGATGAATAAGGATGATCCCACAAACAAGTTGATCCACTGATCACTCTTTCATATGGGAGAGAACATTTTTCTTGGGATTCTTGTATCGTGATTAATTATTTGTTTTATATTACTTCAATATAAAAACATCATATTATTAAACACTAATAAAGATAGCGTGGACCAAAATTAACAATCCCTGATACCCTCTGGCTTGTGAAATCATCATGGATGAACCATCAAAATGGAGGCAAGATGGTTTTGAGGTGTTAGTATAAACGACAACACCCAATAGAGGTCAGAGGCATAGATGATGTGAAAAATGGACCACCAAAGCGGACCTAGTGTTCCTTGGAAGATGTTGTCGGCGCACCAGCGGTGGCCCTTGGTGGCAGCCGTGGGGATGTGTTGGGCACGACGATGGCGTACCAGGGGAAGCACCAACATATAGCTTGGGCCGCTGTGAAGTGGTAGCAGCAGGCAACAATAGTCGGTGGATGGAGGACAGAGGACATGAACCCTTGGGCACATTGTAGGGTGTGTCATGCCACGCGGGCCGTAGTATCCACTGGCGCATAGTCCAACGTCTGCAAGGGGGGGAAACATTACTGTCTAATCCAGCTGTCGTATGATGAACGAGATGCCATTTGGTATCAGAGCTTATGGAGGTTGGCCCAACGATTGTGGGATAGACCATGTATTGAAAGCTAGGACACTACATACGCTAGGCCTATGATATAACACCAAGCCAATATGTAACTCCAGCTAAGAACAAACCTACCCAATGGATGTGGGATAGGTCAGATGAGACGGTGTCTCCAAATGAATTAGTGGGCCAGACCACCGGTTGAATCGTGATATGTCCCGAAGGCCTAATTGGACATGCTTACTAGACAGGTCAGACCAGGCCAACCCATACCCTCAACAAGTCATGTCGAGTCATGTGAACAAAACTGAGGCTAGTGGGGCCTCTGGGTCAGGTTGGTTAGGTTAGTCCAGCTGAGTCAGACTGGGAAAGGATGCAACAAAACCTTGTTTAATAAAATGAAAATATCTCTAAAATTGGATGTCTTATGGAAGAGCCATTTGCGGAATTAGAATTCTCATGGATTGGAATATGTTTTGGCACACTCAAAAGTGTATTTTATTGAAGTTTTTAATATGATTAAATTCATGAGTATCAGCATCTCTTGGAATCAAGAGGACTACATGTGGAGATCCGACGAGTGACTACATGGGACCCATGGGACATGTTAGGAAAAATTGGAATCAGAGGTGGTCGGCTCTATGATAGTGGTTGGAATACTGTTGTTTTGTTTTTTGGAAATAGTGTTATATTTTCCAGGTTTGTCTTCTTGATTTAGGGAATCTAGTGTTGGTATGGCAGCTGACATATCCATATCCTAACACCGTGAATTTATCTTTTTGGAAATATACATAAGAGCACTAGTTGCATGCATCATATTAGAATTGAGTGTCTCCTCATGATCTTATTCCGTTATAGTCACATTCCCAGGTATAATATATTTAAAACGGTATATATTTTCCAATTTTGGGATTCCTCCACCCATACAGCTGGCAAAGATTCTAATTCATGGCTTTGAGGACGTCCTACCTAGCAATGAGGAGTCCGTTTTGGGTCACGTTCTAGAGATGGACCTACTAGGTGGTGCACTAGTGTTAACACCACCAGTTGATTTGTAGTTACAATTGGCATTATTGGTAGAGGATCACACAGGCTTATTACCTTTAACTTGTTCTAGATATAGAGAACTCCCAGGATCAGGTGAGATATATATCCTCAAGTTGCTGAGGACTGGATGTAGGTGGTGACACTGGTCCTTCTCTTGTTGAGGGCACCACTTGACCAAATGGTGATCATAGTCATGAGCCATCATTAGGGATCAGACTATTGAGAAAAGAATCTGGTGGGAGATTAGGGTTTTATTGATTTCCCTCAACATCCCCACTCAAGATGGAGTTCTAGAGGGAGATCTACTAGTAGATATATTCTTCAGAGAGCAGGCACTGATAGTGGGAGCTACCGCCATGTGAAATGTGATAGAATAATAAGTAGTGAGAAGTAGGAATCATACATAAGGACCCAAGAAGGTCAGATCTTTTAGGGGATGACCCTAGGAGTCAGGTTCTGTAGTTTGGGGATCGTAATGTAGTGGGAGTCAGTAGGAAGCCAAGTTGTGCTTCACAATGGTAGGTAGGGACACATGTCTCGTGACTACCCAACCCGCCACAAAAACAATCATCAGGTGGTCGAGGGTCCACCAAGGAAGAGGAAAAGGTTCGTTCAATAATGTCCTTAAGGAACTGAACATTTCATGTGAGTAGGGTGAGTAGATGGTTGAGAGTTACTATTCGAGGTTCCACCACAACCACCCCATGTGGTCCACCACTAACTCATGGAGATGGTGGATAGAGGTTAGCATAGCCTCATGTAGTAGAGTCATATGACCATGGTGCTTCAGATATTATTTGAGGTATGATCTATATATTCACCACCTTATCATCAGTTCATATAGACAAAAGATAAATTCACTCATTCCTTTCCATGAACCTCATTTTCGGCTCACAGATTCCGCTAGAGTCGTTGGCTTTATACTTTTGATTATAGAATCCTTTGGGATAAGATTTGATTATTACACCCTAGTTCTAGAAGTGTGAGAATATTGTTGGAGGTAAGAGGTCCAGCTGGGATCTCTTAGTAGCATCATTGAGACCCTACGACGTAATATTGGGTATGGACTGGTTATCCATAGTTCATGCTTAGACTGATTGTCTTAGGCATAGTGTGTTTTGTGTCCATGAAGATGGGACCAGATTTTTCAATACATGAATGAAGGATACTGATACAGTGTAGAACTAATGATGGGAAAAAATCCCTCATGGTGTCCCCTAAGAATGTTTTTGATGTTATTGTCTTTCTTGACAAAGATATATGATCGTGAAGTGGACGAAATGATACGCAGAGCCGCATGATCAGTATGCTGAAGCAGTTCTCAATACTGAAAATTGATTGCTGTGGAAGGTGATGTGGTATGAGGATGGATTTTCATCAGTAGTGGTGATCGACCACAATGATGAAATTAAAGTACACATACGACATTGAAATACAGTGCACAAAATGGGTTCATTTCGTGATGGTATATGGATCGGTATGCAGTGAATGTTGCATTGAAGATTTGGTAAATGATATTAGAAGATTTTGTAGGTATGTTTTCCTATATGAGACTCACTAATCTCACTGATTACTGTAGAGATCAAATTTCATTAGAGAACATATTTTGGTCCTTAATTTTAGCAAAGTCTGATGGATGTTCATGAATGCTAATTCCACAAACCCCCAAACTTGTTCACATGAAAAAAAACTCCATGAAAGGTTTTTGTTGGAGAATTTATCCCGGAAAGGATATGGTATGTGGAAGAGGATATCTGGAACATGGAAGCAGTTCACCTTGAATGTTGATGAGGAATATTTGTTATTCGAGAGATATAATTCTGCATGTGTTATTGGAGACAAATAATTCCACAAGAGGTTCATGGAGGGGGAGCTTTGGTACATGAAGGTGAAGATAGTTTACGAATAGAGAAAATATCATGGACAGAGGGTAGTTTGTAGAGGAAGAATGAATGCAGTTTTATGTGGAAGAGATAACAGTTTTTTGAAGAAAGAATCAGTACTCAAAGAGGTGTTACTTGCACCAATCCCAGTAATTGGTGCACAATAGATTAAGTTGGATTGATGTTTTCTAAATAAAGCTTGTGTAATCATCCAATCAGTTTATGAAATGATTATTTGGTACCTAGAAGTAAATGGTAATGTGAACTTCATATAAAAGATAAATAGGAACTTCAAAAGAGCATTTACTAATAGTTTAGGATGCATAAATTCTTAAAAATGTGGTGAACTACATGTCCATAAACTGTGTATGACCAAAAAGTCTATAAATTTTTGTGTGGATTGTATTCCAAGAGAAGTGATCATTGGAAAAGGAAGATGGTGACCCTTTCCATTTGCAGTGATCTAGAGGAAGAGGCAAAGGTAGTGACCCGTGGGAATGCTATGAACAGATCCTAAAACTTGTAAAGGAATTGAACCTGGGTATAGAAGGACTATCGAGGCTATTGTACTGATTATTGTCTATGATCCTTAGTGATTTTGGTACATCGGCATGTAACTGTTGAATCCTCCTTTGAAGTATCCTAGTGAGGGTCAAAAAAGTAAAAATTGTGGTGTCCTATACATGATTTCATATCTATTAATATATTTCTATGGGTAGAAGAGATAATTGTGTTTTGTCTAATAACAATACAAGATACAAATAGGAGAAATTTTTAGTTTTCCATATATTGATTCACCCCCCCACCCACCCCACCCCACCCTCGCCCCTTATAAGGGTATTCGAACTTATGGACATAATAATTGGTACCCTAGAGAAAGGTTGAAAGTCATCATTTCTATCATAGATGAAAAAATGGAGGTGGTCAACTATAAAGCAATTCTGATCTTCAATGGAATTAATTTTCAACTATTAAACAATCTAAATCTGCATTATATCTAATCAATATGGATGGATGTCTTCATAGAAGCTATGCACAGAATAAAATGTGACATTAACTATGGTGCATTATCAGAATCTTAAAGAAGATAATTAGATGTTGATGCTAAAGGTATCAATGCATTTGGAGAGCTCTATCAAATGAATTTTATAAAAAGTATATGTATTGTAAAACATCACATACAATGTGAAAATAATTGATAAACATTTATGTGGGTGGAACAAAAGTCCCAGAAAAAAAGTTACAGGTCCTAGGGAACTTGTTTGAGGATCTCATAATGAATCTAAATGTGTCTTTTGTGTCATTCCTCAATAGGATAAATAATTTTTTTCCATGAAATTTTGTTCATAGAGAAGTCATTGATGAAATAAAGATTTTAAAATGTATATTGAGGAATCTTCCGCCATAGTTCAATCCAAAAGTTTCAGTGTTAGGAGACAAAGTCCCTAAAGAGAAGACACTAGATAACCAACACAGTACCCATGTTGTAAATGAAATGAGAAAAGATTATATTGATATCGTGGAAAAGGAGAAGTCTACAGTAGTTCAATTCAAGGACATGAAGAATATCTATGTTGTAGATAGTATTAACAAGGAAAATATGTAGTATGTCTTTTCATTTCTCTCCTCTAATCTAAAAAGATGAATAGGGATGTTCAAAGGTATACATCTGATTGCTTGCTTTAAATGCAGAAAGTCTGTGAATTTTTCATCAAGGTTTATAATGAAGATTTATTAAAAAAATTAATAAAATAATGAAATTTAATGAATGTGGTATTCAAAAACAGGTAAAGGTATGACAAGTACTAGGATATAGTTATTCAAAAAGAATAATTTACGTCCAACAGAGGATGAATGTTCATAAGAGAGTGAGGTAGATGAGTTGGAAGACTATAATGATAATAAAATAGATGCTTCGGTGGTTGTTGTCAGAAATTCATTAACAATAGAAGAATGTACTAGTGAATAAGGTTAAATTTAAGGAAGAGTTGATCTTGAGGCTTAATTAGAATATTCACATTAAGAGGTAGATATTTTGAGAGTAAAAACAAAGTTATATATCAATGTTGTCTATATAGAAAAACTATAAATTCAATAGTAAGAAGAAGAGACTTCTGAGGTGAATATAGACATTAAAATGAAAAATTATTCAATGATTGAATGATCAGAAAAGGAGGTCGATTAAAAACTCAAAATTGAATAACAGAAAATGGAAATCACAATCTTTACTCAAACTGGAAAAGGGAAAATCAGGCGAATAAAATATCAAGAAAAGGAAGTCTAAAGTTTGAGATGAATGGTTAAAGATCAGAAGAAATAGATAACTCTATGTTCGATATCAGGAATGATGATCCTACAGGAAACTGAGAAGATGATATTTGAACATAGAGGTCCTATAGAATAAAATAAATATTCAACTCTAAATGATAATTCTGGTATGGGGAATGAGATGGAATAGAAATAAGATATGGCTCTTGTCATATCACATGCATCCACTATAATAAAGAAGATTTATTTCATTACGAAGAAGAATCAGAAGATTCTTTGAACTCAAGGAACTTATTTTGGTGCATCATTGTCCCAAAATAATTTACATCAGATAAGATTCTATTCTTGTGCTATGATTCGACACTATCAATCTGCAAGTTCCATAACAAATATTTACCAATGAAAACAAAACCAATATAGTTGATTGTATAGAGATCAAAATTCTCGGTCACTATTTTACGTTCACTGATTCATTTGTAAAGGACAACGACATATCTCATGATACTGAACATCAAAAATCCAGAGAAATGTGATGTGGTAAAATGAATCTGTTCATAAATAGTTGTCTAATATATCTTCAAGAGTTATGGAAATTCAATTTTGATTTGCAGATCATGAGGTTGAATTTGGATAATATATACTATGAATGATCAAGATTATCATTCCATATCAGATATTAAGTCAAATACATTGGTAAAAAATAAAAGGGCAGAGAGGGCAGTGGTGGCATAAATTTCATTCAAGGCCTCAAAATTACACTAGGATATGGATCATTGATAGTGGATGGACATCCATTTTGATGGGAAATAAGGATATAATGATAGGAATTTTCTATGATAAAGAATTTTTTAGAGGATTTAAAAACGATGAGGGATTAAAAAAAATTCTAGGAAAATCCATGTTTCAAAGAAAAAACATGAGACGAGCAGATATCTTGGTTGTTGAAGTCCTTAGTCACATATTTCATAGTGTTATCCAATTGTTCGACTCTGAATATGCAATAATATTTCCCTGAAATTAAGATTCAAAAATTTAAATGATCATGCTATTATGTTCCATGTAAATCATACAAAATGGAATCTCTACATTGTGATTAGAGAAGAGGATATGGGATTTTTCCAAGGATGATGAAAACAAGTTATGAAATAATGGACATCAATAAATAATCCAAGTATCCTTGGAATATTGGGTGAAATATGATTTGGCTAGAGATCTCCCAAGATTATCATGTGATCATAGGTGTACATGTGATTCCAGTGAACAAGGGAAGATCATTATAATTAATCATAAGACAAATGAGAAAACATCAACAAGATTGATTTATTTGGTGAATATTGATGTGTGTCAGCCAATTTTTCCAAAGGATATTGATGAGTTGAGATATTGTGTTATCTTAATTGATGACACTAGCTGAATGGCATGGGTATCAATAATCACCCACAAATCTAAAGTGTTCAGTTGTGTTAAAAGATATCGACTGGAATGTGAAACATTGTTGGCTCAGAAAATCCAGAAGATTCGATCAGATAAGGGAATATAGTTTACAAAGAGCATTGTGGACGAGTCTCTCAAGAAACATGGGATAATGCATCATGTTTCTACTACAAGATCTCCACAATAAAATGTGGTAATTGAGAGAAGTAATTAGATTGTCCATAACATGACCAGAACAATACTCATTGAGAATGATCATCCAGAAAAATTTTCGATAGAAGAATTAAAGAAAACATTTTAATCTTATAATAGATAATTACTTTTTCCAATAGAAGATAAGACTCCATGTGAGATAAGGATTTGAAAAGAAACCATAATTTAAATACATTCAAATATATGGATTAAAGTGTCCCATTCTCAATAAGGATTAGCATTTGATTTTTGAATCTTGTAGGGATTAATGAATTTTTCCTGGCTACTCAATGAAGATAAAATAATATAGATTCATCAATAAGAGGATATTAAAGATAATTGAAATTATTGTAGTTACTATAGTAGATAATGAATAGGATATTAAGAAGTTACCTGATTAGAATATAGAGGAATGTGATGAAAATATGATTAGGTTAGGAGATGCTCCACCCCTAGAGGATGATTTTGAAGAAGAATAAGATGATGAGAACAAATCTGTGTCTTCCAAGAGGCCATCGAGGAGAGATGAAATTTATAAGTAGAACCTAATTAGTGGCTAGACAACACTAGTGACAAAAAAGATAGTGAATTATCTACAGAAATGATCATACTTATAAAAAGTTGATCCTAAAATCATTGATGATGTAATTGGAGATATTAGTGGGGTTCAAAAAATTAATTAACAGCTTGACCAAATTTAGAAGAATTGGTATTGGGAAATTTTTTCGAGGTTAGAAGAATAGAATTCCATTTTGACTAAAGGGGTCTTTCGCAAAAAAAAAATGAAGATGGTGTTTTGATTTGAAACAAAGCATGAAATTTGAGAAAATGGTACACCCCGATAGAGGGTATTGATTTTAATGAGATATTTTCACCTATTGTGAGGCTAGAGACAATCATATTATTCTTTTCCATATTAGTGAAGAGAATGTTCCTAGTTTTCTAGATGTATTTCAAGTCAACATTTCTGAATGGAGTTCTAGAATAAGATGTTTATATTGAGAATCCTGATGTTTTTTTCATTCATATAGATGAAAAAGGTGACTGTCTGCTAAAGAATGATTTATACGGTTTAAAGAAAACACCAAGAGAATTTTATTCAAGGCCGAAACTGTTTCAAAAGAAGTATATATTTCAGTGTGGTGGAGTTGATTACAATTTTAATTTTGAGAAAAAAATAGTCATAGAATGATTGAGATGGTTTATTTCATTGAAATAATATTTGGTGGAGTAGATGATCCACAATGCTAACTATTTTATGAAAATGTGGAAAGAGAGAATGAAATTTTGATGATTGGCTAGTTAACATTTTTAAGTGGCTTACAATACAAAGAAGGAATGATTGTCACTTTTATTTCTCAATATAAATATTCCACAAGGGTCTGAGAAGGGTTTTAATGGATTTTTAATAGGGTATAAAGACTCTGGTTGTTACCTGAATGAACATTTTCCTATCTAGTGATGGAAATGGAATTAACGTCTCTGAATATAGGTAGATCATTGGATGTTTTCTATACATGACCACAAAAAGGAATGAAATTATATTCTCCACATGATAAGAAGGAATTTATCAAGGAAATTTCAATGAAAGACAAATGATTGCTGTAAAAATGGATACTTATGTATATCTAACTAACTGGGTTTTTTGGTTTGATCTATAATGACAAATCTCATTTACAGCTATTTGTATATACATATATATATTGGACCTCTTCAATAGGTGACTTGAAATCAACATAAAGAGTTTACTTTTATCTTGGAGGGTTGTGTATTTTTGGTTAAGAAAGAATCAAGATTTCATTTCATTGAGTAGTGAAAAATAGAGAACAGTTCACGTATTGTAACCTGCAAAGGATGTTTTATACAGAGAAGGAATTCTGATACATAGAAGTAGTTGACTCGGTACGCGGAGGAGGAATCTCTATTATGCGAGAGAGAGAATTATACATGGGGTACGTGAGAGAGAGAATTCCACAAGAGGTACACAAAGGGGGAGATCCCGTACATGGAGGCAAAGATATTATGTGAACAATGAACAGTTCACGGACAAAGGGCAGTTTGGTATGGCGGAAAATAGATATTGGTACGTGGAGGCGATACTGGTTTACTAAAGGCAAAATAATTATATAGAGAGGTTTTCCATGTAAAAAACCTGAAAATCAGTACACATGAGAATAATTGGTTCTTGATTTTCACAAAGAAGATTGTGAAAGCTTTAAATCAGTTCGCATAAGGATTTTTGTGTATCAAGGAGTACCGGGGAGGGAGGACGTCATCTATGAGTGAAAAAGGAACACCAACCATGTATATACAAGTAGTTGAGGATGCATAAATTCATAAAAATTATGGACCTACCTATACATACCCTATGTTAGATCTAGTAGACTATAAACTGTGTGTGGATTTTATTCCCAGAGCAGTGAGCACATGAAAATAATGATGGTGACCCTTTCCACTAGCATAGATCTAGAGAAAGAGGCATAAGAAGTGACCTTTGGGAATGTAATTAGTAGAACATAAAAATTGTAAAGGAGGTCATTTTGGGTATTCATGATATAGAATGAATGTTTTACTTATTATTAGATATGACCCTTTGTGAATTTAGTACATCGATACATTATTGTTGGATACTCATTGAACGTAGCCCCGTGAGGGTAATCCAAGTAAAAATTGATGAGTCATGTGCATGGTTTCATATCTATTTATATATTTTCTACAAGAGTAAGATATAATTGTGTTTTTTTAACAATGAACCAATATTCCAAGGGGAGAATGATTTGATACTTAATACCCTGATTCGAACCCCCTCTCAAGGTACTTGACCTAGTGGAGTGAACATCACACTTTTTCAGAGGAGGATGCAGCTAAGCACTCACCTATTGGCTACAATCACCCTCAGTTCAGAGGATAATAGTAATATGAGGTTTTTTTTATTTGTGAATGACTATTAAAAATGTTATAGGACAACCTCCTCATAGGGAGGTAGAATTATTCATCAATTTTTACCCTAGGATGGAACCGATATCCCAATTAGAATATCAGATGGATCCCGTAGATCTTCAAGAGTTGTGGGTACAACTATAGTACATTCAAAAGAAGAGGTTTTATGCTACCAAGAATTTCACCATGGACTACCCAATTTTTGTTTTCAAAGAATGAAGATATAAGCTTGAGGCTATGTCAAGAAAACTGACACTTGAACCCGGTGACCGTTAAAAACAAATATTTACTTCAGATAATTGACGACCTCATTGATCATATAATGTGGGTGATGTCATTATCTGTTATAGACATCGATTCAGGATATCACCAGCTTTGGTTACCAGATGAGAATGTTTCAATGATAGACTTCATATACCGGCATGTACACTATGAGTTCTCGGAGATTTCCTTTGGTGTGATCAATACCACAGAAGTGTTCATGGGACTCATAAAAAATCTTCTATACTTAAATCGATCATTTTGTGATAATCTTCATTGGTGAAATATTGGTGTACTCGGTGTCATACTAGTAGCACACTATAGACCTATGGGTAGTCTTGAAATCACTATGAGAGTACCACCATTATGGGATACTCTCGATGTTCCAGTTCTAGATACATGATTTCATCATTCAAGGACACATCATATTTGATTCAGGAGTTGTAGTGGATCTGGTGATGATAGAGTCAGTTCTTGCTTGTGATCCACACATGAGTGTGACTACAGTGCGAAGTTTCATGGGCTTAGAAAGATTATATTAGAGGTTCATGTGAAAATTTTCTTGAGTATAATTACACTTATTGTCTTCTAAATTTATTCTAAAATGATTCCAGTAGAAAATAAAATGCTTGTAGTGTTTCCAGAGATTTGGTGGAGAGAGATGAGTGCCCCCATTCTAAGAATACCAGAGGAGGGTGTTGTGTATGTTCTTTTCTATATAGAGTCAGCAACTAGACTGGGTTGTTTCCTAATATAGGAGAGAGCAGTTATAACCTATGATTCATTGAATTTGGGATGTCATGAAGAGATATATGTGACCCATGACTTGGAGTTATCTACTGTGGTATTTTCATTGAAGTGGTGGGAGCACTACTAAATGGGTGAGTGGTTTACAGTCTACTCCGACCACAATGGTCTCAGTTATATATTCTCATAGAACAAAATTAATGTAATTTACTGGTGATGTCTAGAGTTCCTACAACACTATGATATCGAGATAGTATATTCTCAAGGTAAGGGGAATGTGGTTGTAGACATGATCAGATAGAGATATGGGTTGTAGCCGCTATGTGAGGTGATAGAGCATCTAGCCATGAGGTAGATACACATTATGGATGTTGATGGAAAAAATTACCATCGTTCAATGAATTTCACCCCCCCCCCCACTCATTCAATGAGTTATGGAGGAACAACCAATGCATGATTAATGTGAGGCACGATGTGATCAATTATCCTCAATATGGGCTCCTTGTGGATTTTTGATAGGTTGGGGCACATCATCTTTTTATGAAGGTGCACCGTAGTACCCATGACATTGTATGGGGATGTTTTGAGATTGTTTTATACATCCTCATTGGTGGTACATAAAGGTGTGGATAAGATGTATTGGGACCTCCAACATCTATTCAGGTTTCCGGGGATGAAGAAAGTGGTGGCAGATTTTGTCACACGATGGTTCACAAGTTAGAAGGTGAATGTTGAGCATCTGGATCTAGTATGCTTAGCCTAACCAAGGGAGGTAACATAATGGAAGTGGGATGATATATCTATGTAATTTGTGATCATTTAACCACAAATGTTGATGGTCCATGATTAAATCTGGGAAATTTTTGACCGAATCAACATGTCATCTCACTACGTAATCATTCCGGAGTATGGATCCGTAGAGGGATTGGGGTGCCTCTATGTCCAGGAGATAGTGCAGCTTCATGGGTTCTCACAAAGATCATATCAGACCATGATTATTGCTTCACAACCAAGATTTGGATGGTATTACAAGATTCATTCAAGACTTAGTGGGGTTTGAACACAAATTCTAAACCATAGTCTAATGGTTAGACAGATCGAACCATACCAAAACAAGAAGACATTCTTTGTTCCAACGTCCTTGATTCTAGTCATATTTCGTAGAACACCTACCAATTTTAGAGTTTTCATACAAAAAAAAGTATCTCTCCACCATATTAATGGAACCAATAGATTCTATGTATGAGAGGCCTTGCAAATCCCATTTGTACTGGACAGACCCATGGGAGTCAGCACTCATGGCTCCAAATCTAATATGAGCTACCATTGAAATGGTGCCGATCATCCAGGTGTAGATATGACTTCACAAAGTAGGTATAAATCTTATGCTGATAGGATATGGATCAATTGTGACTTCGAGGATGGAATCTATGTCTTCTTTCAGGTCACACCCCGATTAGGATTGCTAAGATTTGGCTCAGGTGACAAGTTTTTTCTATGGCTCATTAGACCATTCCATATTCTATGAAGTGTTGGAATGGAAGAGTACCCATAGATCTCCTCCCGTAGATGCACCATTTGAATGATGATTTCCATGTTTCATAGAGGAGGTGGTATGTGCGTGATCTATCACACATCATCGTATTGGGTCAGATTGAGATTGATGTTGGGGTGACATTTGCATAGTTCTTGGAAGAGATTGAGGATCGATAGAAGTGTAACCTTCATGGACTGTCGATTCCACTAGTGTACGTTCTATGGTAGAATGAGAATCTCTAGGAGGGAACATGGGAGCATATGGATCAAATTCGTGCTCAATACTACCATTTGATTCTATAGCATAGTTTTGTCTTTTTGGGACGTAATGCCTTAGAGGTGGGGGTACTGTAATGTCTCGTAAATTACATGTAATCTTATAAATTATATGGGATTTTTTGGAGACATGATGCTCAAACGACATGTGATTCTGAGGCTTGGTGAGCTCGAAATTGTTTTTAGATTTTTTTTAAAAAATTTGATTAATTAAACATGTGTACAGGTTTTCAAACATTTACACTATATCCTGATTAAAAAATACGAGAGCACCATTGAACACAGAACATTGGGATTTTACTAGAAAGGACCGAACATTGACTAGCGAGGGTCGACAAGAAATGTTACTTTCCAAACATTTAACATGATAAATATAGTAAAAAATTGTAATTTTATTTTATGTTCCTCAACATTGAGTGGTGGAATGTTCGCACTAAAGTGCGAAAACAAGGTTGAGAAAAAAAATTAATTAGACTCTTTCACTGATGTGAAATTGATAAACTGTTTCATTAATGAATTAGTTTAACTATGTAGTGACATAGTCTCACTGAAATGCAATGATGTGTTTCTCTATTAATGAGATAATAGGTTTGAGGATCAGAAGGTGGAATTCCTCTAGCATAGGGAAAAGGTTTCTCTAACCTATGAAGAACACCAAAAAATCACAAGTGACATCGACCGACATTAATGAATGTTAAAAATGAATAAGGAACACCAATAGAATTGAATAATGGAACACATATTCCTATGAATGGATCGCTTTAGCGACGAACTGGATCCCAAGTAGTGGTTGTTTTTATTTGAATTCATTTTCCCCGTTCTTTATTCTAAAACGATGAACACTGATCAACCCATGAAAATTTTGATTTTTGGATCACTCGTTCTTTCATGAGGTGTCCTTTATATGAGTATTCTTTTATCCATAGTTATTATTGTTCTGATAGTACTTCATTACTAAACCTCCCCAGGAATAAACTCTAATACAAAGGGGGTGAGTGGCCACACACAATGCCTGAGCCTTTCCTCCTTGTGCATTATTCATGGAAGAACAATGGAAATGGTGGAAACATGGTTTTGAGGCCTTATCCAGGATGGTGGAACACCATGGATGATTAAGGTGCATACATCACAAAATACGGACCACCAGAGCAGACATACTGGTATATGGAAGGCTCCATCAGTGGTAGCCCATGATGGTTTCTATAGACGGATTGTGGCACACAATGAAAACACATCAGGGGCAGCAGTTGCGGCTGGATCGGGTTGCATCTACAAATGTCATGAACTATGCATACCTCTGTTCTCCAATAGAACTCGGTCCAGCAACTGCGTGTGGGGAACGAAATGCAGTCAGTTTAGCCGATCATGTCTTTCCAAATTGGATGCTATTAGGTGTATGGGTTACGGGAGGATTGTCTGCCTGTTTCGGGAAAGACAGGGGTGAAAAAGATGGGACTCTATGACTCTTGGGTAGGAATCAAATCAGACCTTCTTTTACGGGACTGGCTGAAGATATGACACTGGGCAATAGAGACCAGGTTAGTAGCGACCAGATGGGCTAGGCCACAAGCTGAACCGGAGCATGTCCAGAAAGGCCCAATGGTCCTGGACCACTATCCAGGATATACCAGACTAGAACAGACCGGAATCTGGTCACTTCAGATCATCCGCATCAATCTAAGTAATTTGTGGCCCCCTGAATGGGTTGGTTAGGTTAGCCCAACTGGGTCAGACTGTACACAAATGCAGCCGACCCTTATTTATTAATACACAAATATCCCTAAAATTAGGGGTATGATTGACGATCTGCTATGGAGTTTGAATCTTCTTAGTGAGGAGGATCATTTAGAATAATATAAATAGGATAATATAAAATTGGGAATGTCATGAATTACTTTAGGAGTTGTTTCTCTTAGAATCTAGTGCACTACATACAAAGATCATTCATCTGACTATTACCCAAAAACTACTCACATGACATCACGTGTGGATATACTACAATCTCCTAGTGGAATGATAATATGTGTGATCTAGAGTACTTACAGTGTGTAGCAGCTCTATGTGACCCGACAGAACAACAATACTCATCGGTTTGGAGTACCTCAGTATGATGGCCAAAATGAAGAGAGACAATTTGTGAACTGACATGCCCACGATGTGGAGCTGATCAATGTGAATACGAATACACATGGTACTCATCAAAGATGAGTACCAAAATAGTCCAAGGATTTTTGGAAGTATCATTGTGTGACTCTACAAGCCCATGGTGTGTACATTCTCTTTGTGACCTAGTGTACACACGATACTAATATTTGAGGAGTACCCCAGAAACCCGAGGTGTTCATTGAATCAAATGATGATGATTCTATCTATACAAAATATTTTACAAGAATGAGATTGAATTTCATTGTGTATACTATTCTTTTTGATCTTTTCATTTTGTTATGGGGACCCTAATAAGTAATATGCTACTCACCTCTGTATGGTTATCGCTCAAATGTGTCATGTCTTCTGCATATTACTGACACCGAGACTGAGGAATAGTATTCAAAGGACTAGGTAGGGTCAAGTGAGTTTAGGCAGGTGGGGAATACATATACATCTTATAGAATCTACTATACAATTACCACCACATGGGGTTTTAACTGGAAAGCATTACTGAGTTCGTTGTACTTTCCGGTATTTTTTTGTTGGGTTTTTATTCTGGCCTATTTGGCATATAGCTTTTACCTTTACTCAATGGTTGTTTATTATCATTCATTTTTCCCTTCCAGTTTTGTGATGTTGTAGTCTGTGTGCGCTTTCAGGTACTTAGGGAAATTCCTTCCACATTCAGGATGACACCTTCGGTGCTAGTCTCCAATCCCCAGCATTTGGTAGGCGGGATTGGGGTATTCATGGTATGGGCCC
The DNA here is from genome assembly GCA_963277665.1 of Viscum album. Taxonomy (NCBI): domain Eukaryota; kingdom Viridiplantae; phylum Streptophyta; class Magnoliopsida; order Santalales; family Viscaceae; genus Viscum; species Viscum album. Next base: position 993,043,300 of record OY728133.1, read on the forward strand.
TAGGGTATAGGTCATGAAAAAAAATTTATTTCCATGTTCTCCTTCATTGATTCATGTATGATGATGTTTTTATTGAATTTATGATGAGCATACCATGTTCACCCCATGTTAGTGATATGTAATGAGAATTTGTCAATTTTTTGAACTAAATGGATCACTTATAATTGAAAACGAGAACTTTTATGTTGACCATTTTTGTTTGTTTTGTATTTGTATGATATTATTTCTTCATGTTGTTCAACATTGAATCATATTTGATCATGGTTCCCAATATTTGTCTGAAATATTCATATTCTTGTAGAAGATGTTATAAAATTTGATGAATGGAAACATTTCATAAGATCCTTAAATAGTAGAACTACTTATGAATACCATGTATATTTTGTAAGACATGTTTTATGAATTAGTTTTATTTTTTTAATCTCGTGATTGAATCATCATTCCAATCAGATGCTCATAAATAAAAATAGATATGTGGTGTCGACCTAGGTTAATCTATTTGAGGTGTTTTAAAAAATTCCATATTGGACTCCTTTTCATTTGGCTATTGTTTTGGTATTATTATATCATTAGCATGGATTGTTTCACTAATAGTTTAGAATATATTTGTTTATTTCAAAAGTCACTAAAGGGTATATAGAGTGTAAATTTTTTTTAAAGGAATATGGATAAATTATCTTGAGTTTGAGTTGTGTAACCATTTATTCTTGAGAGTCTCTTTATTTGGGATATAGTTTTACATGATGGTTGGAAAAATTTATGCCCTAGTCTTTAGGGATATTTTAGGTTTATGGGAGGAATTGAATTTTGTAACACTTACAATTTCTTGTTTGGAAAATTTTTATTATGTATTTCATTTCAATTTATTTTTAAAATATTGTAAATTTTCTTCCAATGATATCATGGTCAGTATACACATGCTTGAATAACAGAAACATATTTGAGGATAATTGGGTGTGATAGGAAGATATGTGAGCCCAAATGTTAGAGAATTATAGAGTTCATTCTCAGTGATGATTCTAACATTTGTGTTTCTATAAAGTGGGATGTTTGAAACATACAATATATTCCAATATATGAATATCATATAATTCTTTTAAAAAATAATAAATTTGTTTTTACTATTGATTGATATATGGATTTTGATGTTTTATATTTTAAAGAAGAAAGATATCATGTCATTATGGGGTTTATTTCACTATAACAAAGATTCTTTCATTATTATGATATAGTGTTACACCAAAATGAATCATTTATGAATAAATATTTACATTTGGGGGAGGTGTAACATAAAATCATGAAGAATTTCACCATGAGGAACTTAGTTATGATGCAATATATTGGTCAGGAATATTTCATGCTACTTTTTATTATTAAACTATACCAAGATTCTCTTAGTCACGCTTTAAATTTTTTCTGTATTATCGAATATCACCATGATGCATAACCACTCATTATAATTTAATAAATATATAAATATTATTAAAGGAAAATATCATATTTTAATGGATATTTTAATCCCAAATTCCATGGTCACATGTGATACTAATGAGAAATAATTTCCTGTAAAACAAAAATTTCATACACTCACATTTTTATTATTATAATCTATATAGATTAAAAACCAATTATCATTCTTCATTTTAATTATCAAAATTTATATTCCATAGAAAACAATTCAATTTTCATATATCGGACTCTTGGACCTCCTAGGAGTAATGTTCAGATTGTTTCGACATATTTTTCAATTGTATTAAAAAACTATAATTAATGTCCATAAAAATCACAAAAAATATAGTAATAATTAGGATAAATAGAATGGTGTATATGAACATACCATACCTTTAACCAATCACAAAAACTTATAAATTTTCACTTCTATATGATGTGAAAACAAGATTTAGGACCGAGAAGGTAGAATAGAATAGGTCCCTCGATAAAGTTGCCTTCTCAACCCCTTATCTTATCAAATTTAGTTTGGGTATAATTGTTAATTTTATGCTTAATGAACAATTATAAATATTTTCCTAAACATCATTAAAATACATGTGTCTATTAATAAGCTCATTATGGGTAAATTATAATCCCAATAGACTTCTATAAGCATTCTAGTGGTAGAGAAAGTGGCTCCAATTTTGAGTCCATAAAACCAACAGAAAATTTAAATTGTAGGTTTTGTGTTTATCTATATAAATAACCCAAATAATTATATTGAAATATTTATAAAAATAAAACATACCTGATATTCAACCCTCCAATATTTTTTATAACCTATGTTTAAAACCCATAACCTCATCAATGAAAACATTAACTGAGTGGTTATGAATATTCAATTTAATTTGATAAAGAAAATTCCTATTTATTTGTAGTTCATTTTATTTTTATTTAAATTATATTTTTAGGATTGGGGTAATTAATTATTCAATATTATAACACTAAATGAGGAAACTATATTTTTGATCCCTGAAGGGTGATGCCTAACCCCAAGTTGTGTGAGTCATCGGTTCGAGGTCTAATATAATCATTTATACATTTTAAACCATTAAAATTTATTTTATTTCATTATTTTTTCTTTTATGGATCATGTAATGGTCAATATGATAATGATTATTATTTTATATGAGATATAGAACTCACAAAAAATAAGGATTATAGGGTTTATAGAACACTTTTAATGAAGGGGCGACATTATTGGTGCACAGTGGTAATAATAACATTGTTCACATTACAATAATGTTTTAATTGATAAAAAAGTAAAATATGTATTAGATGTATATTAAGTAACTATTTTTATAACTTCAAGTTTTGATACATGTTAAATAGATAAAAAATAAGATAATATTTTGAATTTTTTATCCTTTTTTCCATTCACAATATCTTGTGGAATTTAGTATAGCTGTACACACATGTATGTCCCTCAATCCTATCATAGATATTTTATACAATCTTTATTTAATCATAAATAATACATTTTAGTTATTTCACTCAAAAGGAAATATATTAAATTATTAATTTTTATAGAGATTCTATATTTCTATGTGTTGGATAATGGTCATGATCCATCTATGAGTATATCTAGACCACATATTAATATTTTTATTATCATTATTAAACACTGAGTTTAATTCATATAATAGACTACTTAACTGTCTAATTGTGTGTCACTAATTTTTATTTGAAATATAGTTCATTTCAATTCAAAAATTCAACACCCCAAAATTATTAAATAGTAATATTTTAGTCAATATCATGTTTGACACTCAACACCAAGGGTAAAAGGAAATATAATTCCTCCATACATTACAATATATTTAATAACATAAAAAATTTCACTATATTATACATATTTCAAGGATCACGACATTGATCCATCTTGTATTACACCGATTAAGGACTTTCTTTGATAGCTTTCATTACACACTAGATCAAATTTCACCGAATAGTATTTATAATATTATTTAAAATAATAATTATCTTGTGGATGTTTAATTATTGGTTTTGAATAGGATTATCTACCTTATAAGAATATATGGTTCTAAAACATATAAAATGAATTTATTCATAACAATTAGTTTATAAAAATAAAATTTAATATAAAAGAAAAGTTTTTATAAAAAATAAATTTTAATGTTGCAGTGGAATTTTATAATAATATATTAATATAGTTAATTTTAAAAAATCATTTTACAGAAATTAATATTTTATATATTTAATCAAATATATAGAAATTCATTCAATATAATTGTTATTCATATGATAAGAACAAATCATATTTTACACATAAAAAGAATTATTTTTTCTAAATTAATTTTGGATCCTTTTATAGAATCAAATGTTTTTAATATTAATGTTGAAAATTTAATAAACATTATACTAAATAAAATTTTTTGTGGAATAAATAAAATCAATATTTTCTTATGTTTACTTTTTATAATTTTTCTGATAATTTATATTTTTTATGAATAGTCAAAAATAAATAATTTTAATTAATATGTATCTTTTAACCTATATAATTTATAATGTTCAATTATGTTGTAAAATAATATTAAATAAAAACTAGATAAATTAAAAATCCATTAATATAATTTTTGAAATTATAAATATTTTAATATTGAATATAAATATAATAAATGGATAATAATTTTAACATTTTCACTTTAAACCCCTCTTTTTCATCCCATCTATGGAATTTATTTTATAATAATTTTCATATTATTGTGAATTCAATTTAAAAAAATTGATTCCATATTTTCAATCATCATAATTTATAATATATTACAATGTAGAATTAATTTTTCCCAGTATAATTAGTCAATATCATACAGATTATTCACAATAATTAAGAGAAGAACAATTTCACTATGTGTTTAATCATTTTACTTATGGGAAAAAATAACCCATAAAATTCCCTAAATACAATTTTTTTGTACTAATTATACATTTCAACATATATAATAATTTTTTAAATTATTTTATCTATGTCACATAAAAACCCATGGGTGGTATTCACTCTTTCAATACAATACATGTTTTCCACTCACCCATCATATAAAATGCCACCCCACTCCCTATTTTTCTCAACTCTAAAACCAAATTTTATAGGACATGTTATTACCAAATGACTCCCCAAAATCCATAAACCAATACATTGAACTTTATCTTTTTTAGAATTGCAATATTGGAATGAAATACTGAAATATTAATTTAGATACCCTATTAAAGAGTAATGTTTATCTGAAAGAAAATTGATTATAATATTTTATCCACTTCTATAAATTATTTGTATAAAATTTTTATATAAAGAACTAATTCCATAAAATACAATTAAATTTTACTATGTTAATTTTACTCACAACAATTTCACACATTTCCATTAAAATGGGATATGAAATCATAATTTTTTTCTTACAGTGGACTACATTCTCTAAAACTGATGTCGTTAGTTTTTTCATTATGACCATTCATGGATGGGAATAATGATATATATATATATATATATATATTATATATATATATATTTATTTATTTTTATGTTTTAATTTTTTTTTTAAATATGTTACAACGCCCACCTTCATGCTTTCAATTACTTTTGAATATGATAATGTCTCTTTTGTGTATCGAAGACTACCAACTCACGAAGCAATTATATTGGTTCACATTTTAAATGTATTAAATTAAGGATATATTTAATATAAATTTGTGATATATATGGAATATTAATATTAATATAATGATAATATATATATATATATATATATATTATTTAAAATTTATTCATTCACTAAGATAATAAAACTAAAATAGTGTTAAAGAATTAATACAACCTAATGTCTCAATGATAGGTCTATTTAATTTTGCCTCCCTGATTTTTATCATTTTTTATAAATACACATATTATATATAATTATTATATTTAAATATTTTATTAAAATATGTTGTTTATAAAATCATGATATTAATAATAGGATAAAAATTAATGAAATACAAGAAAAATAATGAAATAAATTTCCTAAGATAATCAAAATAATGAATTAATATTAACTAAAATAAAATAATATGTTATTACAGGCTAACATATGATATAGAAAATATTAATATGGTTTATAAACTTGTAAATAACATTTTTATACCCACCGTATCTGTTGTTAAAGAATAATATACCAAATGGAATACATTATGTAAAGAATTTCAGCTCAATTTTCCCCATTGAGTCATATTGTCATGAAATGCTCATAATTACTTTTATATGGTGTATATACTGACCATTAAATATAATTACATGAATAGATAATTATTCATTGTGTTTTATGATTAAATTTTACATATTTATAATTTGTCTATTTGAATAAAATATCACAGAGTGGTAAATAATTTCAAAACACAATTCCAATTTTTATAGTTAATATATTGTAATTTATTTTTTCTAAGAACATAATTAGATGAAATATATTTCTCACATTATGAAAATGGATCATTTTATTATTATTACCATTAATAAGTAATTTTCATTATGGGATGTACGAAATTAACTATGGACAGGAAGATCATTTATTTGAATCATCAATTGACATTTTAGGATGATTTTTTTAGAGAATATTTTTCTCCAATTTATTTTCAATGAATACAATTTAAAACAAATCAAAATTAAAAGGATACATACCATTGAAATATTTTTAAATATAATTTTATGGTATTCATATTTATTAATTAATTTATTTATTATTCTTACTCCCACAAGTAAATATTTTATTGTTATCTTCATTATTCTATATCTCGATGGATTATGATTACTTACAATATTATAATATTTAAATTCACTCCCATGAATAATTTATGAAGTCCTTAAATTATTTGTGTGATACTGACATTCCATTGATAGTTGAAAATTTAATTTCACTTAAATTTCTCTATTATTTTTCAGTGATATACTTATATCTTATACTATATCAAATTACAAAATTTGATGTTTTATATTTTATTTTAATTGATTTAGTGGGAAAATATTAATAAATCCATATTCTCATATCAATATAGGTATTTGATGATAATGAGCATTCACCATGGATTTGATATAATATTCAATTTACGAGGAAGGATTTGGAAATTAAGGCATGAGCATGGCTTGGATAACTATTGGATTTCAATGCTTCAGTATTCTCATTGGAGGAATCCGTTGTCAGGCCTTAGTTATATGTTTCACTATGCTATAATTTTATTCAATTTTTAAAATAGATTTTGATGGTAATGTTTTCATATTCCTTGGAAACATGAATTTAAACATTTAAGTATTGATTCCATAGAAAATTAATTTATTATTATCAACGAAATTTTAACTAAAAAAATATATTGATGAATTTCACTCTATGATTATGTATTATATTACATGATTTTTTAGTTAATAACCTTTATATATTAATGATACACTATCTAGTTATTTATATGGATTTTTTTTAAGTTATTCACCTTTACATATTCAATATTTGTTAGCTAGTCATACAGTTAGATAATTTAAATGGCTCATGTGTTTAGTTAAATACTTTTACAAATGGATTATTCTTATTCATTCATGATATCTTCCATTATAAAATACCCTTTTTGGGAATTTTTTCACATACTTATTCTTAATAAATATTCCATGATGCTTTCTATATATGATACAGATAGATATCATAAAAAGAATAATGTTATTCATGATGAATATTGGGTTTTAAATTTTGTATTGTAAGACCCATGATTGTATCTATTTTTCCAAAAATACAAACTATCTAGTATTATTGGATTAATTTCCTTAAATCATAATCCACAGTAATAATTTAATGAATCATACCTAATATTTTATGAATCAGTTATTTATATTTTTTAGATGAATTTTATTAGTAATCATGGAAACTAGATTTTTTTGAAAACCTAAATTAGAAAATATAACACTATTTTTGACATTGTGGATATGAATTGAATAACAAAATAATGTTTTGGTCAAGTAGATATTATGTTGTCATTGTAATGAATAAATACAGAACTAGATTGTATCATCGATTAATTAAATTTTAATAATTATAAAAAAATATTATAACACTTTGGGAAAAAAATTAATTTTTTTATTGAAATCTATAGTAAAAATATTATTTAGTGATTATCTTTATTTCATATAGATCCATAATTTTTGGAAAATGTTATTGGAATAATATTAATTTTTTTAAAAAAATTAAAACGTGTATGATGGTTGAAAACATGTAGCATCAAAAAATGAAGTAGGGATTGAACCCAAGTATGTATTATGGTAATTGTTTTGTTCATATGAGTACCCTATATAATGTCCTATATAACAAGTAATTGTTTTAGTTAAACTATTTGAAAAATAAATATTAATAAATAACATGTAGTTATAAATTTTAAGTTTAATGTTTTATTTATAAAAAAAATTGGTTTTAGTAAATATAAATAGATAGAGGAATAGATTTTCCATCACATATAGATCTGAATATTCTTTAAAAGTAAATTTTAGTGCATCATGCATATAAAAAATTTGACTCATATATCATAAATTAGGAGATGAACTAATAATTTAAATAACAAAATCCTATGGATATATTTTTTTTAAATAAACATAATATGTAAGTATATTCCTTATACTATTATGATATAAAATAATTACATGACATTACAAAAATGATCAAGAAACAAAATTTTTATCCTAATAACATAATTCATTTTCAAATTAAGATATTATAAATCATCTAATTGTTATTTATTTGAGGCTATAAAAATTCCATTTATCATTTACTTATTTGTTTTAAATGACCTCAATCGCTCACAATAAATATTTTGACTTTTCATCTATGCATGCATCTTCAATTTTTAGTAATTTTATACTGGGATCCCAACTCATGTGTTGTTCCATTTGACGTTTGGACTTCTCATTATTTCTTATAAAGAAAGTATTTTATTTACCAATTTACGATTTGCATTTTTAAATAAATATATTTTTTAATATAAACCCTTATATATATGTGAGATAATGTATAAATTGTGATAATGGAATTCATTTATTATGGAGAGAATTTAAAACCCAGATATATAAAAAAAATTAAAAAATTATTCAATAAAATTTGGCGCATGATTCACCATGTGATGAAGGGAATATAATATCACAGTAATTTAAATATAGTTATTAATTTAAATAAATTCAATGTTTGATATATCTTGTAATAAATGCAACAATCTGTTAGCATTTAGTAAACAGAACAACAAATATCTTCTATAACATGAAATACATGCAGGGCCACGTTTTATTGAATAATATTTTTTGTTTTATTAAATTTTATAATACTCACCTATATTTTATATTACCAGTTATGATTATGACTATATATCATATAGAAATATAGTTCTTAAAAATATAAAATTAATTCAATGATATTTAATAATTAGAATTGAAAAAATCCAATTTAATATAAATAAAATGTTTTTATAAAAATATATTTTTTTGTGCCAAAGGTTATTTACATTATTATATGAAATTAATTAACATTAGTAAATGACCCTAATTAAATTAAAATATTATATATTTAATAATTTTTTTTTAAAAATTCATTCGATATATTTGATATCCATATGAAAATAACTAAACCAAATTTATGCACAAAAAAGAAGTATTTTTCTAATGGTAGTTTTCCCTTATATAGTGGGGCAATTTTTTTAAAATAAAAATTAAATAAATTAAATAAATTTCATTTAACAAAATAATATTAATTATTTATATTTGAATTAAAAAATTTCTTAGGGTGAGTTTTTGTTATTTTTCTAGGAAGTTTTATATTTTGATGAATAATAAAAAATATTGAATTTTAATTCAAATCATTTATTTCATATAAAAAATTTATAATTTATAATTATATTTTTAAATGGGTTTAAGGTAAAAATAGAAAAAATATAAATTTTTTAGTGTAATTTTTTCATTGGATTAATTTTTATATTGAGGATAAATATATAAACATTATAAACTATTTAAAATTTAGACATTAAAAATCGTATTCCTCATCCTGAATGTGAGATTAATATTAAATTAGTTTATTTCATCTTCAATGAATTCAATATGGAAAATGGATCAAATATTTTTAATCATAAATATTTATAATTTTTTATAATGTAATATTAATTTTTGACCAATGTGGTTATTCAATGAAGTTGAAAATAACTACAATGATAAATAGAGAAACTAATTTACTAAGGGACTAATCATTCATCATAATCATCAAAATGAAAAATAATCTTGTCCAAAACCCACATAATGAGAATCATTTAATCCTTATACCATCCTGGATGTAGTTTTTTTGGATAATTTTATTGATATTTATATGATGAAACATGGGTGTAATTTACTGTTTAAAAAGTTTACATGTTTCCATGCACCGCTCTAATAAATGTCATCCCACTATCCTACTTATTAACAATGCTAAAATAAAATTTGATCATAATAGTCCTTTGAAAATCATCACCAAACATCCATCCCCATTATCATGAGGAATTTTATTCGGAGGAAATTTAATTTATGACGTCTTTAATGCAAACCTATAAAGAATACACAAGTAAGATGACAGGTTTTTTTAAAAGCATTATTATTTTATTTTCATCACTTCTTTCTTTAATTTTTTATATCATGATAATATAAATCTATAGTATCATAAAATATAGAGATATTTATTTCATGTTATGTTTACCCTATATAACATCAAACACGTCCATCAAATGGGTTTCTAAATCAATATTCAGGTCTATAGTGGAATACCACCTTGCAAAATGATATCGCTTGTTCTGAAAATAATTAAATTCGTGGTTTTTCGTAATGAACGATGTATTGTATATATATATATATATTTTTTTTTGAAATTATGCATTATAAATTATTATATAACACATACCTTTATTCTTTCAATTTTATTAGAATAAAATTACATCGTTCGTGTGTATGTCAGACTACTATATCATGAAGATACGTGAAAAATTATTGATTTAAAAGGAATTCATAATTGATTATTTTTAAAAAATTTATCAAATATGATATAATAATAAGAATTTAATGATATTATATATTTGAAATTTACTTTTATCTCCTTCAATAAAAAAATGGAAACAATATTCATGAATATTTAAGTCTTTCCTTCTTAATGATTGGTGTATTTCATTTCATATCACCAAATTTTAGGGAATAAATTAGTAGATATATATTGAATATGTATTTTATTGGAATATTTTTTAGATTCTATAGATGATAAAATAAAGATCTAAATTATTGGGGAAAAAATAATAAGTCAAAACATACTCATAAAACAAAGCATCTCTTTACCTCAAAAATGAAAAGAATGATATATTATTAATTAATGGTAAATAATATCTCATAAAAAATAATATATGACATAAAAAAATTAATATTCATTTTTAATAATATAATAAATTTTTTAAATCCACAATACATGATTTTAATGAAATTACGGCCAAACTGAAAGTCTAGTGTATGGGATTCCATCCGAATTTTATTAAATTGAGGAATATTTAATTTTTTGGAACGTAATTAATTTTATAGGGTGTATATAATTCCCTAAAAATGAAACATAATTAACAATTCATTCATCATTGTGTTTCGAGTTTCAATTTTAATGAAATCATAGAAAAGTTATTCGAAATAAAATATACCATGTGGTAAATAATATATATTTGAATTAATTTTGATTAGGTTATATTATATACAATTTTATGTTAATATTATATAATTATGTGTATAATTTTTTAAATATAAATATATATAAACTGATTCCTTGTTTTTTTATTATTGGTATTCCCAATTGATTCATTAGATGATTCTCACTTCAATATTAAGATATCTGTATGGGTTTACTTCACAATATCATTCTATTCCTAATTGATTACACACGGATTCAAATTGAAGGAGACTTGTTTATAATATTTAAACAAAAAATTTAATCATATTTCCATATGGACATTCATGGTTATATTCATGTAATATTACCAATTTACTACTATTTTATTTTGTAATTTATTACTAAACACTATGAATGGAATCTTGATTTCATTTCTATCATATGTCCATAACTTGTTTCCTACCCAAAAAATATTTTATTTAAATGTTTTATTTATACTTTTTAAAATGATATATTAAATGTTATTTTACCTTTTATTAGTTTTCCAAAACAAATTCAATGAAATATTCATATATTTTTTTAAAAGTATCATATATATCATTTTTATAGTGAAAAAGTAATTTTATTCACTCAATTTATAAAATTATCTATCTAAATTACCATTATTTCATTAATGATTAAAATAAATTTTTTTATTTTTAAATAAAATGTTTTTAAAAGTTTTTTTCAATGACAATTATATTCAATTTTTTTCAATATGAAAATGTTATGTTCCATAATAAATTTTTATTTAATTTTTAGTATTTTTATTCAAAATGAAAAAAACAATTTTCATACACCAATAAGTATAAATTATATTTATACCATCCTTATAATTCATCAAGATATATTATTATTATTTTCAACAGGGGTATTATTAAATATAACTTCCATGAATCATTTTCATTATCATTAACTTCCCCTTATGTTAATCCCTTTCTCACGATCAGTGAACATTATATTTCACCTAAATATAATAAATTTTAATCATGGATATTGTTATTTCATAAACCATATATCATTTCTACATATGGTATTTTACTATGAAATATATCATATAGACTAGGGATGTATTGATAAGTATATATTTTTCCCCTAATATGTATATATATTTATGTGTTATATTATATATAAATTAAATCGATTTCTTGTCATATGATAAATTCTGTGGACATAAAGACATGCGTGGGATGTTGTTAAATATGGACCCTTAATGAACCACTGTTCTCTTAGAAAAAATCCCTTGTGTCACCTTCGAAAAATTGTTTTCTACCCATTATTCAAAATATTTCATGAAAAAAGTTATTAATGGTTAATGTTTCATGTGTGAGGGAATCCAAGCATCCAATATTAATGAATTATATTACTGAGAATGAATTCATAATTATCAATGATATTTTTACTATGAAAAAAATTATTAAAATGCATTTCTTTCATTATTTACTGATTAAATGGAATGATTATTAAATTATTTATGGTTCTTTATTGATTATTCCTTATCATGCTATTCAAATTGAATGTGTGTGTAGTTATATATCTTCTAATATTGATTATGTTTTATCAATTAATGAATTCATGTTATTTAAATGGGATGTGTGTTTATTTGTTTACCTTATTATAATAATTATGTTTATTTATTCATGATAGATTCCACTTTACATAAATCATACAGATCTTTTACTATATAATTTATTTTGATTAAAATTTTTAGGATTTAACAATGTTTACATGGATTGACATAAATAGATGTTCTAGATTAAATAAATTTAATCCCGAAAAAATAATGTTTCAATTTATGTATTGTAAGGCATGTGTATGTATCTAGTTTACCAAGAATAAAAAATTATTTAATGCAATAGGGTTAATCTCTATTTATCTAATTATAATCTAATATTATAATGCATAGGGTCCGGACATTATTGGTTCATGAAGCTACAATTATTATATAAAATTTTCAAATAATTGTTCATAGAGAGAACATTTAAAAATAATGTGGATCGGGATAAACCCATATCTAATTTATATGGCTAGAAACCATTATCTATTCTCAATTTTTTAAATATATTTTCCTCCATTTTTCATAAATACAATACAAACCCTAAAATAATGACTCTATCTAATTCATTTTTCCCTTATATTCTAAACAAAATAGAATATCCCTTCACCAATTTTCCCCCATTTGAGATAGATAGTTTATTTACCACTTCACCAATAGATAATAAATTCTCATTTCTAGACCAAGATAGAGTGAGGAAACTATAGATTATCAATTTGAAATTTAGAAACAAAATTATAAAACCCCTATTAATTTTAGTATTTGGATATTTCATAAGGGTTACATAGAAATTAGTATTTTTGATATGTTTTCCTTGTGAAAGATATTGACTCATATCTTTATCCTCAATATCCATATCTCTATAGTTTTATCTATTAAGGTCATTTTCTCTATAATATTTAATATATATTATCTCTAATTTTATTATTTTTTCAAAAATATAACATTTTTTTATGTAATGACATTTTCATATAAGAATGAAATTATTTTTTGATTTAATAAATATCATATCAATGTAATGTATAAAAATTACACAAGAACTACGTTGGCTATATTGGAGAATTATACTCTAGAATATTCCAATAATAATTAAATAATAATAACTATAGATAATATATCCCATTAATGTATTCCATTATGATTATAATATTATGGTATATGAAAAACAATAAGTGATATAAATGTAATAATTGATTACCCCAATGTATAAGATCATTCTCTATGAATCCAATTTATTAAATTTTTTGAAGGAGACAAAATCAATAAAATTTTCCCTTAAAATATACTATGCTTGGATTAAATAACTAACAAATGAGAAAAAACCACATATTAGAGAGTTTCAATCATACTGGAACCACAACCCAAAATATGTTAATTAAACCACAAAATAAAGTGCCATTATCACACACTATACACGTTTGGGAATTTACAAGTGAAATAATTTGATATATATCTAGAACCTAACGTTTTTAATTTTTATATTATTTTTAATAATCAATGATAATATAATATTTTTATTATTAATTTATAAGAAATAAATTAAAAGATACATAAATTTATATATCAATAAAACGAGACAAAAATATCAGTCTTTGTAAATATATACATTCAATAAAGAGTCACATTTTGATGACATAAATAAATCATCATAAGATTTTTATTTAAATATAGTAATATTATTAAACAATATTAATTAAATATAAATCATAATATGACATTATTAAGAATAATGTAATTTTACTATGGGTCTGAACGTGTTATCCTATAAAAATAGGATATTTAATAAATATATATTAATGATTTTAAATTGTAATTTATAAAGTTTTCTGTTTTCTTTTTATTCACTAATGAGAATATTTAAAATATTCATGTTATAATTAAGAAACATTTAATTTTTTTATTATTTTACGATATAGTATATTTTTTCATAGAAAATGAAATATTGTATAAATATATTGTATAGAATATTATATCATAAAACCCCAAATGTTGAGACATAAATTCTATAAAGGTTACCAAATATGAAAATTATTTTTCAACATTTATATTATGTGTTTGTTATTTTATTTTTATATTTTTTTAACCCTAAATGAAATGTTAAAAACCAACATTATATTTAATGGTTTTAATATTTATTATTTATAAACAAGGATAACATTATAATAAAAAATGTAATATTTATAATGATTACTATTATTATGATTATAATGTAGTGAAACCCAAAAAAATTTGGAGAAACATTGGTAAAAACAATAGGATGGTTTTTTGGAATAATCTATCATATAATGTCCAAAACATATCTTTATAAATAATAATTTATTAAAATTGTTTTCTTAAGAAACTCTACAAAACCTCCAATTTATCCACAGTAAAAGATCTATGAGAACAAAATTCACTCTCTCCTTCTCTTTCTATAGTTATCTAACGGTGTTCCAAATAACTTATGAATCTCCTCTGATTCTTTTAGATGTTCTTTATGAATGTATATGATTCTTACAATATCCTCTTTATTAATGATACTTTTTATATTTATCCATAGTGTATTAAATATTTCATGGTGGGGTATATTTTTACATGTCCCTAATATTATCATATTGTTTGAAAAGTGATTATTGAATACTATAAATCTAATTAAACACTTCCATGAATCATTTTGTAACCCCGGTATACTGGAAATTTTATCTTGTAAATTTCAATAGATTCATTTTTCTAGAAAACATTGTTCCCCATTTATACTCAATATTATTGACATATATATTCCTATAATTAATTTATATGATACGTCAGTTTATGTAACCTGTAATCCATAATCGTGGTATTAAAGTTCTTGGAATAAAAAAATGTGTTAAATGACCTATGTGATATAATTATTCATGAAAATAAAATTAATGTGATGTGTGACCCATAATAATATGGTAATCAGATTCTTTGGATAATGTTATTATATTAGTATATAACATGTATTTTTATTGTTATTATATCCGAAGTACAATTTATTATGATTTATACATGGATATCCAAGAATTATTTTTTTATATTATGATCTTTCCTCATACAGTTTTTTGAATTTCAATTATCATCTTATATCAAGTCTCGATGTTAATGTTTATGATCCTCAACCCACATTGGATACATAGATATACCAATTGAATCACAAGTATTAATTTCATTATTTTATTCATTGATTATACCCATATTGTGAATTGTGTCTCACCTATATATTATTCATGAATCTATAATATATTATTCTATTTTCGAAAATAAATGGAATATAAGGGCATGTTATGGTGTTCTAGTTGATGTATTTTTCATTTCAATAAAAAATAATTATGATATGTTCATAATTAATAAAATACACATAGAATCACAATTTTTTTGTGTTTCATAATTTGTACCATTAAGTAATTAATCTTGAAATAAATTGAATTAATATATGGGTTTTTTTAGTTGGTATAAAGAAAAAATTTATTTATTATTTATTTATTATTATCATAAAACCCTTGTTAAATAAAAATTTAAAATTATTAACATAACAAAATACTCATACAATTTGTTAAATTATATTAATTGGATTCTAATAAAATATATCACTATATAGATACTACAAGTGGTTGTGGATCTAAACTAGTTAAACTTTGGGGTTATAACCCCAAGAAGGATGCATTGGACATGACATTATCATAACAATGTTCGTGAATGAGATGAATTTATGCATTCATTTTTTCACAAAATGAGGGGATAAGAATTGGTAAATTCACATTCTTTATATAAAACATTATGATGGGAAAAAAATTTCCAATAATATTAAAAATATTTAAAATGATCGTAGAGAATAAATATTGTAACATATAAAATCATACGATAAAAAATGTATTTATTTTATGAATAATTCCTTATATTTCTATATTATATATTTTATGTGTTTAGTAATATTAAAATTCTATTCCCTTATTTCCCCATTATTCTAGTCATTTCCCAATAATCAGAGGAACTAATTCAACAATGAATATGATTAGTAATGTAATGATGTCCCAATTGATATTCCCAAAACAATAGGACCATGAAATTATTAAATCATAAAAAAAAAAATTTATAGTTAACTAATATTTTGAATATAAATATTAATCATTCAGAATCCCAAATCAAAATTAGAAATATAAATTACAAATTAAAAACATTATACACCCAATGACTTTAAATTTATGTGGATATTATGAACACATAATTATTGAACAATAGATCATGTCATTTGAAAAGATAGTATATTTATTTCAATTATCTATGAAAGGTATGTTAATGATAGATATTTTTCATATTAATAGTAATCTAATATGTAGTTGAAACTAATAAAAACATACAATGCATAAGGATTATGGAATCATTATAGTTGAATGAATTTGGGAAAATGTTATTGATAAACATGTTCCTATCACTTTATGAATCAAAGTGAATATTTATTTTCATAGCCTTATGAAAAAGGATGATGACTCCATTAATAAATATGTGGTGAACATTAATATACATTCATAATATAACTTTAGAAATATTGATTCCATCAAATGTAAAGGTGGACAATTTATTGGTGTGTAATGTCCATGTATAATAAAATAATAGAAAAATGGCTTGATTTATTAATAAATCAATTTCCTTTTAATTTTACGTGAATGTAAAAAAAGATATCATTTAATACCCATGAAGTCATTGGATCAGAGATAGAAAGCAATGAATAGATTTTAGTTATGCAAGTACAGTAGATAAAAGTAATTGTTGTACGAAATTCCAGCATCCCACATGTTGAAATTATTGGAAAAATAATCTCATAAATTTATTAATGGGGATTGAGGAATTCATTTAAATTGTGAATTAAGTGAACAATTATATATCTTTTAATTTAGAGAAACCCCCTAATGTTAGGGATAAATTAAATGTTATGGTCAACACTCAACCCAATATCCAATGTTTTAACTTTTATATAAAAGGGTATTAGGCGAATCAATTCACCATGATATGGGATTGCAATAAAAATTAATGATGTCATCATCCAATGCTTATATAGAATGGTAGGACTTATTCCACCACATCCACTAATGTTGATACTAACAACAGTCTGGTGGTATGTACAGTAGTTATTAATTTATGGATAGTTAATGCACAATTTTATTCTAGTTCATTACATTCATCTCTATTATAATAATTTATTATAAATAATCAAACACCACCGCAAAAAATGGTATTTGTGTTACAAGTGAATCAAATCAAAATATTATTGTATCCCTAAGAAATAAATCCTTCTCTGTCCATATTTACAAAGTTAACTAAATAAAAACCCATTTTACACTCAATTAATCATTATTATATTATATTTTTGGCATGGAGTTGATTTAAATTTATAAATCCATTATAAATTACCCAGAGAATGAAATTATTCTTCATATCTTAAATATATCTCAGATTCAATCCATGTCCAATGATTGGGATATATCTCTTTTTATATGACCATATGAATAATGAATATCACTATATTATTGGTAATTTTTTCAAACTAAAATGATAGAAACTATGTAAAAATAATCCTTTATGACATGAATGTTGTATAGTAATATACTGATGGGTTTCCCATGATTTTCATGACCTGTCATCAAGTAGTGTTGTGGTGTTCTCAATCAATATTTTACACATTGATTTTCAACTTCCAAAGAATCCATATTCAATTGACATTGGTTATCATGAGTGGATAAAAAATAAACTATAAGAGAATCTATATAGGAATGTTATATACCAATAATCATCATTGTGGGGATTACCGGTCCTTTTCATCAAAAAGTATTACATGTCCATGGACATCATCATTTATTTATGTGAGATCAAAAAGAATATGATATAGAAAAAAATATTCTTCTATGGTTCGATGACTTGTTCGGTCAGTTATGTGTATCCTAGTACAACTTTATGGTATAAATAGTATAGATATTATCATACAAGGCTACAGATAGAGGATATCCTGAAGAATACCACTCATAGAATGTATGGTCACTAAATGTCCACAATGATTTCATTTGGACACACCAATGTTATATCTATGTTCGTAGACATGATAGATAGTGTAATTAGAGTTTACCTTGAATGATTTTCAGTATTATTTATAGATGATATTTCTATCTATACATAAATCATAGAGAAATAAGTGGTTCATTTGAATTGTCAATTGAAGAATTATTGAAAGGAAATTTTATTTCCAAATTCAGTGTAATATAATCTATGGACAATGAAATTTTCATTCATAGGACATGTAATCACTAATAAAGGGTTATATGTTGATAGGTTAAAAATTATGTAATTGAAGGATGTTTTATACCAACATTAGTGATATAAATAAATATATACATTAGAGTAACCAGTTACTATAAAATATTTTTGAGAAAATTATCATGTTATTGACGCCCACAAACAAAGATAAATCAAAAGGAAGTAATATTTCTCTAGAATGATGATTGTAAATATATATTTATAGAGTTTATGAAGTCTTTAATCCTTGAAACTATTATCAAATTTCCAAACAGTGTGAAACTATTTTTTGTCTACCATGTTTTAAACAAAAATACCATGGGTTGTGTACTCATACAAGATGAAAAAGTGATAACATATGAATCATGAAATTTTAAGATCAATGAGATGAACTACCAAATACATGCTCTAGAATTTTTTGCAATGATATAGAAGTTGTTTTTTTTGTGAAATTACATCTATGTGAAGTTTTTTAATTTATTTATGGATTATAAAATCCTCATGAAGATATTGAAATAAAATTAGCTCAATAGGAAACAATAAAGGTGGTTATAGCTATTCAAGAATTGTGATTATACATTCTAGTTACACAATCTGAATGAAAACCAATTAACATATTCCCTATGGGAAATGGATCTGACTACCCTATCCATGAAGATTTTTGTAGGGGAACCAATATTTACAGACCTTCATAGTATGGAAAATTTCATAATAAAAGTAAAAATATAATAATTTTATCAAATAAATAATAAAGAAAGAATTGAAGAGGGGATTATGGAGGTCGAGAAGGATAAATTTTTTATATATAAAATGGTAGAGAATATTCAAGAGTTTTTCCTAGATTAATATTGTAATATATGGTTTGTAACCTAGATATTTTTCAATAAGAAATTTTATATGAATATGGAACTTATATATGATTGAAATATCAAATCATTCAATATTTATATAGGAATAAATATGATATAAATAGAACTGGTGAAAAAATATTAGTTCGATAACATGAAGTATGAGATTATTGAATTTTTATCTCAATTCATGGTATTCTAGAAGTCAAGGTTGGATAATATATTTATTAGGGTATGATGAAACTGTTTAGCATAAGAATATGTATAATTTGAAAACATAACAAATTATATTTTAATAGTAATCCTCTGTACACCCAAATTCAATAAGTCCATCAAGGATGCAGTCGATGTCCTTAAAAATTCAGCACATTAAATTTGTTTAATAAATGATTTCTATCTTTCTTAATAGATTAATATTCATATAATTGTAGTTTTAATTAAAAATTCAGTGATACTCTTCATTTTATCTGATCAATAAATTAGGTTTAGATAAATGTTTTGAGAAACCATCGATATTTATTGGATATTTTGCTAGGTTTTTGTACTTTTTTTCACCATTAGATTTGTGGCTATTCTAAATAGGTCATTTAGTCTCTACATGATATTCAAAGATCATGTATGATGAATTTCCAACGATGTTGGGTCCATTAAATATCTATAGTGGAGTTCATTTATAGCAATTTGTATCATTATAGAATTCAAAACGAATATTATGACGATTTCAATGGGATGAGGTGTTATACTACAATATTCTTTGTTGATGTTTGAGTGAGTAAGGTGATGTGACCTAATAATATCATAGAGATTAAAAAGATGTTTTAAACCATTCAAAATCAAATGAAATTTGCAAAAAAATTGATAGAAATGATATATAGAAAATCATTGATGAGGCATGTGGTTTGAAGTTTGAGATGAGGATTTATCTTATATATCATCATGGAAATAAGTCATTTGGATTTTTATGAAGGTAAATACTATTTCAATATTCAAATTCAACATTTAAAGTAGTGATCAAATCAGAACTATAGCCTAATAAATAACACTACCATCGAACTTATCTCAAGTAAATGATGCATTCATTGTATCCATATTGAGGATTTATATAATAGACCCATCAAATATACTTAATACAGAGGTGAATCCTTTATAAAATGACAATTCATTTGAATAACAATAACTTAATATCATATATCATTGAGAAAAAGTTCTATCAAACAAGAGAACTATCCTTGTGAAAGTGTTCTGGTGGAAATACATTTTTGATGAATCCACATGGTAATAGAATGATATGATGAAATAGAAATATCTATACTTGTTTTAATGGTTGAAATGTGAATTTAGAGGTTTATACTTGTCATGAACCATCCCCCTGGCCTATGTCATGACTACCCAAATCCCACATTTAATCGGCCAAGGGTTATCAACTAGCATCAGAATGGAACATACCTAAAATTGGATGGCACTGACTCAAAAAATGTATACACACATATAGGGAACACTGGGCATAAGAAAAACAAAATGGAAGAAGAATTTTACAAGCACAACTAAAACCTGTCAATGAGCGTATAAGTCAGTACTAAAGAGAAATGGTCCAGAAATAAAGCCCAACTGAAATGAATGTATATTAGAAAGGAATAATAGATCTTGAGGTTGTCCTCCAAGGTTCATACCTAAAGGGTAGGTACTACTCATCACTTCAACTCTCCACATAAATCGGTCACCTACGTGCACCGTTTTCCCATCACCTCAAAGCACCGTCCAACCTTGACTCTTTAAGTCTTAGTCTGTATGTATGTCATCTGCAAAAGACAAAAAAGGTGCAGGTGAAGCCCGTACAAGGGTATGTATTACAAAACTCAATAGGGACACTAATAACCCCAAAGGTGTCTCCGAATTCCTCAATGGAAAAACCACAGAACATGATCTCAATCATAAAGCACAATGAAAAGAACCATCTCAAAGTAGGTATTACATTATTAAATAAGTATTGATAATTATTCATAAATAAATATCATATTATTCTATAAAGAGGCTATGCTACTGATCCACAAAGGATTTCACGGTGCTGACCAACACAGGATCCCTCGGTGCTGACCCACACAAGATCTCTAGGTGCTAACGCAAACATGTTCCCTAGGTGATGATCCATAGATGACCCCTCAGTTCTGACCCCCAAAGATTATCTCAATGATGACCCACACAATATCACCGGGTACTGACCCACACTAGATTGTTGGGTGCTGACCCATAGAGGATCCCTCGGTGTTGACCCATGTAACAGCCCAAGATTTTATAAAAAAAATACTCTTTTTAATTTTATTAAAGTCTTGTGTTGTACGCTACACCAAAAGGAGCTTGCACAACACGCATCCTTGACTTGCCTTGCATTACACGCAATCACGACCTTCCTTGATAGCGTGTGTAATACGCAATACCGAGTTTCACTAAACAACGATATGCTATTAAAATATTATTAAAACTAGCCGTTATGAATAGTAATAACCACTTTTTAAAACTCTGTAAATCTTATTTTTCAAAATGAACTTCATTTTTGGATTCGGAGTATCGAATTTAGCCTAAGGTGAAATTTTGGTACTTTTCAGATAACTTTCATATTCTGATGAATAGTGAAAATTACTAAATTATAATTAAAAACAACTTTTTTAATAGAAATAATTAATAGTGATAAATCATTAATTTGAGTGGTTTTAAAGTATATTTAGAATATATTTTTACAATTTAATACAATGCTGGTCATTGGATGTAATTTCACATTTAAACCAGACATAATCAAGTGTCAATCTTTTGATAGATATTGTTTCTTAAAAACACGCTATTTGTTTTAACAGCGGGATTTAATTATAAAATTAATTAATGCAACTTTTATGTAATGAATTTGGTAAAATAGACTTCATTTTTGAATTCGGAATATGAAATATAGCTTGGGATGAAATTTTGGCACTGTTCTAAAAAACATCAATTTTTGATGAATAGTGAAACTACTAAGTGGTAGTTAAAAAAACTGAATTTTTCATAAAACTTAATTTTACCGCTTCTGTGAATGGAATTTCAAAAATCCGAGAGACACGGTTGATGTCAGTAAGTAAAATGTGGTTCAATGAGATGAAAATAATTTTTGGTGAATAGTAACTTTTTACTTTTTTTACCGCGGTTAATAGTAAATAGGGTAACTAAGGGTAAATATGATATTAATATTACCCTAACACATGTCCTAATACTATTGGACAAGTGTATTTCGACCAAAAAACAAACTTAGGAATAAAATATGACCATTTAGGCCCACTTGGATTAGATTAGGACTTTTATTATTAAGAAGGGTTAAAATAGTTAAAATCAATGTTTAATAAGTAAATCATTTTTAATATGGGGTTATACATAAGATAAATTAGATTGTAAATATTCATTAGAAAGCTAAAATGATTTACTACATGATGGTATTTTATTTATAATTTTTAGACTTTAAATAATTTAATTTATTTATGACACAACAATGATGCAGTAATTACCCTTTTAAGGAAATATTAACATAATTGATGTTATAAATGCTCAAATGAATGTAATTTGAGACTTTTTATGAATTCCACTAATTTTATAGGTTACTATGATATATTAATGTTGATTTAATCAACTTGGTTCGAACATATAATTCTGTTATGACTTTCACAAAAATCATATATCAAAGAGTGTCAAAATTGACACAAAATATTTTTTAAATCAAATATTATATTATTAATTGTTATTGTATTCCTAAAAATATAAGGTTCGGCCAAATGACTTAGATAAGGATATATATATTAATAATAAACAATTTGGGGTTCTTTTGGCATTTTATAGTAAGTGTATTAACCATATAGTGAAAGAAAACAAAAAGACACGGTAAAAGTTAAATTATTTAACTTAGAGTTAAATCAAATTGATAAGGTTACAATAATACCCTAAACTTGTATAAATCCTATTGGTTGATAGTATTTCGACCCATCCCCACTTTAGCTTCGAAATAAGACCCTTTGGAACCATTATAAACCGATTTTGACTTTAATATAAAATAATATTTTGAGATATTCCTAAGGTGCCCCTCTCCTCCCTTATAAAAGGACACCTCCTCCCCCTCCTCCTCACACCAATTTGAGCACTCAAGCTCGGCCAACCCCTGCCAAAATCTCTTCTCCACTTCCCTAGAAACATCCTAGAGGTTCTTGTCTTCCTCAAAGACCAATTTTAGTTCCCTAAGATGAGGTCTCCAAAAGGCGCTTCAAAGAAGAGGTAATTACCGTTACCAATTCTTTCATCTGTATTTCTTCTTCCACTTCTTCTTCTTAGGTTGTTTCATTATGAAGTAATAACATCAGTATCACTCATATACTGATATGTTATTATAAGTATGAAACAACCCTATTTCACCATCTATCTATCCTACGGAAAAAAGAAATCACCGCGCGTGCGTACGTACGGAATACCGTCTCCACGCCGTGGTGTAATCTATTTTCCACCACCACCTTACATGGATGGGTATAATGGTAACTATACATAGTTATTACAACATCATATTCATTCTGATATATTGTATAATCCACTCCAATTCAATTCAATATTTATAGAAATGATATCATCGCTCGTGCGTACGTACGGACTACCGTCTCCACGACGCGATGAGATTCATTCTCCATGTTAACCATTTAAGAATGATTATAATGTATATATAAGAAATAATAATGAAATATATGACATTATAAAGCTACTGGATTTATTTATATATATACATATTTATGTCATCTACTTACTTCCATTTCAAGACAATAAGGAAAGGAAAACAGCGTTCATGCGTACGTACGGACTACCGTCTCCATGAACGGTGTTTTTCATTTTATTTATCTACCAATTATATATATATATATACTGAATATAAATGATATATAAATCATATTTTATATTCTGGAAGTGAGTAAATCATGATATAAGTAATAATGATGTCAAGAACAACAAGTCAAAACACCTACGATAAATGAAACGATTTTACCCAAAACGCTTCTTTAACATGGAATTTACAAAAGAACGGGTAATATAATGTCATAAGTGAACCATATATGATATCATAACAATGAATATGATTCTGTAATAAGTCAATAACATGATTTAAATCATTATACAGGAGGTTCGGACACTTACAAAGCAAGTCGGACCTAAGGTAAGGGAAATATCACAATCTCATTTTTATCCGAGATTGTTTATTCGTAAGTATTTACTGGGGTGTATTTTATCATCCACATCCATGTTTACTCAATATGTAATATTATTTCCATCCACCTAAAATTGTTTAAATCCATTTTTACCCTTCGGTGAGTTTTTAGTAATACGTATGAAAGGAATCTTTTGTCGTTTTTTGTACGAGGTACTTTTTGACTTTTCCGACAAAAGTACGAAGAATGTTTTTTTTAACTTATACGGAACGAACGGATTTCTACTGTTTTATAAAGCCTTATTTTCATGAAGCTTCCTCTAAAAGATTTCATGACTATTTTCAATAAAATCTCTTTCTTTTAAAATTGCATGATGTTTTGTGAAAAGAAATTGATTTTGAAGAAGAAAGGATATTTTCCTCAAGAATTCAATTCAAGTATTTTATCAAAATAATTTTCCATCTAAGATAATAAATGGTTATTTTTCTATCCATATTTTACATTGATTTGACTATGTTGTGATGGAATTATTTTTATGAATTCCTTTATCTTAAATGAATTGATTTATGATGTCATGATGTTTCAAGAATCCCATTTTTGTTACATGTGTTATGCGATGATGTATGTTTTATGATTATGTGGCACACATAAGAAAGGATTAATTATAATATGGGTGGGACCTATATCTCCCTCCAATTCATTGGGTAATGATTTTATATCTCATGAGATATACATGGCTGAAATGGTAGGTTATACCGGTTCAGTGAAACAGGACTGAAACGGGGGTTACTCGCTTCAGAAAGGGACTTTGTCCACTAAGATAGTCTTGCCAATGAGTCATGACTAACAAGAAATGATTTTCTATGATTATGTGTGCATTCCACAAAGTTTCAAGTTTCATGTTATGATTATGGGGATCTCATTTTCACTTCTATGATTTATCCCATGTTATGATATTATGAGCTCTTTTGCAGGTTAAGATTTCCAAAAGCTATGTTCTTATGTATATGATGTGATTGATATTTCTTTTGTTTACCCTTACTGAGCATTTGAGCTCACCCTTTTATGTTTTCTTTTCCCCAGGATATAAAGAAAGGTTTTTAGGTAAAAAAAAGGGAAGATCATTATGGGAGATATTGAAGATCTTTCACCACGATTAGAAGATTACGTTCCGAGTTTCCAAAGACACTAAACTATTACGATCCTTGTGTGTGTGTTTTTGTTATGTACTAGGTATTCCGCAAAAGTAATGTAATGTCCATGTACGTCAAGATACGGGTCTCTACAGTTGGTATCAGAGGAAAGGTTTAGTCAACCTTTGGAAACTAGGATGCAAAAACGTTAGTGATATCCCTAGAGATATTTTTAAGGTATGTTTAGGGATGTCTCTAAGGTTAAGTATACGTATAGGTTATAGTCCTAGAATTGCTCTAACGATCTTAGAATTTAACCTAAGATGTTAGATATTGAGGGTACTACCCCTTTATTATGTTGTTTTCCCTAGCATGATTTTTGCCTCTCACACTATTCTTTTGGGGTTTTAGACGATGGTTGGAACCCGAAGGAACCATGTTAATGCGGAATGTGATGGGCAATGCAATGATTGTCCCCCTGAGCAACCAAACGATATGGGAGCCAGAATGAAAAATCTTGTAGCCATGCTCACACAACTTTCTCAAGCTATGAATCATGCAGGACTTCCAAACGAGCAAAGGAAGGAGCAACATTCTGTTGAATCCTTCATGAGGCAGCGTCCACCTTCTTTCAGTGGGTCTACTGATCCATTAGTTGTTGAACAATGGATTAGTACTACAGAAAAGATATTTTCAGTTCTTCAATGTTCTGAACATGATAAAGTCATCCTAGCAGTGTATCGTTTGGAAGGAGATGCTGATCAATGGTGGAATCTTATTAAGAATACGAGGCAATGGGATGAAATTGAGTCTATGGAATGGGACGAGTTCAAGAACTTATTTTTCAATAAGTACTTCCCTCGTATTCTCCGAACAAAGATGGAGAAAGAGTTTCTTGAACTGAAGCAAAGGGATGATGAATCTGTTGGTACCTATGAAGCGAATTTTACAAGACTTGCAAGGTACGCTTCTGGTATTATCATCCAACCTGAAAGTAAAGTTGATCGATTTTTCAGTGGCTTAAAACCAAGTCTTCGAAGGGTATTAGCTATAAGAGACTTCAGTAGCTATGAAGAAATTGTGCGTTGTGCTATCAAGGTAGAAATGGAAGTTGGTGTTACATATCCATCTCATGGTTTTGACAAGAAACGAAAGATGGAGTTCAAGGAGAAATATCAGAATAATGGTGAAAAGAAGATGAATGTTTCCTTATGCACAAAGTGTGGAAAGAAGCATGGTGGAGATTGTCTTAAAGGGACTAGAAAATGTTTTAAGTGTGGAAAAGAAGGTCATCGAGCAGCTGAGTGTCGAAGTAATGGAAAAAGGGATTCTAATGAAGTGAATAAAGCAAACACTGCAGAGAACGCACAACCAACACTTCAATGCTTCAAGTGCAAGGAGATGGGACATTATGCCAATAAATGCCCTAATCCAAGGGTTAGTGATGATCGACATGAGCAACCGCTTAAGGCAAAGGACAAAAGGAAGTCACATGCGATCAGTATTGGCAATGTTGAATATGACAACGATGTGGTGGAATGATTAAGTTTTTATGTAATGGGATTCCAAAATAATGTTGTATCATGGAATATTGGAATATTTATGTATTGGTCTAATGTGGTATTCAAAGTGATTGAGATATTATGCGCATAATGAAGGGAAAACGAGAAAATGTTTAACAGTATTCATGAGCTCATGATTGATATAAGGACTAAGTGATATCATGGTTTGAGTATATAAAATTTTGAGGATTTTGGTATGTGGAAAGTGTTAACTTTTAACTGCATTCATGTTTTCACTAAGGTTCAATGGGTATTCAAGAGAGTACAAGATTAAGGCCTTTGAATGTTTGGAATGTGTCCAACAAGATATATATTATGATATATGGGGATCAACGATGGTATTAAATCTCTGGTAATCGTTTTCACTATGAGAATGGACTGCAGTATTATGGATAGGACTAAAGATTGGAATGGATTATGTTGGACATAAGTTAGTATTGTTTAAGGATAGAAGTTTTTTCGATATTATGGGATGTTATAGTAATATAGTTTTAGAAAAAGGACAACCTGCAGGACGGGCGACATCCCATCGCGTCGGACAGGGTCGTAGGAATCGAACCCACAACCAAAGTGCGACTGGCCTTTATCGCCTACCACTGGCCTACAGGAAGTCCCTGTTTAGTAGAAACTAGTTTTATTATATTAAGCAGTATGATATATGAAGTATAAGTCCATTTCAGGAACCATATATGATTAATCTCACTATAGATCGACTTATGCATATAATTTTTGCTAACCTTTTGTTTGAGACAGATGGAATGACCCGTCATTCTATCACATGATCTGCTAATAACAAATTCAACTTCATTTATTTAAGAGATGAAGTGGAAATTGTTCAAGGCACGAACAACAGTGAGATTTTACCAAAATAAAGTAAGTATTTATTCTAATTCAAATTTTCAACTTTAGGGAAATTATCTTGAAAACCAAAAATGTTGTCCTAGTGATCTTATACCTGATGAATCAGATGGTACCTTATATCATCACAAATCTATGGATTTGTGATTACTGGCTTTTCCATAGCCATGTTCTCTACCACTCTCCATCAGAACATGATGGTTAGATTTCTCTTCCATATCCATATTTTCACCTATGTGGAAACCCAATGATTAGTTTATTTGGGTAACCGTTACGTTTCATACTTTTGTTTTTAAAGATTGGTTTTGATATTCCTTTTTACGATGTGGGATTCTATTAAAGAAACTTTCGAATAGTAAACCATTTATAACCCCGACGAATTTCGAGGGTGAAATTCAATTTAAGGGGGGGTAGAATGTAACAGCCCAAGATTTTATAAAAAAAATATTCTTTTTAATTTTATTAAAGTCTTGTGTTGTACGCTACACCAAAAGGAGCTTTCACAACACGCATCCTTGACTTGCCTTGCATTACACGCAATCACGACCTTCCTTGATAGCGTGTGTAATACGCAATACCGAGTTTCACTAAACAACGATATGCTATTAAAATATTATTAAAACTAGCCGTTATGAATAGTAATAACCACTTTTTAAAACTCTGTAAATCTTATTTTTCAAAATGAACTTCATTTTTGGATTCGGAGTATCGAATTTAGCCTAAGGTGAAATTTTGGTACTTTTCAGATAACTTTCATATTCTGATGAATAGTGAAAATTACTAAATTATAATTAAAAACAACTTTTTTAATCGAAATAATTAATAGTGATAAATCATTAATTTGAGTGGTTTTAAAGTATATTTAGAATATATTTTTACAATTTAATACAATGTTGGTCATTGGATGTAATTTCACATTTAAACCAGACATAATCAAGTGCCAATCTTTTGATAGATATTGTTTCTTAAAAACACGTTATTTGTTTTAACAGCGGGATTCAATTATAAAATTAATTAATGCAACTTTTATGTAATTAATTTGGTAAAATAGACTTCATTTTTGAATTCGGAATATGAAATATAGCTTGGGATGAAATTTTGGCACTGTTCTGAAAAACATCAATTTTTGATGAATAGTGAAACTACTAAGTGGTAGTTAAAAAAACTGAATTTTTCATAAAACTTAATTTTACCGCTTCTGTGAATGGAATTTCAAAAATCCGAGAGACACGGTTGATGTCAGTAAGTAAAATGAGGTTCAATGAGATGAAAATATTTTTTGGTGAATAGTAACTTTTTACTTTTTTTACCGCGGTTAATAGTAAATAGGGTAACTAAGGGTAAATATGGTATTAATATTACCCTAACACATGTCCTAATACTATTGGACAAGTGTATTTTGACCAAAAACAAACTTAGGAATAAAATATGACCATTTAGGCCCACATGGATTAGATTAGGACATTTATTATTAAGAAGGGTTAAAATAGTTAAAATCAAAGTTTAATAAGTAAATCATTTTTAATATGGGGTTATACATAAGATAAATTCGATTGTAAATATTCATTAGAAAGCTAAAAAGATTTACTACATGATGGTATTTTATTTATAATTTTTAGACTTTAAATAATTTAATTTATTTATGACACAACAATGATGCAGTAATTACCCTTTTAAGGAAATATTAACATAATTGATGTTATAAATGCTCAAATGAATGTAATTTGAGACTTTTTATGAATTCCACTAATTTTCTAGGTTACTATGATATATTAATGTTGATTTAATCAACTTGGTTCGAACATATAATTCTGTTATGACTTTCACAAAAATCATATATCAAATAGTGTCAAAATTGACACAAAATATTTTTTAAATCAAATATTATATTAATAATTGTTATTGTATTCCTAAAAATATAAGGTTCTGCCAAATGACTTAGATAAGGATATATATATTAATAATAAACAATTTGGGGTTCGTTTGGCATTTTATAGTAAGTGTATTAACCATATAGTGAAAGAAAACAAAAAGACACAGTAAAAGTTAAATTATTTAACTTAGAGTTAAATCAAATTGATAAGGTTACAATAATACCCTAAACTTGTCTAAATCCTATTGGTTGATAGGATTTCGACCCATACCCACTTTAGATTCGAAATAAGACCCTTTGGAACCATTATAAACCTATTTTGACTTTAATATAAAATAATATTTTGAGATATTCCTAAGGTGCCCCTCTCCTCCCTTATAAAAGGACACCTCCTCCCCCTCCTCCTCACACCAATTTGAGCACTCAAGCTCGGCCAACCCCTGCCAAAATCTCTTCTCCACTTCCCTAGAAACATCCTAGAGGTTCTGGTCTTCCTCAAAGACCAATTTTAGTTCCCTAAGAGGAGGTCTCCAAAAGGCGCTTCAAAGAAGAGGTAATTACCGTTACCAATTCTTTCATCTTTATTTCTTCTTCCACTTCTTCTTCTTAGGTTGATTCATTATGAAGTAATAACATCAGTATCACTCATATACTGATATGTTATTATAAGTATGAAACAACCCTATTTCACCATATATCTATCCTACGGAAAAAGAAATCACCGCGCGTGCGTACGTACGGAATACCGTCTCCACGCCGTGGTGTAATCTATTTTCCACCACCACCTTACATGGATGGGTATAATGGTAACTATACATAGTTATTACAACATCATATTGATTCTGATATATTGTATAATCCACTCCAATTCAATTCAATATTTATAGAAATGATATCATCGCTCGTGCGTACGTACGGACTACCGTCTCCACGACGCGATGAGATTCATTCTCAATGTTAACCATTTAAGAATGATTATAATGTATATATATGAAATAATAATGAAATATATGACATTATAAAGCTACTGGATTTATTTATATATATACATATGTATGTCATCTACTTACTTTCATTTCAAGACAATAAGGAAAGGAAAACAGCGTTCATGCGTACGTACGGACTACTGTCTCCATGAACGGTGTTTTTCATTTTATTTATCTACCTATTATATATATATATATACTGAATATATATGATATATAAATCATATTTTATATTCTGGAAGTGAGTATATCATGATATAAGTAATAATGATGTCAAGAACAACAAGTCAAAACACCTACGATAAATGAAACGATTTTACCCAAAACGCTTCTTTAACATGGAATTTACAAAAGAAAGGGTAATATAATGTCATAAGTGAACCATATATGATATCATAACAATGAATATGATTCTGTAATAAGTCAATAACATGATTTAAATCATTATACAGGAGGTTCGGACACTTACAAAGCAAGTCGGACCTAAGGTAAGGGAAATATCACAATCTCATTTTTATCCGAGATTGTTTATTCATAAGTATTTACTGGGGTGTATTTTATCATCCACATCCATGTTTACTCAATATGTAATATTATTTCCATCCACCTAAAATTGTTTAAATCCATTTTTACCCTTCGGTGAGTTTTTAGTAATACGTATGAAAGGAATCTTTTGTCGTTTTTCGTACGAGATACTTTTTGACTTTTCCGACAAAAGTACGAAGAATGTTTTTTTTAACTTATACGGCACGAACGGATTTCTACTTTTTTAAAAAGCCTTATTTTCATGAAGCTTCCTCTAAAATATTTCATGACTATTTTCAATAAAATCTCTTTCTTTTAAAATTGCATGATGTTTTGTGAAAAGAAATTGATTTTGAAGAAGAAAGGATATTTTCCTCAAGAATTCAATTCAAGTGTTTTATCAAAATAATTTTCCATCTAAGATAATAAAGGGTTATTTTTCTATCCATATTTTACATTGATTTGACTATGTTGTGATGGAATTATTTTTATGAATTCCTTTATCTTATATGAATTGATTTATGATGTCATGATGTTTCAAGAATCCCATTTTTGTTACATGTGTTATGCGATGATGTATGTTTTATGATTATGTGGCACACATAAGAAAGGATTAATTATAAGATGGGTGGGACCTATATCTCCCTCCAATGCATTGGGTAATGATTTTATATCTCATGAGATAGACATGGCTGAAATGGTAGGTTATACCGGTTCAGTGAAACAGGACTGAAACGGGGGTTACTCGCTTCAGAAAGGGACTTTGTCCACTAAGATAGTCTTGGCAATGAGTCATGACTAACAAGAAATGATTTTCTATGATTATGTGTGCATGCCACAAAGTTTCAAGTTTCATGTTATGATTATGGGGATCTCATTTTCACTTCTATGATTTATCCCATGTTATGATATTATGAGCTCTTTTGCAGGTTAAGATTTCCAAAAGCTATGTTCTTATGTATATGATGTGATTGATATTTATTTTGTTTACCCTTACTGAGCATTTGAGCTCACCCTTTTTTGTTTTCTTTTCCCCAGGATATAAAGAAAGGTTTTTAGGTAAAAAAAAGTGAAGATCTTTATGGGAGATATTGAAGATCTTTCACCACGATTAGAAGATTACGTTCCGAGTTTCCAAAGACACTAAACTATTACGATCCTTGTGTGTGTGTTTTTGTTATGTACTAAGTATTCCGCAAAAGTAATGTAATGTCCATGTACGTCAAGATACGGGTCTCTACAACCCACATAAGATCGTTATTCATTCTTCACATTATAGCCAGCCACCAGATTCCGGCACAAAGCACACTTGATTCATGGAGGATCCTCTCCTCAAGAAATTGTTATTATTTCAAACGTAACTATGTCCCAAGAATAAGTAGCACAATGACCCTCCATGTAATAAGGGTTGCAATGTAGTATACAGCCAGTCATCCAGATTACTAGTCTGTATGTTATAGGTATTTTTGTGCTGAGGGCACGATTTGATTCTAGAACGATCCAAAACTGACATACTCCAACATTCTCCAAAACTCAATTAGAGAATCCCATAATAAACACCTTTTCCTATGGGTTCTGGTGCCATAGATGGTTCCTCAAATAGACATCCAATTATGGAGATTTTCCCATTTAAGTGTAACTGTGCCGAAAGGGGTTCAGGTTTGGTCTCACCTAGGCCGCTGGGCTCATCCCAAATGGGATAGGATCGACCCGATTTGGATAGGCCTCTTCCAGACCGCTAGGCTATAGTATCAAACCACTGGTTGTGGGTTAGAACTTCTAGGTCATGGCTTGGCCCGACCCACCTGGTAGGGTGCTTCCCACCAGGCCGTGGAACCGCCAGGCCTGCTGGCTTAGCATAGAGGTCCAAACCCTTCCTGAAACATCCGAGATAGTAGGGTCTTTAATCCAGTGACTCTATATGCAATTGCACTACCTCTCTAGTCCCATGGGACATGTCTCCTTCAAAATATGCATACCACAGATCCACCCTCTATTGAGGCTCCAATTCGTAGATATCTTCCATGTTGTGTTTCCGCAGTGTGATTCCCTTCTTTGATGTGGCTAGGAAAGGCTGGCCTCCCCTTTTTCCACTACAACACCTTCTTGTGATGACACCTTCTTGCATCCGGTGGTAGCTGGCTACCGCCCCTTCGGATACCGGCCCCGCTATGGTGATGATGCTTCTATGGTCCACCAGCAATGCACTAATGGTCTGATTCATTTCTCTTCTACGCCTACAGTCCTATAGAGATGTTTCCTACACTGTGCGGAATAATAATTCTCTTTTCTGCTATATTTCATAGTTTCTGATGAAAAACACCACCAACCTAAGAATGGCAGAGGGACATGGCCTTGTTTTGCTCAGCTCGCGCCCTCTACGTTAGTGTCATAAAATTAGGAAGATTATTTATTCATAAAATCCCCCAAAAAATCCCCATATTATCCACCCATATTAAAGAATAAAACACATATCAACCTGTTGGATGGTTGATCCATGTTTTTTATAATATTCAAGAATGGGGTAAAGGGAATAATTATTCACATAACCCCTACCTCAAATATATTGGTAGACTTTGAAGATGAGGAAGACTAGACCATGATCGATGCTTGTTCATTAGATTTCATCTATGTCTGGTTTGAATCATCTATGGCATCGAATCTCTATTCTATGTTGTAGGACGGTGTCACCACCACTTTTTCAGAGGTTCCTCTCATGAGTGCACAAGAACCATGCTGAATCTTTGTATAAATAGATGTTAAGATCCTACCATGTTGAATAACATTAATGTGGTTCATTAATTAACTGCATTTAGTGTTCCATTAAAACAAATATTGTAGAGGTTATGAAACACAATGGTCAAGAAATTGAATGACCTATTATCTCCATGGTTCTTCCACATCACTCAATGGTTACAACAATGATAAAATAACCCATGGAGTTATTTAATTATTTTTTTGTAAAGTCCCAAAATTATTATTTTTGTCCAACCCATTCCAGTCAAAAATAAGCTTCGCCAAAGCGAATCCCAACACTGTGAATTCAATAGGTCTCTAGGATTTTCAATCTGATAAATGGTTCAATAGATAGAAATATACCCTCACACATTTAATGAACGTGACCGAATTTTTTTTTGAAAATTATTAACAGTCAAAATCGACCCTCACTGGTCAATGATAGGCTCCACCTAATGGGAAACCACCCCAATGAACTCAATAGTACTCTTGTAATTTCAATTCGAGTTATCATTAAAAAGATATAATGTATTAATAATAAAATAATTGTTATTAATTATTTTATTTACAGACAAAAACTAACATCCATTGTTTGGATGTGCCGGCCAATGTTAGTTTCTTCCTGAGGAAATTATACCCTCATGAGATCAGTAGTAGACTCAAATTATTAATATGTTCCACCATTCATGAGTTATATGAAATGAAAAAATAGAATTATTTTATTTTATTATTTTCATTATGGTTATTCCATTTTGGTGTTCTCTCACTGGATGCATGTTCCGACTAATCTTATGTCGCACCTAGGGTAATCCCACCATCCTATACACAACCGTGCCCTCGAAATTTCGATCTGGGGAACCATTTATGAGTTATTCCACTTTTTTAGGAAAACATCACAATCACATTATTTAAAGCATAACATTCTTCGAGAGATCATTCTAATATCTCTAGACCTCATAATCATGTTCTTCCAATCTTTTCAATTTCGTAATAATTACATGTAATTGAAATAAAATATACAGAATTTCGGGGTCATTACATTCTCCCAACTGTAGGAATTTCTACCCACAAAGACCACAACAAAGGCTATGAAGAAAAGTTAGTACTGAGCATGAATCTAAGACTCCTGCTCCCATGTTCTCTCCGGGAGGATCACAATCTTCCACCGAAGTCACATCAGGGAAATCAATCTTCTATAGTGGACCTTGTCGTGTTGATCCTCTATATCCACTAATAACACTGCAAATGTCTCACCATTATCAATGTCCAGCTTTCCCCAGTCGATGATGTCTGATAGATCATGCCCATATCTTCTCAACTATGACACATTTAAAACAATGTGCACCTAATTCATCTATAGGGGAAGAGATAGGTGGTACGCCACCTCGTCTTCTCTACTGAGGATCTAGAAAGGTCTGATGAACCACAAAGATAGCTTTCCACCCATTAAAATCTCTACAATCTTCATTGGTGTGAGACCCATTAGAAGGCCTGATCTCCCACCTCAAACATTAGGGGCCTCTGTCTCCTATTGGAAAAAGGCTTCTTCAAGAACAATGTAGTCTTCATCCACTCCAAAATGTTAAGACCCATCTTAATGGAATCTTGTAGGAAGAATTTTTCTCCCTCCTAAAACCCCATTTTGTAACGACCCTTCCCCAGGGGCCCAGGTCGTGACTATACCTGGGTTAATCCAGTATAGAGTAGATCTGCATGGTCACCCATATGAGGCCTCAAAAGGCACTATGATGATGGTGGAGTGATAAATATTGAATTAAGGAAACTATACCTATATACGGTGGTCCTCCTAAATTACACCGAAATCATGGACGCAAGCACAATGCATGTTCTCAAGAATCTGTAGGGTCTGCTCTGTCTAACCATCTGTCTTAAGATGAATGGAGGTTATCAAGTGTAGATGATTCCCAAATTCATTATGAAATACCTTCCTCAATCAAGTTGTTAAACGAGGGTCATCATCTGATGAAATTGTCGATGGCCCCCCGTGAAGTCGTACAATCTCTAGTTAGTAGAGGGGTCCAATGCCCTCTACTGATCCTTGCACCCAGATGGGTAAGAACTGGGATTCATGGTGAGCCAAGAAACTATCAATCATATGGAATCATGGCCCTAGGGAACACCATGTATCCGAGTCATAATGTTTATGGTGATGACATCCCACTTCCACACTGTAACCTCATGTGGATCAATCAAGCCTACTAGAACCTGGTTTTCTGCCTTCACTTGCAGACATGTGAGGTACTGTGAAATAAACTCTAGCACTACTTTCTTCATCCCTAAAAACCATTACTAGCGTCGGTGGCCTAGGTATATCTTTTCCACACCTGTATGTAACGCCAATGGGGATGTGTGGAACACCCTAAAACCCTCCTCCAGAAATGTCACTAGTACCATAGTTCAGCCATTGAAAAGAATGATTTTCTACCCACCATCAGAAAATTCTTCATGAGCCTGTCCTGAGGATATATGATCATGGTGAGTCATGTAGTCAAAATCTCCAAGTTGTGCCTCCATGACTAATTGATGATTTGGGGGAGAGACTATCATATACTGGAGGTAAGCTACTCCATCACTATCCATAAACATTATCTACAATGGTGCTAATTTCCCTATAGCCTCATATATAAGATGTAGAATAGACATCCGGTTGAGTGTGTCGTATACTATGTTTCCCTTCCAAGTAGTATAGAAAATATCCATGTCATAGTTCTTGTAGATCTCTAGCCATTTCCACTGTCTCATGTTCATGTCAATATGTAAGAAGATATACCTGAAACTGTTGTGATCGGATTAAACCGTAAATTGTTCTCCCAACTATACTCTAATCTCTCAGTGCTCCACGGGATACATCCGATACAAAGTTCTAGATATTGGTTTCGTATATGGGTATAAGAAAATATAGGAGTATCTCTCTCTGGATAGGTAATCCTGGAAACTTCTTTTAAAATGATGTTCCTGAACACTACCACTACTATTGGGAACTAAAAACTCAAAACACCTGCTGCCATGATGGTATGTATGGCCAAATCAAGAGTGATTGGTTGCACCCTCCTATAAATGAGTTTATCCCTTGTTAGCTGGGATTCCATTTTTTATGACAAAGGAAATCTCCATTTCAACGAGGTAGATATACGACAACCATTTTTCCTAAAACAGTCAATCTTGATCATGAACTATGGATGAACTTTATATATCAAAACTAACATAGTAAGCACATGTCGATGCCACCAAGAGTTTCCAAATCAAACTCCTGCCTTAAAGGTCAGATCACACCGATGGAATGAGTGTGATTATCGAGTCTAGTCCCCTAGTTTTCTCCATATGCAAGCTTTAAGTCAATGGTTTAATAATAGATGCTAGGTTTTGGACAAGATTCATGACGAGAAGGAATAAATTGTACCTATAACTATTAACACGTCAACTAATAGTAGAAATATACCATACCTTGAATCATTCTAGGATCCCTTGGGTCAAACTCCTTTTATGTGTAATCCTACTCCCTACCCTGGTCATCGAGTTTATTGGGATTGGTGGGGATCACATTTGTGTGGTGGTTGTAACATGCCGAACTGTATACCAACTCATGTTGTTATCCTAGATCCTCTTCCATATCTATTACCCTGTAAATTCATCTATCGATATCACATCATCATGATAATAATTTTACAAATCCAAGTCTTTGAGACTGATGTTGGTTTCCTTCTTCCCTAATGGTGAAATTCACTGGCAATATCTGCGTAGAAAAAAACATTCAACCAATATGGTTCACTCTATCATCCTTACATATGTAGGACTATACATCGGTATAGTGCAGGCTTGAATTTCCTTAAACACATCTCTCTCAGAGGTTCGATCCCAGATGTACATCTTGTATAGTATTCATTGAGAATCTAAAATGGTCGGTAAACCACTATGGATACTATCCTACTGGAAAGTCATCCTCTTGAATTTGTAGATGCTTTTAAGAACACACACCCCTTTGCATTTTATGGCAAGAGACCTATTCTCTGAGAATGGATCTAATGCTTTGTCAATAGAAAAGTCACCACATCGTAAGATATGGGTAATCTAAACCCTATCACCACCCTATTGGGCTACATAGAATACTTCCTTCCAAGACCACCATTTGATATAATGGTTCCCTAGCTGGATGGAAACTCGGTCACTACCTCATTCCAGTCCTTAGCCACATGTATGTTGGGGTCACCTCGGAAACTGAGGGGTATCCGTCAATGATAATTGTGTAAGGAAATGATCCTACATATGACATTTAATTGTAGTGATGGTATTTACTACTAACCAATGGGACTTGGTATCACTAGGGAACTACCTGAAGGTACAATATCTGGAAATGATCGTTGTACTAATGCCTCATCACTCAATGGACCGTCCTCATGCTCATACATTTGAATCATGGATTGCTATTTGTGTGGAGTCATGTTTAAAGAGAATCAAGATAAACCCTGGTCAATATGTAATACTGGGTGATCTAACTAAAAAAAGTTGACATGTAAAACATTTTAAAAAAACCATGCAATCAGTGTTTTCATGCATCGAGTTTGAAATCAGAAGTCAGGGTCATGGTGTATTGATACATCTGTCATCACACCAGAACTGGAATCCTCAAACTAAAAACCAATAATAAAGACACTTTACCCTATTTCCCATTGATATGATCAGATTCTTAATTCCCCTTTAGAACCAACTCCTTTGATTCAACATTGTCATGACCCGTCCATTGGGGCTCATTCCATGACTACCCCAAACCCTCATTCCATTGGATAGGGGTTGATGACTAGCACTAAAAAGTTATATCCCTAAAATTGGAAAGCATTTCCTCAAAAACTATACACTCATAGATAGGGAACACTACACACAATAAAATCACAATGGAAGAAGAATGGTAAATCCACAACATACAATAATCATATAGTGTAAAAGTATGTACTAAAACTAAAGGGGCCAGAATAAAATCCCAACTAAAAACTAAAGTAAAAAAAATAAAAAACAATTATTGAGGTCGTTTTCCATGGATCCAACCTAAAGGGTATGTAAAACTAGTCAATGTGGCTCTACACGTTAATTGGTCACCTCTGTGCACCAATTTTCAATCTCATATGAGCACCATTCTGCACAGACTCCTTAATATTCGGCCAAGATGTACATCTTCTGCACAAGGAATGACAATGTTTGGGTGGATATCGTTCAGGAGTGAGTATAACAATACTCATAAGGCACCCTGAGACCCTTGTAGGTCTAACAAAATTTCAAAAAGGGAAAACCACAATGTATGATTTCAATAAAAAACACAAAGCAAAAGACTCAGAAAAAAATTCATTTAATTTAAGTATATAAGTAAAATGATTAGTCATATAGATATATCATATAATTATGTCACGGGGATCCACTGTAGTCCCAAACATGATTGTTCAGTGTTGACCCACATATGATCGATCGGTGCTGACCCACACATGATCACTAGGTGCTGAGACACAAAAGATAAATTGGTGATGAACCAAATAGGATCTCTCAGTGCTGACCCACATATGATAACTCGGTAGGGATCAAAATAGGATTTCTCATAGATTACCCAAGCATGATCTCTCAGTGCTGACCCACATATGATCACTATTAATTTTTCATGACACAACCATCCACTGGATTCTGGAACAAAGAAAGCATGATTATGGTAGGATCCAATCCTCAATCCTTCATTTTTATTTCATCCAGAATGAAGTCCAATGAAAAATTAACCCAAAGAATCAGCACTCCCTAAGGGTGCAAATGGAATATATGGTTCATCAACTGGATGCACAGTCTATAATTTAAAGGTATTTTAGTGCTGAGGACATGATTTGATTCTAGTTTGATATTACCCTTTAATAATCCAAATGTCTCCAAAACTCATGTAAAGTCTCTCATATTTACCAAATATCTCTAAGGGTTCTATCATTATAGACAATTCGTCAAACAATCATTTTATTTTAGAGATATGCTCATTTAAGCATAACTGGGTAGAAAGGGGTCGAGGTCCAATCAGATCTGTCTCTATGGGCCCATCTTTAAGGGGCCTTGCTCGAACCGGTTTGGATTTGCTTGCTCTGACCCACTTCCCCCGGGATAGGCCCACTGGCCGCGGGCTAGGCCTGTGGGGCCATGCGTTCGGCCTGACCCCACCATCTGGGTGTGACCCTTCGGGCACGGGGGTGTGCTCCCTTTCCGAATAGCCAAGCTATTGAGGTTGTAAAAGATGCAGTGCTGGAAGGAACCATACCACCTGGATGGTCCCACTAGGCCAATTACTTGTAGAA
Source organism: Viscum album (assembly GCA_963277665.1). Taxonomy (NCBI): domain Eukaryota; kingdom Viridiplantae; phylum Streptophyta; class Magnoliopsida; order Santalales; family Viscaceae; genus Viscum; species Viscum album. Next base: position 993,084,389 of record OY728133.1, read on the forward strand.
CCTGCAGACCGTGGGTCTGACCTTCGTCGCTGCTCGAAGCCTTGACCTTCTTCTGTGGACCGTCGCCCTGCTATGATGCGGTCGGCAAAGCCCAGCGGCCCAATGGTCTATCATGGTGCCTACGGACACTACCACCTTCTCACAGATAGCTCTAGTAGGACACCACCTCTTCCAGTTACAGGTGTCGTCGTGTCGGCGATGCTTCCGTGGGCAACTAGTGAAGCTCCGGTGGTCCGATTCCTTTCATGTTTGTGCCTACGTGTCTCATGGGATGACACCGACACCATGTGGACTGATGATTCTCCATGACTACATATTTAATTTTCACCCATGAAGAATAACACCAACCTAAGATCGGTGCAGGGTCTGGGCCTTCTTTGGCTCTATGAGTGCCCTACATGTAAGAGTTATTATATGTGATGTATAAATTAATCATAAAAACTCTAATAATGAAACACTGTATTAATAAACAAAACACGGTTCAAAACCATGGATGGTTGACCTGTGTTTTTTGTAATATTCATGAATGGGGAATTGGGAGGAATTAACAACATAACCTCCTTCCTTGAATACAATGGTAGATGGGGCAGATGTGGAAGACGTGAATGTGTTCGAAGCATATTTGTTGGAATTTTTCGATGTCCGGTTCGAAAACTATAAGGTGTCGAAGATCTGTATTATGTTGGAGGAGGTCATCATCATCACTTCATCAGATGATCTTCTCGTTACTTCACAAAAACAATGCCCAATAATTGTTTAAATAGATGTGATGAACCACCCACATTATATAACATTAATTTGGTTCATTATTGAACAAAATTTAGTGTTCCATTAAAACAACCAACGTCGAGGTTACACAACCCAAGGGTCAATTCATTGAAAGACCTATTAACTCTATGGTCCCGCCACATCACTCAGCGGTTACAAAAAGAGATAAAATAAATCCTAGAGTTATTTAATTATTTTTTGTAAAGTCATTAATTTATCTTTATTGCTAAACCCTTTTTAGTTGATGTAATGCTTTGCATAATAGAATCAAAATGCTGAAAAATCAATTGTGCTCTTGGATTTTCAATCCAAGCACCAGTTATAAAGACTGTAATAACGGCTCACTCGTTTACTTAATATACCGTAAAAAAATTTCTAAAATTATATATAGTCACTATCAACCAACGTCATTCAAGGTTAGGCTCAGCCTACATTGAACACACCCCAACGAACTCAATGGTACTCTCTTATTTTCAATTTGAGATACCATTTAGGAGTTATATGGTTTTAATTATAAAATAATCGTTATTAATTATTTTATTTATGGAAAAAAACTATTTTCAATTGTTGGCCCGTGTTGGACAATGTAATGTTTTTCCTATGGAAAGCTAACCCTCACGAGCTCAGTGGTGTTAACATATATTTAATCAGTTCCACCGTTCATGAGTTATTAGAATTTGAAATTTAAAATAATTTTATTTAATAATTTTATTAACGGTTATTTCATTTATTGGTTTTTCTCACTAGAGGCCTGCGCCGACTAAACTTAAGTCACGCATAGAGTAAACCCACTATCCTGAACACATTGGTGACATCAGATTTCTGATATGGGCACCAATTTTAGAGTTATTACAATTTTTCATAAAAATTGCTCATACATGCTATTTAAAGCTTAACATTTATCAATGGATCATTCTGAGCACTCCAGGCCTAAGAATCACGTGCCTTCCTTTTTGCAGTCTTGTAATAATTCCATTTTATAAAAAAAAAATAGAATATTTGTTTCTTTACAATACTTATGATGGTGAATAATTTAATGACCATAAAATTTATAAATGAAACTCACCCTTAAATAGATAAATTTCATATCATAGTAATGTTTTTACATAAAACACATGAACATGATGAGATATTTTTTTAGTTATACTCATTATAATAAAATATAAAATTAAATATCATATAAATTTAAAATATAGACGTTTTATAGAGACCAATAATATTCGTATATATGGGGTTATTAAAATATTCAATTGATCTAGAGGGAAAAGTAATAGCGTCAACCAATAGGATTGTACACTAGGATTTCAATTTATTAAAAATTCCCAGAGTGATAGAATCACATGGGTTTACACTTGAACAGTACGAGATGATACTAACAGTCCATAACATGATTGAAATTTTATATTGGATAGGTTTTCTAGATTATAACTCAAACCATGTTCTCTAATCAATCCCAATAATGTATAACACATTTCCCATAGAGAATACACTCATGTTATAAAGGGTGATATATATAAAAACTAATTGTATGAATTTTTATAGGTTTTTAATAATATAATTGTTATCATTAGAAAATTGTTGTTATTGATTATTTATTAAATTATAAGACTTATAATAATTATTTTTCCATATGATGAAACAATAATTATATTTTTGTATAAATTATAATTACAATTAAAAAAACAATTTTCAATGTATATGTTATATTTTTTAATAACTTTATTTTATAAAATAACATAATATAAAATATTAATTTAAATAATAAATATAAATTTTTTTTGATGTAAAATATTATTTTATCAATGTTAGAATATGAAATTATTATATAACCCAATATTTTTAAATAAATGGTGAATTTTTATTTAAAATTCTAAATATTCTTATGTAAAATAATTTTTTGTTAAAATAAATATTATTTTTTAAAATAAATAATTTCAAATTATCCTGTGGTTAATGTTTCAAAACATTTTGAGATAGCATGATTTTTGACGAAAGAATAAATATAACATAACTATAATGTTTGTATTACCACACCCTAAAAGCCAAAAATAGATGTAATAAATTTAATAAATAGTTTCCATAATGAAAATATTTTCTTCTATTTAAAACACGGTTTTTTATGTTGATTTATTTAAAAATATGAGATTTAAAAAAACAGTCTACTTGATAACATACAATAAATGCTACACCCTGCTTATATTAACCCTATAATTTTTTCATTATAAACATTCCATTGAATTGGAAGTTATGAATATGATTTAATAAATTATAATATATTTATATATATAGTGTAAATAATTAATAGAAAATTATTTATTCATTCATATGAATTGAGAACTGAATTTATTGTAAAGTCATTTTATGCTTCAAATTTTTGTTTCTTCAAAATTAATTTTGATTTCATTTTGTGAAAAAATAATAAAAATAAATTATTTTAAATTAAAAATATTATTTTATAAAAATGGATATATTATTCTAAATCATTATGTAAAAATTATATTATAAGAAATTTTTATGAATTATCCTAATGTTTTTAGTATTCAATGAATAGTGAAAAATATTTATTTTAAAAAAAACTTTATTTTCATTCAAACTAATAAATAGTTAAAATCATAAATTTATTTAGTATTAAAAATATAATTATTTATATTTATTAAAATTAACGAAATTATGGTATTTCAATAATTTGTTACCAGTTTTATTTATAATCATTCATATGAATACATTGATTTTTTTTAAAAAAAAACTGGCTTTCGTTGAATTTTACTTTTTTATGATAAATCATTTTCTCCAACATATTTGAATTTAATCCTGAATAGAAAATTACATATTGGTAATATAGAGGACCAACTAATGTAATGGTTCAATTTTACATTTTTTTATAATGAATACTGATTGTAAATGAATAATATTATCATATTCCTAGTAAAATGCTTTAATTAAGGATAATAAAATTATAATTATGCCTCAAAATTCACCCAAAAATTCGATTTATCCTATTCTATGAGTTTATTTACAAATAAAAACTCATTTTTTATTATATGTCATTTGAGTTCTACTTTTCATATATAATGATATTTTTATTATTTTTGTAATTTATAAAGTCATAATTATAATTCTCATCACTTTAATATTTCATAAATTATTATAGAAGAAAAAAGGATTATAATACCACATATAAATAAGTAATTAAAATATAAATTCATTATTAAAAATTTAATTTATTTAAATACTTATTTATTTAAATAAATACCACAAATTCTTACACAATGCTAATAATTTTTTTATTCAATTATCATAAAATTGAAATAAATGATTTCGAAAATATTAACTATAATGTAATTTGGGAAAATTAGCGTGTATATCGAATTTATATATATATATATTACATATTATAAATTTATTCATTTTATATATTATAAATAAATTTTTTTATTATTTTCATCTTATGTCAAATTAATAAAAAATTGTCAAAAATGAAAGTAATGATTTTTTTAGGAAATTAATTTTTATTTAATTATATAAAAATTAAAAAAATTCAAGGGTTCACTTTTTTTAATATATGGATAAATATTAATAATTTATAAATTAAATAGTCAATAGTTATCATATACATAAAATTTAAACCCAATAATGGTTAATGATTATTACAGTGTTGATAGATAAAATGGGGTTACTAAGGGGTTAAAAAAAATATTCTTTTCCACACACCATACAAATATATAACAATTCTACTATTTAATGGTATTAAAAAATATCCAAACATAAATTTGAATATATGACTTTTTGGAATAGTTTTAATTAGAAAGTATTGAATATAACTTATTGTTTTATGAATTTCCAAAACATTCCCTATCTTCAATTATAATATAAAAATACATTTTCACACTAATAAACACATTTTTAGCCGTATAGAATGATTAAAACCGTCCAATGTACCTAAAATATACACATATACTTATTATATATGTTTTTTTAAAATTAAAATGAAAAAATCGTTAATATATATCTAAAATTGTACTTTCAATAAAGAGGTATTCCCCTTAATAGATCACTTACATTTCCAACATCTTCTATTTATAAAACCAATCTATATTATTTTTTCTAATATATTATATTATATTACATAAATATTGTAAAATGTAATTATGATTATTAAATATTAATAATCTACAATCATTCAAATATATCATTTAGTGAAGGTATTGCTCATGTGTATATATGGATTACCATCACAACATAGTGATACTGTCATTTTTCATCACCATATTTTTTGTGGGTATTATGATGGGTTTAATATTTATATATTATAGTTATTATATATTTGTATTTATTTAATATGAATATGAGATCTACATTATAACCTTCATATCCATTGGAAAATGATAACACCTCTTATGCGTGAGTGAGGACTACCACATCTAAAAATTGATAAGAATTGGTGGTCATTATATTTTTCAATAAGACGGTAACAATGATATAAATAATTAATAAAATTTATTTATTTTTAATAATAATAGTTATTTAATAATTAATTGATAATTATGTTTCTTTTATTTCATCAATCAGAATGTGCAAGCAACGTTTATATGTATGTATGACTGATCGTCTCCATGAACCGTGGGATTAATTTTTCTACATAAAAATTTTATTGATGATGATAAATATTTTTATATAATAAATATATATAAATTTTTTATAAAATATCAAAAAAAATTATATGAAGGAAACATAATCAATGCTCATTGACTTAATCTATTTAGATAAAATACTCATGATATGTGATACATTTAACTTTACAAAAAATGATTGTAATAATGAATTATTAATAAATAGATGTTGAAATGTTCTTAAGGAGTTATATATGTTATTATAAGTATTGTTAAGATTGGTTAACATATTTGAAATTATTTAAAATATATTATATCAGAGGATAGAGTTCATAATAAAAATGTATAACTTGATTTAAGGGTTTACTGTCTCAATTTCTCTTCGTTGAGAATTATGTTCCATCATGCACTTATCTTCTTTTATAAGGTGTATATTCTAACCTTTTACATTTTATAGGGTGAATATCATAATATTTATGATGTTTAATGTTTAATTTTAATTTATTCCTTCAAGGGTATTAGAATACAAATATTACCAAATTGGTAAGTGTTTTATTTTAGAATCTCATCATTCAGTGCTATTGTTTATGATCATGTTTTAGATGATAAAATATTATTAACTACTTCTCAAGAAATTCAATAATTATTTATATAATCTGTGTATTAATAGGTAAAATATATTTAATATTCATTATAATCATCATTTATGTACTCCATATAATTAATGAATAATTTTAAAAACATATCAATATTATTTTTATCATTTGTAAATGGTAATTTCTCATTATAATCCATGTTTTCCAAAATAATTTTAAATTATATCTTTAAAATTATGAATTTCTTTTAAATAAATTTATGCCTATTTATTAATTGTCATTAGATAAAAAATAAAATGGAATCATCATGTCATTTTCCAAACGTTGGATTTTTATTATTTGAAAAAAATTGAATGTACTTTATTTATTTAAATAATACGACAGGAACATAATTTCCCACTATCAATATCTATAAATAGATTAGATATAACTTTATTAATTTTTTTCTTCATTCTCTACTGATAATATTTATTTAATATTTTGAATATTATTAGATTTTACAAATGCGATTCAATGTAAATAATATATTTTCCATAATTAATGTTCTAATTAGTCATTAAAATTATTTTCCATATAAGATTAAACATTTAAATGTTTCCCCAATATTATTGGGTATATCATCCAATGATAACATTATTATTATTTCTCTTTATAGATCATGTTAATGATGAAAAAACCTATTTATAAACCCAATTTCTCCCACATGGGTTTTATATGATAAAAATTTGAAATGTTTTTGAAACCCATTTTTCCATGGGACATGCTTTGAATTTTTTCTTATGATAACCAATTAATTTAATGGTTTTTAATATGATGAATTTTATTCATTTTAGAAAAAATATTTATGATTTTTAATACATCCTGTGTGCGTATGGAAATATATATTCATTTAATGAATTAAGAAAATATTGGAATCTTATGATATAAAAGATAGGGATATAGAGTCCACCCTTTTCAATGAGTGAATATATCCAATACTATATTCTTGGGTGATCTCCTTGACTACCATGTTGTTTTTTGGAGTGAACCCATTTTAATATGATTTTCTTGGATGTTATCCTTGACTACTTTAGGAATTATTTTCAAATCATATGTGTTTTCAAAAAACATATATTTTATACCAACCTTATTATGCCACGTATCGTGAACATATATTCCATTATAAATCAAGTATTATGATCTATCATGATAAATAACAAGACTATATATTATTATCTTACTTATAAATGTCGTGGTATTTAAATGTTACACTTAAATTATCATCCCCTAATTCAAAAATTATTCTCATGATATAATTAATATCTATCCTTTTAACTATACTGACAATCTATATTCACACATTACATTTTTTTTCCATATCCAAATTTATGATGAAAATTATTAAGTTTGAGATTTATTATGAGGCTGATAGTTATAAAAAAATGTGATTGATGATGTAGGTCATTTAATAATCAGTTCTTCACGTGTACATTTTATCACATAAGATATACCTTTATAATTATTTCATAGATCCTTAAGTTATTTAAGTAATATTCACAAAATAATTATTAGATAAATATATATGAAATAATTTTTTTATTATTGTAGGTATCAAAGAAATTATTAGTTTGATTTATAAACTGGTATGAGAATCTATATTCATGAAACCAAAGCATAATTATATTTATTGAACAACATCCTAATATTCTTGAAATGATGATGTATGAACATGGATAATCCAAATATAGATTGAAAAGAGTATCAATGATTTATAAACTGTATAATTTTTTCCATGATTCATCACTGTGACTATTATTTCTCTCATAATAGTTTTTGGTTTTAGTAAATTTATGGGACCTGGGGGATTCATTTTATCACATACAGATAATTGAATGATTTTCTTAATGAGAAATCTAATCTAATCGGAGCTGGAATGTTAATCATTATGATTATCCATACTAATATATCCTAATATATTATTAAAATTTTACATTCATGACATTATTTATAATAATTATAATGGATGTAATGTTTTTTTATAATGATCATAGAGAAATGAAGATTCACCATCATACATATCAAGAACATGGGAATGATCATTGAAGTTCATGTATCAATGAATTGATAATATGTTTTTAAGTTTTATGAAAGGTCATAGATGTTGTTATTTCTGTGGAAAAAATAAGATTTTGATTGAGGAAAAGGAAATCCATCCAAATGTACCATTCATAAATTAATATCTCAGGTGTTATGAATATTTGAATTATTCATGATAATTCTCAAATATAATGTTTTATTTATATACCATGGTAGGACATTTGTTATTCAACTCATTCATGCAAATTCCTTGAACTATTTTGGTATTGGTATTCAATAATTAACTAATTTATATTTATGATATATGAATCAAGAATCCTATATGGATACATATATAATAGTTTTTGTTATGAAATTGAAAACATAAGTTAAATGTTTCTAATAACCAAGAAAAGTGATTAAATTATGACATGTAAATGTATATAAGGAATTAAGTGATGATTTACATTAAGATGATTGTATTGATGACCTAAAATTGATTAATGATATAGAATAAAATGTGATTTAGGTCATATTTGATAATGTTGATTTTTTTTATTAATGGTGGATATTTAATAATATATGATGTTATTTGAGGAATAATAATTATGTGATTCTGTTGAATCATATATGTTCTCATGTGATGTTAACATAAATTTTTATGGATACCATTATATGTTTATAAGTTTAAGGATTATAAAAATATCAATGGTTCTGACACTAAATTTTAAAATATTATGTGATTGTATATTAATCAAATTTGTATATATTGATAGATTTTTGGAAGAATACATTCTTGAGTATTAAATTAATAATTATGTTAAGATGATGTTTATATTGTAATGGTCCATTTGAATGTGGGAAATATACAATTCTAATGATTTAGAAGTAATTCATTAATAATTTATTTCTAAAATATATTTATGGTCATGAAAAAATACATTTCATTTTAGTATCTAAATGTTATTCAAAATATTTTTAAGATTTTCATCACAATTTTAGATTAAATAGTGATTTTTCATAGTCATTAATGAAATTAAGGGAAATGTTTCATTGTGTTTAGTTATATATAACCCATAGGTTTAACATGTGATGAAATATTGAACAAAGCTATTATTTTATAATAATATAAAATTATGGGTATGTAATAACCATAGATGCTAAAAAATAATTAAATATTATGTTTATTTTTAACATAATGAGTATAGTTTTTGAGAACTATATATGCATTATATTAGAATATTTTTATAGAAAATTTAACTTGTAGGTTGTGTGAAAACCTATCTCATCTAGAAACGCCAAATCTCTTGATCCCACAACCAAAGGGTGTTAGTCTTTCAACTCCCTCTACTAGCCAACATAATGTCTTGGATGTTATTTCTTTAATTTTTTTAATATATAAATATTTAGTTATTTTTATAAATAATTTTTAACTATGTTAAAAGGAAATACATTTTCATGATGGGGTTTTCTTTAAGGGAAATGGATGATTTTTTAAGACTATATGTTTTTAATGTGTCTTTACGATGATTCATGTTATTTATGAATGTAATTTAAAAAATTCATAGATTATGTCATTAGGGTATATAAATTTTGGTATAATTTTGAGAGAAATGGTACCTTGATCATGGTTGAATATGACAATATTTTCACTTGATTTATTGTGATTGGAATTTATATTATTCCAAAAATTTATACATCGCATAATCACTGTTATAATTTTGGTGTTATTATTGAGAATTTTGATGGTAATAATTACAATGTATTCATTTTAGGATTCATATTATCTTGTTGCAAACCTATTATTTACTAATGAGTAATGAAAAGAATTATATCTTGATTTTACATTCTGATTATAAACTACTTATTTGAAGACATCAATTTTAAAAAGTTCGCCTCTAATAATCTATGTTTGGCTAAATAGATAATATTATAGTGGAAAATTATTTAATGATAAAATTACAAATTCTTTGTATATATATTACCATGGTTTTATAGTTTAGATGTTAATGTAATTCTTTACACAATGAAATGAATCATAAAAAATGAATATTTCCTCTAATTCCAATAAAATTATGACCTTTTCATATCTCATCAATTTAGTATTTTTGGACAGCATTATTTGACAAATCATTCAATTTTTTTATCAATATTATTTTTCGATCTCCATTATTTTTTGGACATTAAATGATTCCTCCTTTTATATGCTTTCACATTCAAAAAATGTTCACATAGTTGTAATACTATTCATTTTTTATTCTAGATATCCATCTTATTTATCATTCTTAATATTCATTAAGAGGATTTGTTAAACTATTTCTAGGATGTGTTTTTCCTGAAAATGAAATTTTTAACATTAAAACACATGATAATTTGAAATGTGTAAAAATTTTGTCGAAAAAATAGTTAATTGGGATATAATGTAACACCCTTATTTTTTTAAAAACACTATGATATATAGAATATAAGATACAAATCCCCAATATTGAAAGAACCATGATATATTATCATTATAACCTTGCAATTGAATGAGTGAGTATAGAAGGATTGACTGAATTTGGGTGTATATATAATTTACTATTAAATATAAATTTATTGAATAACTTTTATGAATTGAGCAATTAAATTTTAATAAATACATTTTATAGTTTAAAATTACATGTTCTTTAAAAAATATTATTTCCTTTTTTTAATCTTATAACAAAAAAATTATTGATATTTTGACAAATTTATTCGATAAAAATTAAATTATTTTTAAATTCATGAATCAAAATTATATAATGAATAGCTGTTGATAATTTTTTGAAAGGATTATTATTTCATTAAATTTCTATAATTAAATATTTCTAAAATGTTAATTTATTTGTGATTAAAAAAATATGATTATTGGGTTTCCAATGAATATTATTCATGAATATGAAATAAAAGATAATAAATACATTAAAGTAAAATTTTATAAGAAAATGTTTCTCATTAATTATTGTAGTTTTATGTTAAAATATTATCTTCTACAAGAAAAAATTGAATATCATAAATTAAATTCTATATTTTAAACTATGTGATCACAGATTGGTAATTAGTTCAGTTAAAATTTTTCCCAAAATTAATATTAAGCATTCTATTTTTTTTTGTTACAATAATCTTAAAATGAGTTTATTTGGCTTAAAACTAAGATAATAATGTGTCAAAATCAAGCTAAATATATAAATTATACTATTTTATGGGATTATTTAATTCAATTATGTTGATGTCTTGATTATATTGAATTTTGGAAATATTTTACCTTGATAATTACATATAAATTATTAAAGTAAAATATAATGAAAAAGTGTTATTCTATTAATATTAAAAACTTTTAAATTATTACATGTGGATAAATTTTTATATGTCTATTTCCAATTGATTATTTTAATGATAACAGATTTTTTTTTAAATAAAATCTAGTCTTAAGAATTGAAACAATTACAATAAATTATTCTGAAATTATAATTCAATAATTATTTAATTAATTATGAATAAAATATATGGCATTAAAAAAATTAAATATAATGTAATTTACAAAAAAAATATTCAATAAATTATAAATATAATTATTAGTTATTATTTATTTTTGAAATGTTTATTTTTTTTAAAATTTGAAATTGTATTGGCATACATAAATACCAAAGTATATGAATAATATAAAAAATGAAATTATTCATTTTTATCGAAATATTATTTTATATTATTATTGAAAATTTATATAAGTATTAGAAGAAACGTTTTTGGATCAAATATGGTATGATATATCATAAAATATCCATTCCAATGTAAATAACTACATTTTAATTGAAATTATAACGGATTAAGTCTAGAAAAAATTTTATTGTGTTTATGGTTAAAATCGATTATCTAATGGGTTAAACAAAAATATCATATTTGAGGAACCAAATAAAATTAAAATAATTATATTGGATAATGGTAGTACAATAATATACTAGCATATATTAGAATATATAGCTATTTGGTAATATTTGTATTGATAATTTAATTTATTAAGATTTAATATTTTATGAAATTAGAAAATTTCCCTCACATCAGTTATAAAATGGAACCACCTCCCCTCACCGATACAAACCTTTTCAACTACCTAAATAGAAAAAAACAATAAAAAACCCTACTTTTTATCATTATACACATTCCAGTTGTTTATTTTCACCCAAAATACCAACCCTATGATCTGTAAGAGGGTATCTAAAGGAGTTATTTCAAGGAATATTTAATCACCATAATTGAACACATTATATTTAAATCATCAATAAATTGTATGAATAAATAATATTTTCCTATAAATAATAAATTAAATTACCGAAATTTGTATAATTTGATTATGATTTTTAAATCACCCTTATCCACCCTATTTCGTATAAAATGTGATCATTATATATTACTCATGCATATGTATGACTAACAATCTCCACATATTGATATGATTCATTTTTCACAACAATATTTTTTCATTGGGTATAAAAATAGGTTTTACGGTTTATAAACTATATTAATGAAATATTTGTACATATGTAATTATACAATTACATTTACGTTCTTACCTTCAATTTCGTTGTAAAATGAGAAAGTTACATATGCATATGGGTAGATTACCACCTCCATGAAGTTATGTATTTTTATTAGTATTTTAGAACTTGGATGGGAATAAGGATAAATCAATTAAATAACATTATTTTTATTATATAATAATTATTTATTAAGATTGAATTCTTATTTACCCATGTTTCAACCCATATTTCGTAATGTGACAAATGATTTCATGTGTACGTATGAACTACCATCTATATAGATGGAATAATTAATTTTTAAACATATATATATTATGTATAAATATATCTATAAATATAAAGAAAATAATATATATATATATATATCATGCCAAAAATTTTATAAATTAATGAACAGTAATCAATGATCAAGGAAATGAACTATTGAACTGAAATACTCATGATATAAAAAAAAGTTAACACTCAAGAAATATGGTTTTATTAAGAAATTACTGATAAATTAGTGTTGAAATTTATTTATGGGATCATATATTTCTATAAAAATATATAAATTATTACTTTTTGAAATATAATGAATTTAAATTATTTATTTATGAGGATACATTTCTTTTTATGTTATTGTAACTCAAGGTAAGGGTTTATCATATCAATTATTATTCTTTGGGAAATATGTTATGTTAAGAACTTATCATCATTTATGAGGTGTATAAAATGAACTTTTATATATTATTTTTATTATATAATAATGTTGATTATTTAAAAATTATCATTTTTTTATTTCTGGGAGCTTAATATTCAAATATTACTAATGTAGAATGTTCTTATATTATAATCTCAATGTTTACTGAGATAGTTCATGATCAAGAATCTCATGATGAAAATTTTTTGTCTACCTTTTATGAATTTCCAAAAAAAATTATCATATTTTTATTTATTTATATATAATTTTTTATATTCGTTTTATTAAGTCTATATACTTATGATAAAGATATGTTTTTAGGGAAAACCCTCCTTTATTCATCTATTTAGTATTAGTTTCATATTCATTCAAATAAATGTTTTATTTAAAATATAGATAATTTATATATTATTCAAATATATGTTTTTAATTTAATTTATTCATATCTAGGCACTTCTAAATTATATTTTCAATAAAATCGTAATTTTTTTCAATGTGAGGTATTTTTTACATTTAAAAAAAGTGTGAATTGTATGTTTTAATCTAAATTATATTAGAAGAACATAATTTCTAACAATCAAGTAAATAAATAATTTTAAGATTACATTATATTTTTAAATTTTATTTCTGATGATAATTAAATAATTAGTATTAAGGATGTTATTATGATTTAAATATGTGATAATGAAATAAAAATATATAATTTCTATAAGAAAATATCTAACTAATCTTTAATATTACATTCCATTTAATATTACAGTATCAAAGGTTACTGAAAATATTAAATAATATTTTATCCAATGATACCATCCTTATTATTTTATTAATTTTTTATGTTTACATTTACAATATATAAATGATACCACTTTCCTATTTATAGGTTATGTTATGATGAAATAATGAAATGTTCACAAAAAATGTTTCTTTTCTGCATGTAATGATTTGATGGAACATTTATGAAACATATTTTTTCATGGTATATTATATGTTTAATGTTTTATGATCTTGTGAAACTAATATTTTTGATATTAATTGTGTAATGGGTGGAATAATTTCTATAGTACCCTAAAATAAATTCCTAAACGATTGGTGCATCAATGCATAGTTATGGATGGAATGAAGATTGAACTTTTTTTAGTAAGTGACTACTTGCACTATAACAGACCTTGTAGTAAAACATAACTTCTATAATGTCTTAGTGAGTTAACACATTTAAATATTTTAGTATGGGTTGTGATCCTTTCTATTATAGAATTGATTTTTGATTTTTACTTTTTTGAAAAATATGACTTATGTAAATTTTATGTAGTCATGGATCATGTTCTTATATTACATTATGATAAATATAATATGAATAAAAATGATTTATAAAATGATTCAATATTAATATCTCTAACCTGAAGGGTTTGATTTCAATTGTTACACCAATGTTATCTTATACTCATTGAAATTATATTTTCAGGTGATCATTGATATCTCCTTTATTTAATATTACTAATCATATGAGGTAAATATTTTATATGGTTTCATTTATCCTATTTTTTATATAGGGTATTAATTATGATATTTCCCTAAAGGGATAATGTGATGAAGAACTATGTGAGGATGAATTTCATTTATGATCCAGATTTTTTTCTCCATGGTTATAATGATACTCTACCAATCTGATTATTCTATATTTCCAAATTTTATGTGATGAATATATAAACATTAAAATTGTTATCTACATGTGAAATATATGGGTCACTATATTTTATTAATTCTATACATTAAAAATTAAATTGATAAAACCAATATTATATTATAATGTTTTATCATCAATTCATTATAAACATGGTTCACATCCACCACCAAATGGGAATCACTTCAATCTGTTAGATTCATATAAATTTAATTTAATTTATCATAGTCCACATTGGTTTATAAAATTTGGAATAATGCAATGTTTTTTGGTTTCAAATTTTAATCATCTAGTTTCTGAAACCTATGTTTTGAAATAAAAATAAATTCCCCCATAATTCTCGACAATAAAACCTAAAAATTACAAATTCTATTCACTAATACCATTTTATCATGAATTCACTAAACCATTTCCTCCCATGATCCAATAAAAGTCATTCCCATGCACAAAAGAATACACAATAAGGGTTTTAATAGTTCACACACTCACTAAGATATCCCTTCCATATCCAGTTAATTCAAGAATCTTATTTATATTAATATATTTGATTTCCAATTGTTAATTTTGGGGTTAAGTTTGTAAACAAAATTACTAATGTAATTTCTATTTCCAATTGAATTAATTACCATTTAACTATCCTTAGTATCCTTAAAGAATCATTTTGTACCAATGTAATGTTACTGATGTTATAATGCAATTTACTTATTTGTCACCAAAATTCATTAATCATGTGATTTTAATTTATGAAAGACATCTTTATGTTGTTTGATTTTTGTGGAACATATCTTCATAATCAATATACGAATGTGAATTTATGGATCCTAATTATGTAGGTCTCTAATTCATGGGTAAATGATTTTACCACATGATATGCAATGCATTATGCATTGTAATGTATCATAAGAACGAAATTTTATGAATCCTCCATCGTTATCCATGACTTATGTTTGTGATGCTATTTTTTATGATATTACAATATCCGCTTGCTGCCTTAATGGTATCATCTTATATAATGTTTCGATGTTTATTATCTTGATTCTCACCCCTATTATGTAACCTTGATATTCCTGTATAATTAAATATATTTTTTTCTTTATTTTATTATTTCAGTATTCCCTTAAAGGGATTTATACCTCACCCCATTATTATGTACATCCATAGGATATTCCGTTCAATTTTAGAGGATCGTTAAAATTTAATAGAATTTGGTGATGTTTTATTTTATATATTTTGTTTTTTATTTCACATTGTCATACAATATACCTAATTAACCAAAGAAACTATTACTATAATACTGATGTAATTTTATTGTTTGTGTCGATATTTAAAATTTCATGAAATAATTTTTTTTTAAAATATGCGATGTCATATAATCATATTGCATCTATCTCATATCTTACCTCTACTATAATAACTTTCTAAAATATCAACATAAAAGTCTAAAATAAAGGAACCAATTTCTCCTTATATATTTTATGGTGGAACTCAAATATTGTTTAAAAATTTATAGAACCATAGATTTACCATATATGACAATTTTTATATGGTGCATGTCAAAATTTTGTGTATATATATACATTTCAAAAAAATATTGACATTTGAATGAACTATACTATGATGATGAGGATCTGTAACATAACAAAATTCTCTAATGAAATAGTTATATTTTCATTTTGTATTTTACAACACTTTTTTCCATTTACCATTATTATCTAGAATTTTTTATAATCATCAACATAATTTTGACACCCAATGTCACTATTGTCTTCATCATTATAGAATATGGTTTTTTAAAATTTTTTCCAATGTTAAGGTGTGTATGATGTATTTTTTAATTTATTTATTGTATTTCATATTATCCAATAGATGGACATGTCATTAGAAATTTATGTTATGTCAAAAAGATTATTTAAGGGTATGCTTCATTTTAGATACTAGAAATTTTTGTCAATGGTGGCCAGTGTAGTGGAGTCCAAAGAATTGTTGGACAAATTCACCCTCAGACATAGTGTGGAATACAATGTGGCCATGTTAGTGTATGTTTATCATATGGGTAATTGGGATGTGACACAAGGATTTGGTCTAGTCAGTGAGTTCATGATTCAAAATATCCTTAATAATGGCATGTCATGATGTGATATGAATGTTATTTCCATGATGTGTCAGTACTCAGGTTTTATTTTGTGATTTTATATTCCTACCCTAATTAATTATTATGTTATGGATATAATTTTTTCCTTATTATTTAAAAAAAATAAGATATATGAAGTGATATATTCGACCATTACTATATGAATTTTATCTTCTCAATAGATTTCAATTACTCATTTGAGGTAAATCCCACAGTGAATCTTCGAATCATTGCTCTTCATCCTTAACATTAGGTTGTAATTTTTATTATAAACCCGACGTTCCATTGTAAGGAATATAGGGTATTTTTTGAGTCTAATCATTAGGATTTCATCATTTAATTATTAAATAAGTTATTCCACTATGAGTTTTTGCATCATGAGTGAAATTTTATTTCTTTAATCTTGTATTAGATTGGTGATTCTTTTGGGAAATTTTTTTCATTTATTATATCCAATAAATTATTTACATTTAAAAATCAATTCAAAACATTTTATATAATTATAAATAACTCTTAATGGGTTTATCAAATTTTTTCCACAATAATAGGTTTTTCAAGTAAGTTTATAGTATTCATTTTAACTAAATTATTTTTCAATGAATGTGTTTTAATAAATACTAAGATATTATTTTTTGATGTAATCAATTAAAAATAATTTTTCATGGACTTATTTTTATTTCATAATATCATAACTAATATATATAGGTTATTATTAATTTATATTGGGGATTACAAAAATCCTTTACCATATGGAGGGATATCATATATGAACATATGTATTGGACCATGTCTTATTTTAAATAAATTTATTTAAAAAAAATTATTTGGTGAATATTGTGTCCATTTTAGCATTTCAAAATTAAAATTATTTAAAATGTGGATCTTTGATGAGTGTTTCATTTGAATGGACATAAATATATTTTTTAACTTCATGATTGCTGATTTGTATTATGAGATTTATTACTGATTTTACACGGATGTTATGAGTCCCATTATTTCATGTCATGCATAATATATTTCCCCATTTAGGGGATGTAAATTAATGTGGACTATTTTTGGTAAATTTGATATTGAAAGATATAATTTTTGGAGAGGTTATGAGGTTATATATGGTATTGTTTTTATACATTATAATTGATTCATGTGATGATAAAATAGATATCTTTTTTTAGATCACCTATAAAACTTTTATATCTTGGGGAACCTTGATAGAAGGTAAAATATATAAAAAAATATTATTCTAGAATATAATCATATTTTTCTAGATGATAAATTATGTGGCCCATTATGAATGAATTATTTATTCCTATAGTAAAAATATATTTATTGAGATAATAAATAAATAAATGTTAAATACTAGGTAATCTGAGATATAAGGTATGGAATTATAATACACTGATATAAATAGAGTTTTACATGATTCTTAGTTGATGATCTATTTGGAGGATCTCCACTCCTTACATTGATTGTATCCCATTATTCTTATATTATTTTCCCTATTTATTTTTATTATAGATTATTATAAATATCCTTATAATTTTCAAGACGACTCTCAATGATTTTATTCATTATTTATTATATTTTGTAACTTTAATGTTTTTAAAATGTTTTATGTGTGAAATAATTCGATAAATGAAATATTTTCTGTTTTTATTTTTAAAATATGAATGTCTATTTTTTAGTGATTACTGAATTTTATCTTTTATAATAATGGATTACACACCATCATATTAATGGGGGTTTAGAGAAAAAAATTCAAAGGAAATATGGTTGTAATTATTTAGTATTGAAATTGTGATATTTAATCTAGAAAAAGTGTAAATTTCCAAAAAAAAATTACACTAGTATTTTGAAAAAAATGATTACTTCATGATAATTATTGTATATCATTAAATTCAAAAAATTAAATTTCATAATTCATTTTGAAAATAGAATTTATAAATACAATAATAAAAATTATTTTCTAAGACTCATCTATGAAATTATATTTTAAAAATTAATCCCTTACCACTTATAAACTTGCTTTTGTGTGTATATAGACCTGATATATTTATATAGGTTCCTAGTTTGTAATATTTTATATGATCTTTTTTTAGTTTTTATGGATATTATAGATTTCATGAGTGAACATGGGTTAATTGACGTTGATGGGGTGTGGGAATCGATTTTTTTGTGATGCTTATCTATTTGGAAGTTTTCCGATGTTTATTTTCTTATTCCTATATTCTTTTTTTTAATTCATCAATAGTATAATAATAATGTTTAATTTATATTACTATCTATATTCCACGTTGACAGTATAAAAATTTATTGATTATCTATTGTCATTATGTTGTTTTAATTTTTTCCTTGTTATTCTTGTTTATTTATTTGTATTTATTTATTTTTTATTCATGGTAGTCTAATGTATAGTTTTACCATTAATACTTATTATTAGTTTCAAATAAATTTTTTTTATTCAATTGATAAATGGTTCACATTGTTTATCTAATTTGATACACTAACACTAGTAACATATATTTCTCAATATATTACTGAATGGAGTTAAACAAGTTAAGTGTGGGAAAATGTCTACATTGTTTGTCTCGAGAGGAAACCATAATTACTATGACACTTGGGGAGTGAACCCATTACACAATAAAATCATTGAAAACGATCCTTCAATCATTGGTAAATGATTTTATATTATTATGTCTACTCCATAATTACATGCATTATTCCTATATTTTGATTGTACTGTTAATATTCTTTTATTATATTATAATTACTACCATATGAACTGAAATGTTTTTTTCTATGAAATAAAATTATGACATTTTGTATTCTATATATATATTTATAATTTTAAAATCATGTTCTTATAAACATGTTCTTATTTTAGGACGATGTTATGATTTATATGTCGCACTTTTTCCTTTACTAATAATCCAATATCCTCATTTTTTTAATATTTTCATTGCCCACATTATGAAAAAAATGTATTAATTAAAATATGTATAATAAGGTTCCCATTTATGATAAGATATATCTATTATGATTTATATATTTTATAAACAAAATATTTTTTTTCTATTTTCAAAAGATAATAGGAAACAAAATTCTAGAATGGATTGAATTTTTTTTGTAAAAAAGTATTAAATATTAAAATTTAATATCTATATGTGAAATGAATGTGTTTATATTTTTGGTATTAATTAATGTTTTAGTTATACAAAAGAATCTATATAAATCAACCTTTATTGAGATCCACAGGGATATTTCTATCGATATTTCTATAGAGATTACAAAATATTGAAGATTTTATAATGGTAATTAATGAATTAGATTAATCCTAAGATGTCACAGTTGAAGGTGTAATGATTGAGATAACCAATAAATTTTTTCTAGGATTATGTTGTTTCCCACCGTTAATATTGTATGTCATTAAATTTTCATCGATTCCATTCAAAGATTGAAACCCTGATAAAGAATTTTAAAACTAATTGAGATAGAAATATCCATGATTATCCTCTTTAGAAAATTAATGTTATGAGACATTGAAATAAATGTCATATTTCTCTTCTCACGAAACATTATTAATATTATAATGATGATGAGAATCCAAAAAAATGGGGAAAAAATTTCGTTGACTCCATCCCAATGAAACAAAAATGTTATATTAGTTGGTTTGTTGAACCACTAGTTTATATGAAATTAATCATTAACATTGAAAAGATATTTTATATTATCCAGTGATTAAATAAAGAAATTTTTTTCCCATAATATTATTTGGAATGAAATTATAAAAGTGATGGAATCTATTACCCCAAAGAATGTGTGACATTATATCCATGAATTTTTTTTGGTTAACCATTTTCTTATTTTTAAGAAGTTGTTATCAAGTGAATGAGGAGTTCAATGTGTGTTTTTTGTGTGAGTGACTTGAATGAAGTTGAAAAGTGTAATAATTATTCCTCATGAAATGTTGGAACACTGTTAGTGTAAACTGTTTTGATTGACGAAAAGAAATTGTGGCATGGGAGCCATTCCAGGTAGAGGGCTAGTTCATGTTTACCATAGTGTTTGTTAAACCATATCTGTATCCTTATGTAATATTCAGACCCCACTTCCCTTAGGAATTTTCATTCACGCTATTTTCACATGTTTTGGTAAATCATGTGTCTAAACCATGCACTGCATTAAAATTTGAAAATTTTCATTCATTCCATATCAATATATTTATATCCCCATATTATATATCATTCCTTTTTACCCCATATACCCTATGTTATGAACTGGTAGATGGATCCTCCAGTATAGATAGTTATTATTTGATTCATGGGAATTTGGAGTATATTTGGGTGTGAATCTGTGAACCATGTTAGTTTTACAATCTACTTTCCCCCTTATTATATAAGAGATTGAAGAATCAATCATTATTTTTGAATTACCTAAAATATTCACATTTCCTATAAATTATTGGATTAGGCTATTAAATGGATTTGAATTTTTAACAAATGTGGAGGTTAATCATGTGTCCATCAAAATTCATGATGTAGGGGTTCTTTGTGCTTATTCCTATATAATTTATGTTTTATACATGTATGTATTTGTGCCAAGGTGTTTCCTTGTTACATAAAAAATTCGTTGATTTTTAGTTGTGATATTGGATTTATATTGTTGTTTGAAACCCTTTCAGCACCCAATGGTTTTCTTGGGGATTGAGATAAAAACATACACTACCAATGGGGTGGGCTGAACCCATGTCAATGGTGAATAAAATTGGTAATCATTGAGATATGGGAGTTATGATAGAAACATTTCTGTAAAAGTGTAATTTTTATGCGAATAGTTATAATGGGTCAATTGGAATAAATATTTGTCTTATTTTTTAAATTATTAAAATGTTTAGAAATAGTTTTGATTGTGTGTTTTGGGGATTTTATCTAACTAAAGACTTATTGATGGAAAATGACGTTTTGAAATGGTGGAAATACCCCCTATTGTGAATACGGTTTTATGGTAAATTTACATGGTTAAAATGGACACAATATTATGAGGGAATTTAAATGTTTTTAAAATTTGTGGAATATTTCATTAAATAATGTTTTAAATATGTTTTAAATAGGTTTTCATAATTGCTTTATTTTCCATGATGTATTTATAAAGCTATGATAGGGCCTTAGTAATTAAAGGAACATGGGGGTTAGTAAGATAGAAGATATAAAATTATGATTTTGTATTAACATGATTATGATATGTACTAAATGAATAATTGGATTTTTTGTTTATATAACATACATGGTTGTTTGTAATGATGTAAAAATGGGTTAAATGGGATTAATGTGAATGTGATAATGGATTGTGATTCATACATGAAATGAATAAGTTGTTAATATATGGGAAATAATGAATGTTTTTCATGAATTAAAATATGGAAATTGATGAATATGTTAAATTGGGTAATGTATGGGGATTAGTGAATATTCGTAACGAGTATAGGTATATGGAATGGTAATTTGTATTAAGGGCTATATAATATGAATAGAAAATTGTTAAATGGTTTATGGAATAGTATGGATTCTAATTTTGAGTGTTATGTATTATGAATGCTATTTTAATAGATTATGATTGTATTCTGATATGGTATATGTGTTAAATGGATAAATAATCATATGTATATGGATTCATGGTGGGATGAAAGACTGAGGTTCCCCCATAGTTTGGGTTTCACTAATTCTCTATCCCCACTCAAGAATTTAGAGGATAGAGAGTCAAAATGATGATTTATGCCCAAAATGATTTCATTGGATGGAAAAATTGGGCCGAGGATCTAGTATAAGTGTTATGTAATGAAGGGTTGCAATGAAAAAATTAGTTTCCATACATCACAACATCAGTTCAGGGTGTGGGTTGATATTTCGAATAGGGTATCAATGCTTTCCAAACACATGGACATGGAAATTTCATTATACTGATGTTATAAGGTATGTGGATAATTATTAATAGTAAATAAATTGTGTGTAGGTGTTTTTGTAACCCCATATTATTGATAAAAATACAGCATAGGGTGTTATGTATATTTTTTATATTCCTAACCCATGGAACAAGAGATCAATATTAATTTAGTAATAAAGATTTAATTAATTATGAAATGATAATAATGAAAAAAATGTATCAAATGGTTATGATAGATAATGTGTACATGATGATTTTTGGGTAGTTAAATTTGTAATTTTTAAATGTTTGTGTAAACTTTCTTCCTTTTCTTAGAATACCATTATAACATAAGTTAGTTTAATTATTGGTAAATTCAAGGGAATATAATGGGTAACTAGATATCATATAATTTATTGAATATATTCCATGTGAAGTGAATATTTATTGCACCTATTGCATACATACAACATTGTAATGAATTTCTATCTCTTTAGACACTGTAGGTGGTGGGATACTAATTTTTACTCACACTCAACTCTAACTGACATGGACATTGCTTACCCAACAAGATGTAACGTTTTTTTGGAATTGGATTATAAAGAGAACCTGGTGTTGGATGTGTTTGGGATGACATGTTGGAGCATGGTGGTCATCACCAGATTTGGACGTGGGTATGTGTTTAAATTTATTTGATAGTTTTGGTCCCGATTATCATTGTATGATTTATTCACATGTAGTGTATTGGTTAGATAATATTAAAGAAAATTTAACTAGTCACTAAATTTATTTTCTATTTTACATTTATTATTTGAGTGGTAATTTATCTGTTTGGGTAGATTTTATTTCGGATTCACACTAGTAAGAATCTATTATCTAGCCATTTTCCTCAATAGACCCACATTAATAGTTTGTAGGGTCTGGAATACGGGGATTCTTTCAGAATTTCATATAATGATCAGGCAAGTGGAACCAGTTAATGTGACATCCTTGTCGGGGAAGTTATAAAGTGTAATCATAGGAGGTTTTATTTTTTCTTACTATTTGGGAAAGGATGACATGACACTAGAAACTTTTTGAGACTTGGTAATGAGAATTTTCTTGTGTACCTTAAGCCCCATATATGAGGTAAAATATATGTTTCATGGGATAGAAAATAGGTTTCTATTTCTCATTTTATAGTTGGATAATATTTATACCATTAGTGGTGAACTTGAAAGTGATGTTATTTTTTTGTGAGGACTCATAACTTGTTTGAGTGGGACAAGACTATGTATATGAGTTCTTAAATAACACTATGTCCATAATATAAATAGGTAATATATAAATTTCTTGGGATTAACTTTTGAGTGACATGATGATAATCCCAATGGATATAAAAATTTTATGGGTATTTAAGAGTGGATAAAAAAGTGGTTTTAAGGAATGAAAGTCAATGAGTTTGTAAATTGAAAATGTTTTGAAATGTTATTATGAATAATATCATTATTTTTTAAAGTAGGGGCTAACAAAAATGATGTTGAAAATGTAATTTATTGGATTTTTAAAATTCTATGTTATAAAAAGTGATTGTAAATTTTTAATTGGAATGGTGTAATTTAGAATTTAAAAGAAAAAATGGTGGAACACATTGGTACAACAATGTTATTTATCACTCTTGTTGGTCATTGAACTCTTGTACATGTGTAAATTTCAACATTTTGGTAACTAGAGTAAATGGTTTTTTTAGTGTGATATACTATTGGTATTTTGAATAGGAGTATGATGAAATTCTTGAATATTCGATTGTTTAAGGATTTTTGTCGATGATTTAGAGAGATCTAATGACCCTGGTTTAGTGTGACATCATTTTGTAGTCTTGGTATCATTTAGGATTTTGAGGATGACCTATGATAGAAGTTGTTTAGGTTGTTAGTTCATATGGTTGTGTCTTGCATAAGTATATTCTTTAATGGTGAATTTTATGCACAATGGGTTTACGCAAGTCATCGTATTGGTGAATATTTATTCCTTGGATTTTCTTCAAGAAAGAACATGGGTTAATAATTGGGATTACAAGACTTGGTGTGAATGGAATGGTCATTTCGTGACATGGACCCATGATTTGATGGATTTTTAAATGGAATGGAATATTGACATGTGGAAGATATGGTAAGGGTGAACATGGTGTGGATGATCACTTTTTATTTTGATAACATTTGGGGGTGGGTGGTCACATAGATGGGATTTATATTAGAGTATCATTTTTGGGTTGTAATGTTGATAAATACATATGTCTGAATAAGATGGAAGATGTGGATGTATGAACGGTGTGTGCTAGATATAGATAGGCTTTGTGTTTTCTCACTGTATAGTTTGAGAAAAAGATTTTTCTGGAAAGGATCTGAATGATGGGATCATTCTAGGAGAACATGAAGTCATTCAGAAATGTTCAAGATGCGATGGTTTTATGTGGACATGTTCTCTATGGAATCAACTTTGAAATGTCGTCATAGTGTTATAAAGTGGTTATTTAGGACTAGAGGAGTAAATAATTGTGTTTCTATCATGGTTTGTGGGAAAAGTCATTACGAATTTGAGGTATGTAATGATAATGGGGTTAAAAAGAATATTTGTTCATGACCACCGAATATAATTCCAGGATGTGGTGGTAATTTTTCATAAAAAAACACAATTAATTTATGTTGTTATAGTATGAATGATTCGTTTACAAGTAGGGAAGCACAATACATTAAAAATACTGATGTTTCATCTTTGAGGGTGGTGATGGAGGAGGTTTATCATTCAGAGTGGAAACATTTGACAACTTCTTAGAGTACATTAACTAATGTAGACCAAACCCAATATCATGACATCATCCATGGTGCACTGAGAAGGATATATTCTTCTCATAGCGACTTGATTGTGTTTTAGTTGGGTGTGGGTCATCATGGAGGATAAAAACAAGAAGCAATATGTGTAAAGGAGACATATGATGGGGGTTACACCATCGACTGATTGCAGAGGAGATCATCAGAATGAACCAGAGGTCAATAAAATCTAAGGGTGTCATTCACAGATGCTAGGAATTAGTGGAGGGTTATATTTTTTTTTATAACAATGTAATGTGGGATGCTTTGTCTATGTTTTTTGATACATGTGTCATTTATGTGTGAACCATATAGGTTAATATTTCTTGAGGAAATCAGTTACAATAATACTCCAAAGGTGGAGAGTGTCATGTTCGAATCCTAGATGTGCAGAGAAAGATGTGAAGTTTAAATGGTTGAATCTGAAATAGAATGCAAATCATGTGAGGTGAATGTTTCAAATCCATAGTGAAACACCTTTGGTTATCCTCATATGTGATGATCAGTTGATCCAAATGATGGATTTTGGATCGGGATATTTTTGAAGGTAGTAAACATGTTTATTTAAAATGTGTGTTGAGGTGTGTTATTAAGAAATACAATAGTTTTAAGAGTATTGAATTACATGATGGTAATTTTTTACTAGATGCCAAGGATGAATTTAAAAGTTATGTCCAGATGATGGTAGTATAGCTTGAGTGAAAAGGAATTGTGCAAGGGTGATGTGGAAATGTACCAATATAGGAATATGGAAATCCACGGGGTAATTGACAATGGATGGCTTGATAAGATTCGAATAAAAGGAGTGAATGTGGTGTGTTTTTCACCTCTAGTAAACATTATAAGGATAATCACATTTTAGTAATGATAATATTCTCTTAGGAACAATCATGTTACCCTCAAATGAGTAAGGACATTGGAGTTTTCCAATCCATTTGTTTTTTATTGTATTACATAAATATAGTGTGTGACGATTCTCTTGTGGATATTTGATTGCGATATGTGGCAAAACGTAGTAAGAAAATAGGTAATATATATTTGAGGTTTTTTTATCACTTTTTGGATTATGAGAGTGCTAAATTACTAGGAAAGGGAGGTGATTGGTTAAGGAATATAGTTAGGG
This sequence comes from Viscum album, assembly GCA_963277665.1. Taxonomy (NCBI): domain Eukaryota; kingdom Viridiplantae; phylum Streptophyta; class Magnoliopsida; order Santalales; family Viscaceae; genus Viscum; species Viscum album. The sequence goes on from OY728133.1 coordinate 993,111,353, forward strand.
GTGACATAGTGAGAAATGTTTCATTTAATGGTGAAAATGGTTGTTCGTGTCGGATGGACTCAAGTGGGTGCAATATTGCTGAAATGGTGTTGATGACGAGTGTTTGATTGGGTTTTGAACTAATTAGTTCTTTCATATGATGGGTATGTCAGGGTGGTGAATTCTAAACATTTGTAAATGAAATGAGGCTTTTCGGTCATGTACTGTGGAGTGGATTAGATATGGAGTGTTCTGGTTGACTATCCCAATGTAATATAGTTCCTTGTCAGTGTTCTTTCAAGTGATGATACAAAAATGCTGACTAAACCTCCTCTTCTGATTGTCTTGGGAAATGGTGAGTTGAGGGAGATGTGTCCTGAGGGAGCAGCATCCTATAACCATGAATCCAGATGGGGGAAATTTTTTCAGGGTTGGATTGCATCCTTGATCCATGCATTATTATGACACAACTGAGTTTAGGGAGGAAATTTGAAAATGAATATTTATTTATGAGTCACTAGATAAACACTTTTGGATATAAGGTATTGATAATTAATTTGTGTGGATATTTATAATAATACATTATATGTTGTGGAGGTTGTCTAATCATGATATTTCAGGAGGATACGACAATGTTTTTTTTATAAGCTCTCTTTTATGGTTAATATTTTTTTTGAGTTTTTTAGAATTTATATGAGTGTTTTGGGTGTGGTACATGAAATTATGTGAAAAGTGTCAAAAATATCATAATCCATGGTTAGCGTAATATTAGTGTAAACGTTGCGCTGGGCCCATGAAACTATGTGTTATGGGAGAAATACTAGATAGTGGTCTAGTACACGGTTTTTGCATGGTTTCTGAATCATGTTGTTATCACTCGATATCATGAAAGTGACATTCCCTTACATAGTGTTGTGTGCATGATTTTCACCTATTTTGGAAAACCATTTAGGGAAACCTTGCACCCAAATAAAAGTAAAAAATTTACAGTTTTTCCATATCTGGTTTTTTTGATCCCCATCAAATTTATCATCACATTCTACCCTCTCTACCATAGGCGATCAACCAATATCTCCATCTCCTTCATTGATTCTTCTTAATTGTGTAATGGATATTTGGGGCACATTTAGGTGCCACTAAAATATTTGTCTACCAATAAAAGATTTGTGTTAGTCCAACAGTCTTCTTTGTTCCTTTTTTTATATTAGTGAACATAGAAAACATCTCATTTTTTCAAAATTCCTAAAAACTACTTTTTTCGTCATATTTTTGGTTTGGGATTTGTAACAGCCCCAGATTTTATGAAAAATATTATTTTTAATTTTATTAATGTCTTGTGTTATACGCTACACCAAAAGGAGCTTGCACAACACGCATCCTTGATTTTCCTTTCATTACACGCAATCGCAACCTTCCTCGATAGCGTTTGTAGTACGCAATACCGAGTTTCACTAACCAACGATATGCTATTAAAATATTATTAAAACTAGCCATTATGAATAGTAATAACCACTTTTTGAAATTTTTTAAATTTTATTTTTCAAAATGAACTTCATTTTTGGATTCGGAGTATCGAATTTAGCCTAAGGTGAAGTTTTGGTACTTTTCGGATAACTTTCATATTCTGATGAATAGTGAAAATTACTAAATTATAATTAAAAACAACTTTTTTAATCAAAATAATTAATAGTGATAAATTATTAATTTGAGTGTTTTTAAAGTATATTTAGAATATATTTTTACAATTTAATACAATGTTGGTCATTGGATGTAATTTCACATTTAAACCAGACATAAACAAGTGTCAATCTTTTGATAGATATTGTTTCTTAAAAACACGCTATTTGTTTTAACAGCGGGATTTAATTATAAAATTAATTAATGAAACTTCTATGTTAAATATTTGGTAAAATAGACTTCATTTTTGAATTTGGAATATTAAATATAGCTTAGGATGAAATTTTGGCATTGTTCTGAAAAACATCAATTTTTTATGAATAGTGAAACTACTAAGTGGTAGGTTAAAAACTGAATTTTGCATAAAACATAATTTTACCGCTTCTGTGAATGGAATTTCGAAAATCCGATAGACGCGGTTGATATCAGTATGTAAATTGTGGTTCAATGAGATAAAAATAATTTTTTGGTGAATAGTAACTTTTTACTTTTTTTTACCGCAGTTAATAGTAAATAGGGTAAGTAAGGGTAAATATGATATTACTATTACCCTAACACATGTCCTAATTCTATTAGATAAGTGTAATTCGACCAAAAACAACTTTATGAATATAATATGACCATTTATGTCCACTTGGATTAGATTATGACATTTAATATTATTTTATTTATTGAATAGTTAAAATAGTTAAAATCAAAGTTTAATAACTAAAACATTTTTAATATGGGTTTATACATAAGATAAATTCGATTATAAATATTAATTAGAAAGATAAAATTATTTCCCACATAATTATATTTTATTTATAATTTTTAGACTTTAAATAAATTAATTTATTTATGACACAACGATGATGCAATAATTACCCTTTTAAGGAAATGTTTACATAATTGATGTTATAAATGCCCAAATAAATGTAATATGAGAATTTTTATGAATTCCACTAATTTTATAGGTTACTATGATATATTAGTGTTTATTTAATCTACTTGGTTAGAACATATAATCCTGTTATGACTTTCACAAAAATCATATATCAAATACTGTCAAAATTGACACAAAATAGTTTTTAAATCAAATATTATATTATTAATTGTTATTTTATTCCTAAAAATCTAAAGTTCGGCCAAATGACTTATATAAGAATATATATATTAATAATAAATAATTTGGGGTTCTTTTGGCATGTTATAGTAAGTGTATTAACAATATAGTGTAAGAAAACAAAAAGACACGGTACAAGTTAAATTATTTAACTTAAAGTTAAATCTAATTGATAAGGTTAAAATAATAATCTAAACTTGTCTAAATCCTATTGGTTGATAGGATTTCGACCCATACCCACTATAGCTTCGAAATAAGACCCTTTGAAACCATTATAAGACGATTTTGACTTTAATATAAAATAATATTTTGAGATATTCCTAAGGTGCCCCTCTCCTCCCTTATAAAAGGGCACCTCCTCCCACTCCTCCTCACACCAATTTGAGCACTCAAGCTCGACCAACCCCTGCCAAAATCCCTTCTCCACTTCCCTAGAATAATACTAGAGGTCCTGGTCTTCTTCAAATACCAATCCTAGTTCCTTAAGTGGAGGATTCAAAGAGGCGTTTCAAAGAAGAGGTAATATCCATTACCGATCTTTTCAATTTCTTTCTTCTTCAACTTCTTCTTTTTTAGTTTTTTCATGATAAAGTAATAACATCAGTATTAATTACATACTGATATATTATTATAAATATGAAACAACTCTAATTAGCCTTCTATCCTTCCTACGGAAAAAGGAAATCACCGCGCGTGCGTACGTACGGAATACCGTCTCCACGCCGTGGTGTAATCTATTATCTGCCACCACCTTAATTGGATGGGTATAATGTTTTAATGTGTAACTATATATGACTATTATAAAGTGATATTGATACTTAAATAGTATTCATACACATCAACACAATTCCACGACCATGGGAACGATATCATCGCTCGTGCGTACGTACGGACTACCGTCTCCATGACGCGATGAGATCCATTCTCAATGATTAACCATCCATGAATGATTATAAAGTATATATAATAAGTACTAATGAAATATATGACATAATAATGATACTGGAATTATTTATATTTATATGTATGTCATCTACTTAATTCCATTCAAATCAATAAGGAAATGAAAACAGCGTTCATTCGTACGTACGGACTACCGTCTCCATGAAAGGTGTATTTCTTTCCATTTACTTATTAATTATATATGTATATTTTGAATATATATATATAAATCATGTTTTATATTCTGGAATTATGTAATCATGATCTAAGTAATCATATGAATAATTACATGTTAAAAACACGAACGACAAATGAGGCGATTTTACCCAAAATGCTACTTTAACATGAATTTACAAAAGAACGGGTAATATAAAGTCATAAGTGGAACATATATGATATAATAACAATGAATATGATTCTGGAATAAGTAAATAACATGATTTAAATCATTATAAAAGAGGTTAGGACACTTACAAAGCAAGTCGGACCTAAGGTAAGGGAAAATATCACAATCTCATTTTTATCCGAGATTGTTTTTACTTTGGCATTTACTGGGGTGTATTTTATCATCCAAATCCATGTTCCCTCAATATGTAATATTGTTTCCAACCACTTACAATAGTTTAAATCCAATTTTACCCTTCGGTGAGTTTTTAGTAAAGAATATGAAAGGAATATTTTTTCGTTTTTTTCGTACAAGGTACTTTTTGATTTTTCCGACAAAAGTACGAAGAATATTTTTTTAACTTATACGGCATGAATGGATTTTTAAAACATTATTTCCAAGAAGATTCCTTTACAATTTTTCAAGTTTATTTTTAATCAACTTCTTTTAGTTTATAATTTTATGAAATTTTAAGAAAGGAATAGTGTTTTTGAAGTAGAAAGGATATTTTCCTCAAGAATGGAGTTCAAATGTTTTATCAAAATTATTTTCCATCTAAGATAATATAGGGTTCTGTTTTTATCCCTATTATTACATTGATTTGATCATGTTGTGATGGAATTATTTTTATGAATTCCTTTATCTTATATGAATTTATTTATGATGTCATGATGTTTAATATTCCCATTTGTATTACATGGGTTATGCAATGAGGTATGATTTATGATTTTGTGGCACACATAAGAATGGTATCATTATGAGATGGGTGGGACCTATATCTCCCTCCAATTCATTGGATAAATATTTTATATCTCATGAGATAGACATGGCTGGAACGGTAGGTTATACCGGTTCATTGAAACAGGACTGGAACGAGGGTGACTCGATTCAGAAAGGGACTTTGTCCACTAAGATAGTCTTGGCAATGAGTCTTGACTAACAAGAAATGATTTTCCATGATTATGTGTGCATTCCACAAAGTTTTCAAGTTTTATGTTATGATTATGGGGATCTCATTTTCACTTCTATGATTTATTCCATGTTAAGATATTATGATCTCTTTTGCAGGTTATGATTTTCAAAAAGATAGGATATGATTTTTATTTCCTTTGTTTACCCATACTGAGCATTTGAGCTCACCCTTTTATGTTTTCTTTTCCCATGGATATAAAGAAAGGTTTTAGGTAAAAAAAAGGGATGATCATTATGGGAGATGTTGAAGATCTTTCACCAGGATTAGAAGATTATATTCCGAGTTACCAAAGACACTAAACTATTACGGTCCTTGTGTGTGTGTTTTTTTTATGAACTAAGTATTCTGAAAATGTAATGTAATGTCAATGTACGTCAGGCTTCAGGTCTCTACAGTTGGTATCAGAGGAAAGGTTTAGTCAACCTTTGGAAACTAGGATGTGAAAACGTTAGTGAGATCCCTAGAGATATTGCTAAGGTATGTCTAGGGATGTCCCTAAGATTAAGTATACGTATAGGTTATAGTACTAGAACAACGCTAACGATCATAGAATTAAACCTAAGATGTTAGATATTGAAGGTACTCCCCCTTTATTATGTTGTTTTCCCTAGCATTATTTTTGCCTCTCACACTATTCTTTTTGGGTTTTAGACGATGGATGGAACCCGAAGGAACCGTGCTGATCAATGCAATGGACAATACAATGATTGCCCTCCTGAACAAACAAATGTTATGGGAGATGGAGTGCAAAATCTTATTGCTATACGTACACAAGCTATGCATCATTCTTGACTTCCAAATGAGCAGAGAAGGGAACAATATTCTATTGAGTCCTTCATGAGGCAACGTCCACCTTCTTTCAGTGGGTCTTCTGATCCACATGTTGCTGAACAATGGATCAGTACCACTGAAAAGATATTTTCAGTTCTTCAATGTTCTGAGCATGATAAAGTCATCTTAGCCGTATATCGTTTGTAAGGTGAAGCTGATCAATGGTGTAATCTTATCAAGAATACGAGGCAAAGAGATGAAATTGAGTCCATGGAATGGGACGAGTTCAAGAACTTGTTTTTCAGTAAGTACTTCCCTCGTATTCCTCGAACAATGATGGAAAAGGAGTTTCTTGAGATGAAGCAGAAGGATGATGAATCTGTTGGTATATACGAAGGAAATTTTACAAGACTTGCAAGGTACGCTTCTGGTATTATCATCCAACCTGAAAGTAAAGTTGATAGATTTTTCAGTGTCTTAAAATGAAGTCTTCGAAGGGCATTAGCTATAAGAGACTTCAATTGCTATGAAGAAATTATGCATTGTGCTATCAAGGTAGAAATGGAAGTTGGTGTTATATATCCATCTCATGGTTTTGACAAGAAACGAAAGATGGAGTAAAGGAGAAATCTCAGAATAATGGTGAAAAGAAGATGAATGTTTCCTTATGCACAAAGTGTGGAAAGAATCATGGTGGAGATTGTCTTAAAGGGACTAGAAAATGTTTTAAGTGTGGAAAAGAAGGTCATCAAGCAGCTGAGTGTCGAGGTAATGGAAAAAGGGTTTCCAAGGATGTGAATAAAGAAAACACTGCAGAGAACACACCACTAACACTTCAATGCTTCAAGTGCAAGGAAATGGGGCATTATGCTAATAAATGCCCTAATCCAAGGGTTAGTGATGATCAACATGAGCAACCACTTAAGGAAAAGGACAAAGGTTAGTCACATGCGATCACTATTGGCGATTTTGAATATGACAACGATGTGGTGGAATGATTAAGTGTTTATGTAATGGGATTCCAAAATAATGTTGTGTCATGGAGTATTGGAATATTTATGTATTGGTCTAATGTGGTATTCAAAGTGATTGAGATATTTTTGGAAATAAGATGATATGCACATAATGAAGGGAAATGAGAAAATGAAATGTTTAACAGTATTCATGAGCTCATGATTGATATAAGGACTAAGTGATATCATGGTTTGAGTATATAGATTTTTGAGGATTTTGGTATGTGGAAAGTGTTAAATTTTAACTGAATTCATGTTTTCACTAAGGTATTCAAGAGAATACATGATTAAGGACTTTGAATGTTTGGAATGTGACCAATAAAACATATCTTATGATATATGGGAGTGGACTGCAGTATTATGGATAAGCCTAAAGATTGGAATGGATTATGTTGGACATAAGTTATTATTGTTTAAGGATATAAGTTTTCTCAATATTATTGATGGGATGATATAGTTTTAGAAAAAGGACAACCTGCAGGACGGGCGACAACCCATCGCGTCGGACAAGGATGTGGGAATTGAACCCACAACCGAAGTGTGACTGGCCTTTATCGCCTACCACTGGCCTACAGGAAGTCCCTGTTTATTAGAAACTAGTTTTATTATATTAAGCAGTATGATATATGAAGTATAAAGTTCATTTTAGCAACCATATATGATTAATCTCACTATAGATCGACTTATGTATATAATTTTTTCTAACCTTTTGTTTGAGACATATGGAATGACCCATCATTCTATCACATGATCTGCAAACACTTCACGAATAACAAATTCAACTTCATTTATTTAATAGATGAAGTGGAAATTGTTAAAGGCACGAACAACAGTGAGATTGTACCAAAATAAAGTAAGTATTTATTCTAATTCAAATTCTTTAACTTTAGGGAAATGATCTTGAAAACCAAAAATGTTGTCCTAATGATCTTATATCTGATGAATCAGATGGTACCTTAGATCATCACAAATTTATGGCTTTGTGATTGCTGGATTTTCCATAGCCATGTTCTCTACCACTCTCCATCAAAACATGATGGTTAGATTTCTCTTCCATATCCATATTTTCACCTATGTGGAAACCCAGTGCTTAGTTTATTTGTGTAACCGTTACGTTTCATACTTTTGTTTTTAAAGATTGGTTTTGATATTCCTTTTTATGATGTGGGTTTCTATTAAATAAACTTTTGAATAGTAAACCATTTATAACCCCGATTAATTTCGAGGGCGAAATTCATTTTAAGGGGGGGTAGAATGTAACAGCCCGAGATATTATGAAAAAATATTCTTTTTAATTTTATTAATGTCTTGTGTTGTACGCTACACCAAAAGGAGCTTGCACAACATGGATCCTTGACTTGCCTTGCATTACACGCAATCGCAACCTTCCTCGATAGCGTGTGTAGTACGCAATACCGACTTTCACTAAACAATGATATGCTATTAAAATACTATTAAAACTAGTCGTTATGAATACTAATAACCAATTTTTGAAATTTTTTAAATTTTATTTTTCAAAATGGACTTCATTTTTGGATTCGGAGTATCGAATTTAGCCTAAGGTGAAGTTTTGGTACTTTTCGGATAACTTTCATATTCTGATGAATAGTGAAAATTACTAAATTATAATTAAAAACAACTTTTTTAATAAAAATAATTAATAGTGATAAATTATTAATTTGAGTGGTTTTAAAGTATATTTAGAATATATTTTTACAATTTAATACAATGTTGGTCATTGGATGTAATTTCACATTTAAACCAGACATAAACAAGTGTTAATCTTTTGATAGATATTGTTTCTTAAAAACACGTTATTTGTTTTAACAGCGGGATTTAATTATAAAATTAATTAATGCAACTTCTATGTTATGAATTTGGTAAAATAGACTTCATTTTTGAATTCAGAATATGAAATATAGCTTAGGATGAAATTTTGGCATTGTTCTGAAAACATCAATTTTTGATGAATAGTGAAACTACTAAGTGGTAGGTTAAAAACTAAATTTTGCATAAAACTTAATTTTACCACTTCTGTGAATGGAATTTCGAAAATCCGACAAACACAGTTGATATCAGTAAGTAAAATGTGGTTCAATGAGATAAAAATAATTTTTTGGTGAATAGTAACTTTTTACTTTTTTTTACCGCAGTTAATAGTAAATAGGGTAACTAAGGGTAAATATGATATTACTATTACCCTAACACATTTCCTAATTCTATTGGATAAGTGTAATTCGACCAAAAACAACCTTATGAATATAATATGACCATTTAGGTCCACTTGGATTAGATTATGACATTTAATATTATTTTATTTAATGAATAGTTAAAATAGTTAAAATCAAAGTTTAATAACTAAAATTTTTTTAATATGGGTTTATACATAAGATAAATACGATTATAAATATTCATTAGAAATATAAAAATATTTCCTACATAATGATATTTTATTTATAATTTTTATACTTTAAATAAATTAAATTATTTATGACACAACGATGATGCAGTAATTACCCTTTTAAGGAAATGTTATCATAATTGATGTTATAAATGCCCAAATAAATGTAATTTGAGACTTTTTATGAATTCCACTAATTTTCTAGGTTACTATGATATATTAGTGTTTATTTAATCAACTTGGTTCGAACATATAATTCTGTTATGACTTTCACAAAAATCATATATCAAATAGTGTCAAAATTGACACAAAATAGTTTTTAAATCAAATATTATATTATTAATTGTTATTTTATTCCTAAAAATCTAAGGTTCGGCCAAATGACTTAGATAAGGATATATATATTAATAATAAACAATTTGGGGTTCGTTTGGCATGTTATAGTAAGTGTATTATCCATATAGTGTAAGAATACAAAAAGACACGGTAAAAGTTAAATTATTTAACTTAAAGTTAAATCTAATTGATAAGGTTAAAATAGTAACCTAAACTTGTCTAAATCCTATTGGTTGATAGGATTTAGACCCATACCCACATTATCTTCGAAATAAGACCCTTTGGAACCATTATAAAACGATTTTGACTTTAATATAAAATAATATTTTGAGATATTCCTAAGGTGCCCCTCTCCTCCCTTATAAAAGGGAACCTCCTCCCCCTCCTTCTCACACCAATTTGAGCACTCAATCTCGACAAAACCCTGCAAAAATCCCTTCTCCACTTCCCTATAATAATCCTAGAGGTCCTGGTCTTCTTCAAAGACCAATCTTAGTTCCCTAAGTGGAGGATTCAAAGAGGCGTTTCAAAGAAGAGGTAATATCCATTACCGATCTTTTCAATTTCTTTCTTCTTCAACTTCTTCTTCTTTAGTTTTTTCACGATAAAGTAATAAAATAAGTATTAATTACATACTGATATGTTATTATAAATATGAAACAACTCTAATTAACCTTCTATCCATCCTACAGAAAAAGGAAATCACCGCGCGTGCGTACGTACGGAATACCGTCTCCACGCCATGGTGTAATCTATTTTCCGCCACCACCTTAATTGGATGGGTATAATAGTTTAATGAGTAACTATATTTGATTATAATAAAGTGATATTGATACTGAAATAGTATACATACACTTCAACACAATTCCACGACCATGGGAACGATATCATCGCTCGTGCGTACGTACGGACTACCGTCTCCATGACGCAATGAGATCCATTCTCAATGATTAACCATTCATGAATGATTATAAAGTATATATAATAATTACTAATGAAATATATGACATAATAATTATACTGGAATTATTTATATTTATATGTATGTCATCTACTTAATTCCATTCAATTCAATAAGGAAACGAAAACAGCGTTCATGCGTACGTACGGACTACCGTCTCCATGAACGGTGTATTTCTTTCCATTTACTGATTTATTATATATCTATATTCTGAATATATATATATATATATAAATCATGTTTTATATTCTGGAATTAATTAATCATTATCTAAGTAATCATATGAATAATTACAAGTTAAAAACACGAACGACAAATGAGACGATTTTACCCAAAACGCTACTTTAACATGAATTTACAAAAGAACGGGTAATATAAAGTCATAAGTGGACCATATATGATATAATTACAATGAATATGATTCTGTAATAAGTCAATAACATGATTTAAATCATTATACAGGAGGTTAGGACACTTACAAAGCAAGTCGGACCTAAGGTAAAGGAAAATATCACAATCTCATTTTTATCCGAGATTGTTTTTAATTTGGCATTTACTGGGGTGTATTTTATCATCCACATCCATGTTCCCTCAATATTTAATATTGTTTCCATCCAATTACAATAGTTTAAATCCAATTTTACCCTTCGGTGAGTTTTTAGTAAAGAATATGAAAGGAATCTTTTGTCGTTTTTTTCGTACAAGGTACTTTTTGACTTTTCCGACAAAAGTACGAAGAATGTTTTTTTAACTTATACGACATGAATTGATTTTTAAAACATTATTTCCAAGAATATTCCTTTACATGTTTTCAAGTTTTTTTTAATCAACTTCTTTTAGTTTATAATTGTATGACATTTTATGAAAGGAAAAGTGTTTTTGAAGTAGAAAGGATATTTTCCTCAAGAATGGAGTTCAAATGTTTTATCAAAATTATTTTCCATCTAAGATAATATAGGGTTCTGTTTTTATCCCTATTATTACATTGATTTGATCATGTTGTGATGTAATTATTTTTATGAATTCCTTTATCTTATATGAATTGATTTATGATGTCATGATGTTTACGATTCCCATTTGTATTACATGGGTTATGCAATGATGTATGATTTATGATTTTGTGGCACACATAAGAATGGTATCATTATGAGATGGGTGGGACCTATATCTCCCTCCAATTCATTGGGTAAAGATTTCATATCTCATGAGATAGACATGGCTAGAACGGTAGGTTATACCGGTTCAGTGAAACAGGACTGGAACGAGGGTGACTCGATTCAGAAAGGGACTTTGTCCACTAAGATAGTCTTGGCAATGAGTCTTGACTAACAAGAAATGATTTTCCATGATTATGTGTGCATGCCACAATGTTTTCAAGTTTTATGTAATGATTATGGGGATCTCATTTTCACTTCTACGATTTATTCCATGTTAAGATATTATGATCTCTTTTGCAGGTTATGATTTTCAAAAAGATATGATATGATTTGTATTTCCTTTGTTTACCCATACTGAGCATTTGAGCTCACCCTTTTATGTTTTCTTTTCCCCAGGATATAAAGAAAGGTTTTAGGTAAAAAAAAGCAAAGATCTTTATGGGAGATGTTGAAGATCATTCACCAGGATTAGAAGATTATATTCCGAGTTTCAAAATACACTAAACTATTACGGTCCTTGTGTGTGTGTTTTTTTTATGAACTAAGTATTCTGCAAATGTAATGTAATGTCAATGTACGTCAGGCTTCAGGTCTCTATGGGATTAGTTGGTTTTTTTATTGAATCAAACATGGATATTAGGAAATAATTGATTAAAGGACATGAGGTAGTGGATCTTTATGATTTTTTCAAATAGCCATTATGTTTTATATGTTTAAGTTGTTTCAAAAATGTGTTTCCATGTCGGGTTTCTTTATCTCTGATTCTATAAATTTCATTGGTCATTATCTTTTGGTGAGAAAAAAATTCACTGACCCCATGGGTTTTATGGTGAGTGATAAAACCCCTAGGACACCCTATAGGGTAGTCAAAACACATGTAAAAGATCAATAAAATTGTTAAACATTGATACACAAGAATTATGTGAGAAAACATGTAGAAAATTTTTAATTATACTTTTATTAAGGTCATTGGGTTAATTAAAATAATTATATTCTGGGATTTTTAAATTTTTTTTGAAATATATTTGATATTGTGTTTTGGGGGAATTACTAGATTAATTTTTTTTGGGAAATGTCTTTTTGAAATGAGAGAGATAACCCATTTGTTTCAAAATGGTTTAATGGTTGTTTTGGATGGTAAAAATTTAAATAAAATCCATGGGTCATGGATGAGTTGTTTAAAGAGAAATAGTCTTGGTTTAATTGGTGGATTAAATATTTTTTCAATGTGTGTTTAGAACTGTGTTTATTTCCATGATATAGTGATAATGTTCTGGTGGGACCATAGTAATAGAAGGTACATGAGGGTTAGGAAAATAGAACACACAAAATAATTTTAAATGTTAACGTGATTATGAAATGAAAAAAATTATTAAATGTATAATTTAATGTTATAACATAAGGGGTGTTTGGAATGATTTGAAAATTAGTTAAATAGGATTAATGTGAATGTTCTAATGGATTGCGATTTAATCATGAAATTAATAAGTTGTTAATAAATGGGAAATGATGAACTAGTAAACTGATTTAACATACAAAAATTGTGGAAAATGTCAAATGACATAACGTATAGTTATTAGTGAATATGATTAATGAGTTTAGGCATAATAAATGGTAACTGAGATAAAAAACTATGTAATATAAATTGAAAAAAAATTAATGGATTATGGGATAGTGTTAATTATGTACTTCATTATTATGTATTATGATGGCAATTTTTATTAAATATGCTTGAATTGTAATATGGTATATGTGGTAGATGGATATATAAGCACATGAAAAGAGATTGGGGGTGGGATAAAGAAATAATGCTCCTCCAACTATTTGGGTATGACGGATGCTCTAATCCCACATAAGAATCCAAGGGTTATAGAGTCTGAATAATGCTCTATACCCCTAATGGTTTCATTGGATGAATTTACATGGGCTAAGTCTCCAATGAATGTTTGATTTAATGAAATGTTGGATTTTTGTACTGAGGCCCTATGCTTCCCAATATATTGTAATTGTGTGGATTCAGATGTCAGCGATATGATATATTCTTCCAAACAACATGGACATGTCCTGTTCACCAAATCAAGGCTTAGAGTCTTGTTGATAATAATGAATAGTAAATGTGTTGTTATTAGTATGGTATGTTACCGCTTATTCGTTATAAATGTCAAGATTAGGTTGTTTAAAAAATTCTTTGATTTCCAAAACCATGGAACATGAGATAAATATTAATTCATTAATGAAGATACTATAAAAGATTAAATGGTAATAAGGATATAATTTTTAAAATTATTATGACATATAATGGGTATTCAAGGAGTTTTGAGTAGACGACCTCTTATTATTAAATGTGTGTGATACACGTTTTGTTTTTGAAGAACCAGATAGTGACCTGAGAGAGTTTTTCTGTTGGTTAATTCTTGGGAATTTAATTGTCAAATGTATATTATATAATTTCTAAACTGTTTTCCTTGTTTCTTTTTTATTTATTTCACTATTCACCTAAATACACCATTGTACATACTAACTATTGATCATGACACCATTGGTGGTGTCCTTCTATGTTATTGTCACTCCCTACATGATGTACCATGGTACTTGGGTACCTTAGTTGATGTTATATGTTTTATGTTTAGGTTTAGGATTGGATCCTAGTATTGGATGGGCATTGGATAATGTGATAGATCACAGAGGTGAGGACCACGCTGGGACTTGGATACTAGTTTACAGTTTTGAAATTTTTTATCTTTGGTTACATTTTATGATTTTTGATATGTAGTATATTCATTATATTTTTTTGAATACTTACATATTCAATTATTTATTTTTGTTATATGTGTTCCATTTATTAATCTGGTGTTTATTTCATAGGTTTGTGTTACTTATGTTGTAGATTCACTATTGTAAGAAGGTATAGTCTCCACATGTTTCTCTTTAGACCCACACATCTAGTTAGTACCCTCAGGCATACTGGGAGGCACTCAGGAGTTTTTCTGATTTCCCATCATGGGGAACAATTTTAGTGGCTTTCTGGACGTGGAAATTCCATGGAAACATGCCAAGAACATGAAATAATAATAATAATGTAAAACAATTGTATGTGAATGATTTAAAGGATTATTTTTCAACATGTAATTTCTCCATATTCATCTTATGTAAATGGATAAACAATTTTATAAGTTAAAAGAGGAGGATAAATATGTTGGTACTTATGATATAAATTTCACAATAATTTTGAGTTATGTTATTTAAATTTTCATTCTACTAGAATGTAATGTTCACTGATTCTTCATTTCTTTTTAACCAAGTTTATAATTAGTGTTATTCTTACATTAATTTAGTTGATATGGCTATTTTTTTCTGATATTCTATTATGTTTTATATGTTTGTTGGATATAACCATAAATATCTTTATTTTTACTTGAAAATAATGACGTATCTCATCATACATTACATAAAACATGGTGAGATGAAAATAACCATCCCACTATTCAAAAATATATATGGTGGCATGTGGGAAATTTTATGATGGGAACTGGTATATAATTCAAGTGTGGAATGGAAGGTCATCCAAAATTTTATTGTCAAAGTGGTGGGTATAGTTTACCCGATGATAAGAATATATGTAAATCTCTATATAAATCACCACACACATTCCAATGTTTTAAATGAATTATGTTTGGGAATTAGGATAAAATGTTTCAAAAATAGTGGTTAATGATGATCACTGGCATCAATAACATATTTAGTGTAGATAAAAAACTAAATCTCATGTGATTATTATTTTTTATTAGGGTTATGATAAAATCCGGGTGACAGATACATAAAATATCCCATATAGAACTATAAATGTATTATTTTATTCTAGATCTATCATCTCTATTATATCAGAAAACATTTCCATGGGTATACCAATACCTCAACAAAAATTAGATGTTTGTATAGATGTAAAAACACTAAATTTTATTATTATTTCATCCCATGTATATGATTTTTTATAGTTGGTGATTGTAGGAATGTATATCATATAAATTTTTAATTCACCACGATGTTAAATTAGATGTAATTTTCTTCAATTATTTACATTTTAAAATTCCATCCCACATCAATTTCCATGGATGTGTTGTTATGTTTTTATTTTGAAAAAACATTTAAAAAATTACCAAAAGGGGGTTAATATCATATGATTGGGGATATAGTCAACATAAATTATACTTCACTTTTGTGGGAGATTATTTATGTCCTTTAAAAAGATATTCGGTATATACCACCCAATCATTAAGTGTGTTTTCATAATATAACCCATATCTAGTGCTACCCAAATTTACATGAATCCATATTAAATATACCTAATTTTTATTATGAATTGATTAAAAAATATGAATTTATAGATAACTCATTCATCCATGTTCTCCACATTGGTTTCCTATATTCTTTTTTTTGTATATGATGGAAATATCATTAAAAATTTACTTTGATAGTCGATAACAATACAAGATCACTGTCTAGAATAATCATCTTATATCATGTATTTATTATTTTTTGGATAAACATCAAGGATATGAATAATATGATTATATTTACCTTCATGGTGGTAATCATTAATTGAGAGTTAGGAACAATGATATAACAAATTTTGAATTCCTTATTAGTTATGGACCTTGTGAATTTATATTTGTCCCATTCAGTCTTACTAATTCTCTATATATGTTCATTGATTTAATGAATATAATTTTTAGATATTACATTGATTATTTTGTGAGGGATGTTATAAAAAATATTTTTATTTACTCAATGTGAAATGATGATTATGAATCTCATTTTACAATTCTACTAGAAATCCTAAGGAAGGAGAAACTCTATGAAAAAAATCTAGTATTAAATTTTGGATTCATAATGATTAATTCCATAGTCATATAGTCTCACGCGATGTTATATCATCAGAACATTCAATGATAATGGTTTTTATAATTTCCACATGCCAATAACTATTATATATATCCATAGTTTTCAGTGTTTGGATGGATAATTTTTGTTCTCGTTGGATAATTATTCATTGTTATATAATCCCTGTGATGACGTAAATATATCACGGTACTCGATAGGGAGTGGATTTTTTCTTTTTCAAAATAACTATAGAATAATATTCTATAACTCTTTTTAAATAAAAAATACATGAAGCATTATACTCATTAAGAAATTTATTTTGAAGATAAATAAATAAGAAGAATATGTTTGTTTTTATATTGGCTTAGCAAAAAAAAAATTCATTTTCCTGCCCACTAACATAATCATTTTGACCTTGTGGGTTTTAAAAAAATATGCATGCCTTTCAAAGGAGCCCAAAAACATTTTTCAATTAACTGACACATTAAAATAAAAATGTCTTCTACATAAAACATTTTAATGGACATATTATTTTGGGAGGCTGGCAATACAACTAGACAGAGTATTGGTAGATGATACTCTACAAAATCATTATTAATTTATTTGAATAGAAATATATTAATATCATAGCTTAATAACCATTTAAATATAATAAATACTATTCATCATAGAAAATATTATTCATGAAGGAATATATTCTAAGAGATATTTGATTAAAATTATCATCATGAAATATCACAATATTAAAAAGATGTAAAAATATATGAATATCTATCAAACATCACTAGATCAAAACAAAATGTATCAAACAGGTTTCTATTAAGAATACCTAGGATTTTTTTTCCAAAAAATAACTAAAAATATAAATTTTATAACTCTTGTTTTATGACAAGAAGACATAAATTTGATTATATTAAGTAGATGATTCAATATTTCATGCTAAATAGTTATTATTTTAATTAAATAACATTATAGTATGTCTACTACTTCCTTAAAAATTGGAATTATATATTATATCGAACATGAACCATTGAATAAATATTTATGGTTATTTAAAATAGATTTGGGAATATCATCAATAAAATTTAAAAAATATCATGAAATATAATAAATATATACTATACTAACGACCATGTAATATGATAGGTTAGCTTCAAAATGGAATGATTTTAATTTCCTGTTAAAATTAAAAAAAAATTGATGTTGATCAATATATTATTTTCTTGAACATATGGTTTCTTTCCAAATTATTGTTAATTATACATACATTAACAATAAAATAGGGTATGTGATCAATATATTAATTCACAACATATATTTTTAAAATTAGGAATTTTTATTGCAAATGTTTCTTATAAAAAATGATTCCAAATTAATTTTAAACACATTCGAGATACAATAGAAAAAACATTATCCCATAAATATCATTAGAACATGATAAACGCCTCGTGTATTATAATATTGAATATTATTAAATTAATTTCATTATTAAAATAAAAAATGTTATTGGTGAGAATAAAAATCAACAAGAATCATATATTATTGTTCATATAGTACATTACTATCATTCCATTATGTAATTTTACTCAGATGGAAAAAAATTCATTTTATCAATCATTGAGAGGGATAATTTAAGGAAATGAAAATATAGTTAGTCAGTGCACCTATGATAAATCATACATATACTAGATAACAGTTTCTAATATATATTGATGCATCAAATAATGTTCTATTATGCATCCATGTGAAAACTTATATGGTAATAACTACAGACGTATTACAATTGGAGGTCCCAGAGAAAAAGTACTACACTCATTATTAAGTCTTTCATTAGTAATTTATTTATTATTGATATCAGTGAATTATATCTATGTTTAATATTGTGATATATAAAAATAATTAATTTTTTAATTATATATTTGCATATAAAAATTTAAATATGTCGACTATAAGATGGTTGGATTTGATTCATGATTTTCACACCTTAATAATTTACCATATAGGGAAAGTAAAGAAGGTGGCCAATGCTTTGAGTAAAAAAATAATGATTTATAATCTGTGATGAGAATATCAAAACATATAATATTTCTCGACCTAGAAAAATGGTTCTTTATATCATGAATGAAGGGGTGAAATGTTTTCTTTCTCTAATGATTATTCCACCATCTATCTATGAGAATATGAATGACTCGCATAATGAATATTTATTGAATTAAATTAAGAGGTGAAATGTTCCTATTTCCAAACATGATTATGATGCAGTAATATGGATCATCAGCAATTTACATGTCCCTTTTGTATCATATTTGATGATTTATGAGATAGACTAATATCATAGTTCATCATTATTAGATTAACCTTCTGTTATAAACATTTACAGGGATTTGAAAGAGTATTTTTGGTGATATCATATAATTTTTTATATAATAAAGTATGTGTTATTTTTCATGGTATGTCAATAGGTTAATGAATAGATATATATTTTCTAGGTAATGTTAAAATCATTTCCCAAACTATAATTGTGTTCTGAAAACATAAAAATGGATCTTATGATAAGAATCGATAAAATATAAATGGAAAAATTCTATATTGGATGCAGTGCATTTCTATACAATGATAGCTCACTTTTTTACTATTATAGATTATTTCTATATTGATAAACATGAATGGTTTTACAGTACATAATTTTTTGGATTTAATGGTGTAATATTATCAATATTTCTCTAATTCAGATAGGAGGTTAATGTCAATGTATTGGAGACTTCACAAGATGGATTTAGATAGAGAGTTATGTTTCATACCTATCTATCATACATAGAATGATTGTCTATCTTGTGGACTATTCAAACTCATGAATTTATTTTGAGATATTTCTTTTGGGATTTCAAATAATTATGGGCTCAATATGTTCCATTGGTAGTATGTTCTAACCCAAATATAATTCACTTATAAATTTATATCTATCAATATGAATCCCTAATTTGTAGGAAGAGAGGAACTTGATTATGATGCAATGAAATAATATAAGGAAATATATTGGGAACTATAAATTATTGGGAAATGAGATAAAATGTTAAAAATATTCATCTACTCATCATGAATGATCATAGTTGACCCAAGAAACATGTTGAAAACCATCAATGTGATTTGAAATTTGATGTTAGTGAAATGGTTTTACTACTAATTTTACATGTAATAATGTAATGATATTTGAGAATAAAGGGATGATTATCACTAGTTATAATGGCCCTTTTGATATTTTTGATCGAGTAGTGATGGAAGCTTATCTCTCTATGATTCCACCAATGCTCTCTCATGTTTTTAACGCATTCGATGAATCTCTCTTAAAAAGTACATAACTAATCATTAATATGGAATGAAATAATAGGTCATGCCACTAATGGATGATATTTAATCTGAGGAAAAATATGTATAAGTCTTATATAATATATATAATGATTTTTTGAACAATACTACTCTTTTTGTTAATGTTTTCATGAAAAAACACATATTTAATGAATCAAATTGGGAACATGAAGATTTATGAAATAGTTATATAAATATTTTTTATATTATTTTGAAAAATTAATACGATTATATTAATTTTATGGGGATTAAAATGAATCTCCATTACATTTTTATGAAATATTTCTCTTAAAACAATTTGACTTATTCGATAGGTTGAGTTACTCATAATGTTGAGTTTAAGGGAACCATGGTATACTATTAAAATTTTATTATTTGAAATTATAGTAATATATTATCATTTCTGTTGGTTGTTATGAAATGGAATGAAAAATTATGAAATTTTTATGGTAATATATTTATAAAATCAATTCATTTTATATCAATTAATAATAAAAGATAAAATTTTAAAACATAAAAGAAATGAAAAATCGGAACAAAAAAGTTATACATGTAAAATATTTGTAATTTTGTAAATTAAATTAATTTCATTTTATAATGATTTTATGTAAATTAATATATTATAAAAATTTTAAAATATTTTACACAATGAGAAATATTTATCAAGGAATATGATTAGAAAAAGTCCTTTTTATGTAGGAATTTATTTTACATAGAATGTAGTTTATTACACATTTTATGAAATCAATTTTATTATAAATTATATCACATATAGTTATTGAATTAGGTTAATTTAATTAATTATTTAAAATCATGAGGATCAAATTTGGTGAATAAGCTTTTTTTATTTTTGGTCAATATGAATACTAACCCTAGTCAAATTTATCACCTTGAAAAAGGGTATATCTAGATAATTTATAAATCAAATTAGTGAGAAGGCCATACATTTTAATCCTAATTCAAATGTAATGAATTAAATTTGATCATTAACACATTATCTACTCAATTTACATATTAATAGGATACTAGTTCATTAAAATGTAATATATAGTATTTGAATAAATTCATGTCAAAAATATCATCTATTTTTAATATTTATATCATGTCCACAAGGTAAATAATGTATGTTATTAATAAATATACATCTAATTTTTTTGAAAAATACAATTTTCTTTTATGATAAATAAAGATTTTAAATTTTTACTATTTATATAATGAAATTAATTTCTTATGAAACACTGATGTTTTATTTTTTAAATTAATAGAAAAATATAATAAATTATTTTAAATATACCAAACGTTGTATAATATGAATGAGATAGTTAGTCCCATAATTTTTAAGATATAAGATTTATGATAGGGATCCTTACAATAATTATATTTTAATTCCACCTTTTTCTAGTTGTGTGTAATGTTAAATTAAATAAGTAGTGCTAAAAATTATAGTAATAATAATCCATCAAAAAAATATCTTACTAAATTATTATAAAAAAATCATGAAAAAAATTCAATATAGATATTATATGGTAGAAATTTCCTAAAATGACCAATTATGGTCTAATTTGACATTATAATTAATAATCAAAACCTTTTTAAAAAAATTGTTATTATGGATAGAATTATGATATATTAACAAAGGGTTATTCAAAAAAATATAGTTTTAAATTACCACAATAAAATAAAAATTCAATAGGATGATGGTATTAAGAACATATACTATGATATCATATAAGAAATTTCCATTGCAGGAATATTTTAATACTAATAAATTTTATATAATTTAATATTTTTGGATATTCAAAAACATACCCACATGTCACTTTTAATATTTCTCTAACTCCTTCAATTAATTACACCATTTCAAGACATCTATATCGAAATAAATCAAATAATTTGAATTATAAAAATATATACAATTATTATATCGGACATGATCTTTCCCAAATAAAAACTATAGAGACCCTTAGGGTAGATATTAGAGGTTTGTTTCTATGAAGAGGTAATCACATTAATTGATCACCTTCATTTTTAATATTCATTAAATCCTCAAAAGATATGGTTTTTACTTTAAATTAATTACATCACTATATGAATATGTTGAGTTTTTATATGGATTATTAAAACATAATTAGACATCCTCTTTACCATCAAATAAAAAGTGAATCTGCCTCTTATTCATACATACTACTTACTGTCACCAAATAGAGATATAATTCAATTTTCAACACTAAAATTCAAGGATGGATATTATTATGGGTATAATTTATATATTCAATATTGATTAAAAAATAATTCTACTACAACCATAGTATAATATTTACCGAACTATAATTTAATCCTTTATGAAATAATATAATCACTCTTGTGTAGGTGTGGACTGCCACCAGCACAAAGTGTTGTAATTTTTTTCATTTTTAATTTAATTTATTGGTAATGAATAAGAATTTTGTATATATATATATATATTATACATATAATATATTTTTTTTTAATGTATAATTTTTTATTATTTTTATCCATTGAAATATGCAAATTATTTTCATTCATGTATATGGCCTATCATCTCCTTGAATAATATAATTAATTTTATAAATCTAAAAATTTAATGTGGGACTAAAAATAGGTATTCAATGAATAAATATAATATTTATATCATGATAATTTTTTTTGTTGAGACCA
Organism: Viscum album; assembly: GCA_963277665.1. NCBI lineage: Eukaryota > Viridiplantae > Streptophyta > Magnoliopsida > Santalales > Viscaceae > Viscum > Viscum album. The sequence goes on from OY728133.1 coordinate 993,133,979, forward strand.
AAATAAATTAATGGGAAATTTTACTAATGGACTAATATACACATGATTAATGAAACGGTTGACAATTATAAATATAAATTTTAAAAATGAATTATTGACAAAATTTCGTATTTAAATGTCATAGAGGGGTCATATAATATATAATATTATATAGAAATTAATATATTTTAAATTTTTAATAAATTTAAATCTATTATAGAAGATATTAGTGTTCACTTTAGTCAAGCAATTCATTTTGTAAGAGTATATTTCACTATTTTAACAAAATTGTAGATTGTTTATTTTTATTACTCTAGTAGAGAATATTTATCAGCCACATACATGTTCTATAAAAAAATAATTTTATTCAGCATTGTAAAATTACTTTGTAAATTCATTTTTACATATGTTTTACTATTTATAAATTCATTTTCAGAACACCTTCGGGCCACCACCAGACCTTCGGGCCACATGATCAATGTAGTTTCCCCAGACATACTCTACAAAAAGAAGCAGCCCCATTACAGCATTAATAGAAGTCACACTAACAAGAGCCAAAAAAATAAATTTGGAAGATTGGGACGGTATGTCAACTCCATCGTGGCAAGCCTAGGCTTGTACGAGTAGCCTAGCTGAACCACCATGTGAATGCGAAGAGCTACCATCATGATGCAGATGTTGGGGAGGGTTAGTTCCTTGTATTTATAGTCTGGTTGAATTCCATAAGACCTTTGGGTCATGTAATGTCTCATTTTCTGATGGACCATGTAATCGATAAAGCCTACTAGACTTTTAAGTGTTCCCCTCATCCCTTGAAATGGTGGGTATCAAAAAAAAGATGGTGTTCGGGCCATTATGGCATGCAATGTTTATGAAACTAATTTTATTTTCATGGATTGTGATATGATGATTAATTTATGGTAATTTAGAATATATTTGAATGTTTTTTATCAACTAATGTGTGGGATCTATATCTCAATCTAATGATTTTGATAAATATTTACAAATAATGAGATAAATTCATCTAAAATGAAGAGTATAACTCGTTCAGTTTAAAAAATTGGCACAATGAAAGTATTTTTACTAAACCAAAATCTCAATGATAGTATGGGGAATAAACCCATTGAACTATGTTATCCTCATAAAAAATCAATTACATTTAAAGAATTAATTTATAATTCTTATGAGAATTCCAAAATTCTTTATCTTATTCATGGATTTTGATCTAATGGTGCATGTTCATTGATTCCATTATGATAAATTTCCATTAAAATACCAATACTAATATCATGAAATATTATTATGATATTTCATATATAAGTCACGGTTCCAATTTTTTTCATATTCAAATACCCTTATTCACATTATATTTTTATGTGATCATTTATATATCACTTGATTACCCATAATGATAATCCAAGATCATCATTTTTTATCTTTATCCGTGTTATTATGAAAGTCATATAGTATGATAATTACATGAGGGTTTCTAGTCATTAATAAATATTTTGTAGATGATGTTTATATTTTTTGAACTACTGGTTTATATTTCGATGAATCATAGACGCTAGAACAAAAGAAAATTTGTGTGAATGTAAATTTTTATAAATTAATATTAATTTACTAATATGTAACATCTATGCTTGAAATGAATGGGCTTCTATAGATTCAATATTATTGTCTGCCCCATTACTCAACTATAGAATAATCATATACCAATAACACAACATCTATAAAATTGAACAATATTAATTTGTGTATATAATCCACAATCCCAAATGGATGGAACTCATTGTGTTATTTTGATAACTGATATGTCATGTGTATCACATGACCACATTGGTAACATCAAACATAAAAACAACCTAAAAATTGATATGTGGAGTCACATTATGACCTTTTCTATCGACCACCACCCAAACACAATATAGCTAATTTATTCTTTTGAATTTTATATGAACCACTAAATCATATACTTATCCTTGATAATACCATCCATCCATTATTATATCCAAAAATAATATTCCATTTTATGATCAAGTAAAGGAATATTATATCATTTAATGTGTCATAACATAATATGTTTTCTCAGACCATGATCTCATAATATATGAACTCATCATATTTTCCATCCCAAAAATAATTATCAGCTTCCAATATAAGGAATAATCATTAAATATCATCAAAAAATAAAGCAAATTCTATAAAATTATTATCCCCATGATCCAAAACCACGAAATTATATTCTATATATTATTATTGGGTCCCCAAAAAAATGTATTAAAATAAAAGATTTATGAAATTTCTCTAGGTCTAACATACATTCCTTAATCTACGGAAGAGGATCTTCTGCCAACAACATCTTATGCCACACAACATATGCATGTCAGACTTCACCATATTCTCTTATGGTTTCTCAATTAGTACATTTATATAATTTATTGAATCCTTCTTCAGATATACGGCCACTAGAAAATAATCTTCACTTATGAGGGGATGGTTCTAACATTGATCAGTATTATTAAGGTCAGATGTAGACTGAGCAACATGATGTGGTCAACTATCTAAGGAATGTTATACATATAATATTTTTAAGAGAGTGGATCATAAAATATATGTCCTTGAAAAATCCAACTATTCAATATATATATTAGGGGATCATGAACTCCAGGTCCATGTGTGTTGTGTACCATGATTCTCCATGATAGAATTATTCCAGATGAATAAAAAAATATCAAGGAGATATATTTAACATTTCATTATAATGTTCTTATAAATAATATAGATACCACCAACCAATAAATTTTAATATACACCAAAATATTCCATCAAATATTATTTCCATGGAATTTCCTGTTTCTATTATCACATTAATATTTTACTATGGATTTTCCTTGTATGGTTCATCTTGCAATATATGTGGAAAAAAAATTTAAAGGTTTAATACATTATTTATCCTATACAATTTTCATAAAATAAATTTATATAGGATTTTAAATCATGGTAGCTTCAAGTAATTATCCATGTAATATATAACCATTGTATCATGTGGGAAAAACCTATATAATACATTTTTACCCTTTAAATGTTCAACCACCTATTATAATTACATAAATATGTCATCATATATTCATATCGGGAAGTCACACAAGAAAAGAGTATGTAATCAAATGTAACTTATGGGAAACAATGCAATACCCCATGTATTAGAAAAAAAATTTCATTGGTCACCCCTACATCCATGGGGAAAAATTGATGGAAGTAATTAAAACCATGGTTTTTGAAGAACCATGGGAATAGATTTCATATGGAAAAATTCATGGGATTCTCCTATAGGCATGGTTTTTAAAATTTCTGAATAGTTTTTGTTGGAACAAATATTTCACAAGAAGGAAATATACGCATGGTTCTACAAAAATCAAGGGTATAGGTCACCCCTTTACACATAATATTTTATAAATCATGGAAATTTTTTTCGAATGAATTTTTTGTTTAGGAAGTACACGAGAAAATCTATACACATGATTTGGCCAAAAATTGAGTATACAGAATTTTTGTGGGCATGTAAACCAACAATTTTGAGAAACTATTTTGTGAAACTATATATATATATATTTGTAAATATATATAATATTGGATATAAGAATAAAAATAATGTTGTTGGACTATATTAATGTAATTATATTATAAGTGGAATGTGCAAGAATCAATTATCGTAGGATGATTTAAAAAAAAGATCATATCCAAATTGTATGACTATACCATTGTTATAGGATCACATATTAGTTTTTTATAAGATAAAAAAAATACATTTACACAAATAAATAAATAAATATATATATATGTAAATAAAAGATATATTATACAGTAGTATAGTAGTCATTGTAGTGTAATAAGAAGGTTCTAGGATGAAATCCAAATTGGGAATCTTTTAAATAAAGAACAATACAAACGGTTTGACCAAACCATGTGCATCAGTCTATTCCAATGATTTCATCAACCATAGGTATTGATATTTCAATTGAATTTTCCAACACCAATGGTTTAAGAACTATCAATATAGTGAGATTATTCCCAATGATTCTTGAAACCATGTGTACATGTCTATCCCAACATATTATGGACTCATATTTCATAGAAACATGGCTATCACCTATACACATAGTTTTCTAGTCTATACCCGAGGTATATATAAATATTATCAATGTGTGGGCCTAACAACATTTATTAATACAAACATCTTCTCTACTAATAGGATTTCATGATAGTTAACCCCATGCTGAAATAATAGTGAACAACAAGTAAAACAGTAGTTATTCAAATTCAATAATAGTAAATGAATAATCAATAATGACAATGCCATCATATGTGACTTGGTTATTTCCACAAAACACTGGTAAGTGACTCCTAATATCTATCCCAATATATATCCTTGATACATATTTTGTATACATAATATCATACCAAAAAATTTATAAAAAAGGCTCTAATAAAATATTGTAATTTACGTCCACCTTATACCACTGAGTGACACCTAGGCAAGATGAGCACTATGAAACCCAAGGAAACTCTCCGAAAATTCCAATGTCTATTGAGTGGTGACAAGGGTATAATAAGTTTTAATTGGGAAAATATACCATTATATTTAGATTGAGACAAAATGAAAATTATGTGTAATTGAAATAAATACATTATCACTAAATTTAAAACAATTAAAGATAATAATTAATACCATAAGAAAAAAATAACATAAAAATTATTCTACTATACTATCAAAAACCAAACCACAATGGCCTGATCCATTACTAACATATTCCCACAATCAGTAGTATATGGTCCAGTATCCATAACATAGTAGGAATATAAAATATGTTGGAGTACTTATCATATGGTACCTATATAAATGCACACAAATACATATCCATGATACAGTGAAAATATAATAATTCTAGATAAAAAAAATACATAAATCTAACCCAAATATAGATTATGGATGATGTAGTGTAAATTAAAATAAAATATACAAATAAAATCCCACAAAAACTATAATATAACAAAACCAGATCAGTGGGAGGGGATAACAAAATAAATAACCATTAGAACACAAATTTTTATTTTTATCTCATTAAGCACCACATTTTATTGGTCCTCCTAGAAATCTATAGATACTCCTTTCATATGGAAAATAGACTATGAGTTTTGGATAATCCATTAATAATATTTTATTACCTCATGGAAAACCAAATTATTTAGATTTAGAATGATGTCTAAGAGGCATTATTTCTCGATGTAGTGATGATCTAGGTAAGAAATAGGGATTAATATAAAACAGTCACTTTAGTTTGGCCTCATGGAATCTGTCATGATGGGGGTCTCTTGTTATCTTATGTATCACAAAATATGTTGTTGTGGGGGTTTTACTAGTTTAATTTCTTATTAAATAAATAAAATCTATCAAACATCCTATAAATGATCACCTATTATCGGGCACTCGATGCTATAAAAAATTATGTCACACCAAGTATAAAACCTATTTTATGAATATAAATTTGGTCCCATATTTCCTATACATGAAAAATATAATTATTTATACCTTGTTTATTGTGAATATAAATGTGTATGAATAAATATATTATATAATATTAATATCACCACATTGAGGCTTTCTGGGAGATGGAACCACGTGCCGACTCAGCACCAGAATTTAAAAAATTTATTAAATATTTTCCAAATACTTATTGAGAAAAACTAAGTCCCTAAATTATAGAATTTATAATGATTTGCTACCTAAAAATTGATTGTCAAAACAAATATGGAATAAATATGCCCTTAACTGAACCTACCACACCAGTAATCTCATACATGGGTTCTATTTATATATTCAAAACTGGTCTTAGGGATATATTTAAATACTAAAAACACCCAAAAATTATCTCAACCATACAATATTCCTGAAACAAAGATTCATGCTTCCCCATAGTAGGGATAGAATTTAAATTCAATGAACCACATCCATATTATATTTCTTATATAATATAGATGGTTCTATATGAGTATATACCTACACTAAGGCTACCATGAATATTTTTTTGACAAAGATGTTGGTGTGGTATTTATAGGTCATACACTGAAATTCTAACTAACAACAACACCCATATAACACAAGTGTCAAAAGAACTCATCTTCCACACCTCAACACTATCCCCTTAAGGAAAAACAAACTCACTCCAATTGATTTTTATTAGGTAACAAGAATGTGTCTATGTTGGGGAAGATGACCCTATTCATTATGTTTCTAAATCTATTGAAAAACAAACCAACAATGGTCTCTATCGACACCCCACGTCAATCTTTGTAATCCTTGGGTATGATGTGGAATGAGTAGAGCACCTCAAAACAGTGTTTTACAATAATAATAAAAAATATTAGTGAAACATAGAATACCTAAATTCATCATCTGAGCCACCAAGAAATAGGAAGCCACCAGGAAATAGGCCCATATAGCTTGAATCTATCCTCTCCAACATACTCAAGCTCTCTATGCCTAGTGAAGACCATCATTAGGTGGTGGTGAAAACATCTCTAACATTATGACCTCTCTTGTTACTCTCCCCTCTCCTTCACCACATCCTCAATCTTTAAAAAATATTTCCTCTAAATTCTATTTATACCATGGTGTTTCATTCACAATATCCCTCTCTAAAAAATTTCCAGGTCATTCAATCTTTTGTACAACATAACAATCTATAAAAATTGTAACACTACCTACCCTACATATGACAATATATTATGTGAAACTCATATGCTATGGGCACATGAGTTGATTTATGCACAAGAGTGTGCCTCCTATTACATGATCCTTCACAATGAAATATTCTAGATTTATTAGATATATCAGCCCTGTGATCATCACATTCCTCTCCATCCGGGTAAACCAATACAATGAATCTCTAAACCTCTCAAGATCACTCAAGTAGCCCGTGTAATTGGAAAGAAATTAGGAGACCATAACTATTGGATATCTTTATGGAGTCCCTACATTAAATTATATACTCTTAGAAGTGGTTCTCAAACCATATTCAGGATGTATTATATTTTTTTATGAACCACACTGTGTACTCTTCCATGCACATGCTACCGCTCCAAAGCTACATATTATCTTGGATACGCACTGCTATAAAACATTTCCCCATAAAACTCCTCCCTTGAGAACTTCTGGAAATTCGTCCAAGTTAGCATCATCTCCTCATGAGACTATGTCATTAGACACCACCATCACCTGAAAACTCCTTGAAAAAGACTCACTGCTAGGACCATTATTTGATTGTGTGGTTTCCTTACCTGGAATAAAACATATATCACTATATCAATCAGGTCATCAGCTTAATAGGGGTCATAATCACCCTAATACCTTAGCGGACAATAACTATAGTAGTCATGAAGCAAAATCAACATTTACACATCCATGGATGAACTTCTGACACAACCAGAAACTCAATCACAGGTGGATCATCTATAGAACCACCTAGAGGATCCACCACATGAATAATGACCTACAGTGAAACCTATACTATTGATTGGTAATCACCATGATCCAATAGTGAAATCTGATATAGATATTATGATGTAGGAGTCCAAAAGTAAAATCTTAATATACTATGTTGAATATTTATTAATGGGAAACTAACTAAATAAGGACCTGGAACTGACAACCTAGTAATATATGATGCATGTACTAAATTTTCCATTTATAAGTTCCCTAATGTTCTATGTAAATAATAAATCTATTAGAGTCCTCGTGAATGGATATATCCAATGTCACACCAACACTAGAGACCCTGTCCTGGAAGATGAATTCTATTAATTATAACAATGTCTCCAAAAGTCCCAAACCAATCACACAATCTCTATTCATATGGAAGGTACTCCTATAATAGAACTCTATCATGACCCATCCCACTAGGAAGAGAGCCAAGACTATCCTACGTCTACCATGAACAGAAAAAGGGTCGGTTTCCAACATTGAGAAGGAATATAACACATATTAGAGAACTTAATAAATCATAAAATTATGGATGATACCACAAACACTCCATAAAATAGTGCATAAATAATAGTTTTGTAATAAATAATTCATGCATACTAATCTCTCACAATAAATGAAAAAATATATTCAATTAATATGATATATAAAAATAAAATACAACAAAAATTGTAAAATAGTCCAACCATCTCAGTAGGATGGTACTGTTATCAAATGAAACTGTAGAAGCTCACCTCGTTCTATCCATATCTCTATGGCCATCCTATTCCTACCCTTCCAGAGAAATTGTTGAATGGAATTCGGTATACATATTAACCGAAATGTGTGGAAAATCCCATTCATGGTTTACTATAGTAATAAAAAGTTACATCCCAAAACCCCAAAAATAATGTTAATAAACTGGAAGGAAATTTTCCCCTCGAACAAAGCCATTGGGAATGTAAGAATGGGAGAGAGAGAACAAAAACTACAAATCATCCACTATTATTCAATATATGAAAAGTAAAATATTACAACATGGTGTGTTAATCATGATATGTGTTATCAATTCAATGTATCCCAAGAACCACCAACATATACACATCATAAATTCTATGTATCATGAATTTTCTTCTTCATAGATAGAAAGATGATTCTACTAGATGTTAGATGTTTATTATCTTCTAGGATAACTCACTCAATAGGACTTTCCTTCCAAAATGACCGCTGATTGAGATACATGATCCATTAGAAATTACTCCTCCCTCCCTAACGACATATTTTAGAAAACATGATCCATTTGAAAATACAAAAAATGTCCTTGTTTAATACCCACCACTGATGGTTCTATCCCTTATATCTTACACCCTCTGCATGATCATAGTAACACTAATGTAAACGATCACCAAACTCTATTACAAAATTTTTATTGATATCTTCTCTAGACCATGAACAATGTACATAATCTATAAAACAATATAGAGTATAGACCCCCACCCTATCATTTCATCACATATAATGGAGTAATAACTTCTAAACATAAAACATAACCTCTATATTACTAATAGGGAGAGATTTTCACCTTACCACATAGATTTATTACTACCTACACACATGTGTCACATGAAAAATCAGTGGGACCTACTCATCACCTCCCCCCTACAAGAGAGGGAGATCCAACTCACATGGATGACACACTCCCCAACCATACAAGAAGATAGGGTAGTACCAATTACTAAATAGAGGACACACAACATGCGTATAGAGGATTTACATCTTTAACTATATCATTACAATGGATAACCAACACCATGACACAATAGGGGTTGAATTACCCTAGAATAGTATACCCAAAAAAATTTATGGTTGGAGAGTACTGACTCTATCTAAATATCAAACCTATACAACCCATTATCTTGTGCAATAGGGGAGTACCAACTCTATAGATAAATGACCTGTAACCTGACATGTTATGCAATTAACCACACATTCTACATAATGAGTATTTATTTACCACCCATAACATAATATGGTACATGCATCTCCACCAACAAAAACAATACAGTGGTCCCACAAATGTTATATTAGGAGAGTAACAACTTCAAGAGATCACCTTCATGGGTACAGGGCCCAAAACAACTGAGTAAACATATTTCCTCTACCAATCTGATTGGTAAGGTAAACCTAAACCCTTTTTTTAAATGAGAGTACTATCCACAAACTATTTAATATAAACCAAACCAATCACTATCATCAATCACACAAAACTAAAAGTGGAATCATAAACATCGCACATCGTGTTAGAACACATCCCTTGGTAGGGGACCCATTCCTTAATATGAGGGGAGCACTTCTCTACTGACATAAATAGTATTGGTGACCCATGTCTTGAGGCGATATGGATGGTACCTACCCCTACATTTCAAATCATTTACCATGATCACCATCCATTTTTAAGCACCACTATTCCAATTTCATGCTCGAATCACTCCACATTATTTCACAAATGAAACCAAGAAGGGTACCATAATATTCTTTGTAGAAAACTTCCTAGGACTATCTACTCACATTCCTGAATGAAAGAATTTAATAAAGATATATTCTAGATGGAGTGTCTAATGAAAAGTACATGATTTGTACATGGTTTGGGGGTCCACATATCTTATAACCCTTCCCAAAAACCTAGTCATTTCCTTTTCTCAATTGATTTTTTTTTCATGTAAACATACACAGACTGTCAATGATGTACACTTTGTTTCTCCCATCACATGGGACCCTTACTATGTCCTTCCCCACACAGCTCATCTAACCATGTTTTCAACATGGTGTGTAAACTCAGTACCCAGTGTGTTCTAGATAACCAAACACTGGACCGTGTCCTCAGCTAGTTCATGTGTCTAAAAACTATTTCCACATACTCTAGTTTTTTTGTTATCACTCAACCATGTCTCATAACATTGCATTCCTAGCTATGTCACTAAGCCTCACAACATGGGCTCACTAATTTTTTTCACCATGTCCACTTCATGTTGTCACCAGATTTCATCATCCTCTGTTGGGAAAAACATAATGAATGTGATCCACCACTACACGGCCTATGATTCACATTTATGAATTTAAATTGACTATTTGCATCTCAAAATTCACCCATTTACACTGAAACCCACAGATCTACCCTAATAAGAAGATAACATTTATTTATGTGATTCAAAATATTAAAAAGTGAATATAATGGGATATTAAGACATAGAGCTCATATTTTTGTACTTTTTTTAGAATCAAGACATATTTGGGTTCAAAATAATGTATGGGAGTTTCTACTAGTCGATCGAATGGTTATTAATACCAGAAAAAGAGATTAATAAAGACACATTAATATAGTTTAGCCTCAAGTTATATTTCATTTAGGATGGCGTGATCCACACTTCATATTTTAGAAACTACAAAATTGAGTAGTTTTTAATATTTTTTCTTATAAAAACGAAAATCCTCATTTAGTAACACAAAAATGCTCTCCCCCGATGAGGTGCCCAATGTTGAGAAATTTTATATCATGAATATGGTAAACCTTACATTAGAAAATCAACAATAATACCTAATTTAAAATAATAGAATACAATTGGGAATAATGAAATTTATATCTAAATACTACACTTTTCTGATGGAATATATATAATATTTTAAAAAAAAATCACGGATGATTTTCTATGCCAACTCTGAAAATGGTTTCTAAAAAAATAAATGAAATATTTAATGGTATTATAATTTAAAAAATTATTCACTTTATATATGACCAAGAAATCATGTTTCAATTCAAGTACATCTTGAACAAAAAGAAAATAATTCTCAAAACAAATTTATTAAATGGGGCACGAGTTTAGTCACAACACCAATCCAAACTCCAACCTATCACCTAATAACATACCCGTCATTTATATAGGTGTGAAATAATTATTTTTCAATATAAAGATAATTTATTTATTCAATGGAATGTGGTAAATGTTTTGGGAGAGGTTCAAAAGAATATAGGGATTATTGAGATCATATACCTCTAAATTTTGAAAACTAGTGTGACCACTATGGTTTAAAAATAGTTAATGTTTACAATGTACATAAAATATTTTGGTGTTAAAGGTTTATGAATGTATCAGAATAACAATTATTGAGAGTGACACAGACACAAATATTTTCTATAGTTTATTGTAGAGGGTTTTCATGTGTCAAAATTGATTATAATGACTTTTTTCATAGACATATCATTTTGTTCAAAGTTTCTAGTGGAGCCGTGTAATTATTGAATGGATTATGAAATCAATGAGGCAAAACCATGAATAATTTTAAAATTGGGTGAAATATTGATTTATCTTATTCGGTTTTTATTTAAAAAACAATTTCCCATAAATTTTTCATAGTCACTCATCACAAACATGAGTCTCTCCCTCTTCTCCTCCTTGGAATATTTACTACTCGTTTAATTGAACCCAGAATAAATTTTATTCCCTTCATTAGACCAGTATATATATGATCATAAATCATATTCTATTATTTAATTATATTTATATTAGACATGAATTCTACTTCTAATGAGTTAATATTCTTATTTTTCATGGATTTTTTCTATTGTCACTGATTCATATCATTTATACTCACATTTGAAGTCAATAATTATCGAAGAGTCAACTAACACAATATGTTATGTGGTATAATAATTATCAATATATTATTTTTAAAATATATAAATCAATGTGATTATATAATGAAATTCCTTAAATCATTTCCATTAAAATATAAATATTTCATTGTTAAATTTTTCAGTATTTTAGAAATACTATGTTAAACAATTTTTATTTTCAGTGGAAATTAATTTCAACTATACCACCCACTTGTGGGTGGTAAGTAAATTTCATGACCTTGTAATACCAATTTGACAAATCCACATTCAATGTTGGTATTTATTAGTAATAAAATCTTAATTACATAATTAAATTAAATAATGCTAAATGGTTCAACCATTTAAAATTCCTAATATTTCATTTATAGGTTTCCCAATAATCGAATTAAATGTTAAATAATTTGAAACCTTCTCTTGGATTATCATTACAAATCAACACAAATTTTGTAATATTATTAATTTTACATTCCAACATAAAATGGGCATTGATACTAGGTAATGTCTATTGTTGGATTTGATTCATCACACACCCATTGATTGTAGAATTGTGCAAGAAGTCCAACATTGTTTATTGAAGTTTATAAATCATTTTTCACTTTCCTTGGATGGTTGTTTCACATGATGTTTTACTAAACACATTTAGATAACTGGTATTATGGTATCTTTATTTGTCTGTTACTTCATGTCCTAGTATCCTTATCTAAAATATTAGACACCTATAGCTATACTGGGATTACAATGGTATGCCTCAATTCTTGGCTAATAAAATAGACAAACACACATAGTGAAAAATATATATATATATATATTGGAAAATTTAGTACATTATATATGATTTCTATTCATTCATACATACATACATACACACACACACATATATTTATATATATATGGGATTACATTTTATGGAGATACAAGCTCAATGTTATATTGTCTTCTGTAGAAAAAAATTATTTTTATATTGGTGTCCCTTATAAACAAGAGATACTTCATTTATAACTTACTTTACAACACTACCTTTATTATTTCATCACAATACAATTTTATATAAATAATATGGATCATACATTATATAATTTATATTGTCCTATTGATCATATATCACTCCTTAGAAGGGCTACTGATTTGTAACGACATAGTAATTTTGGTTTCATGTAGGGAAATGGATAATTATCCATTATTTGATACTAGATTTTCTATACTAGGATAAATTATGGTAGCAAAAGAATGATATTATACTCTGGATGTAATTGGATGAAACTTTTGAGCATTTTGTTTATATCCTGTTCAAAATGTATTATAATCTATATCTTTATTATTACAAATCATGGTTATATATAAGCATGGAATGAAAAAATTTATACGAATTAGCCAAAAATATTCAAGAAAATTCATTACATTTTTTGTAGATTTCTATTATCATTACAATAATTATACAGATTTTACAATTTATTCACTCTAAATGTCCACTAGGTCCAAAGGGAAATTTCTTCCTAGAAACACACCCAAGAACATCACATCTAGTAGATAGCATCTAGAATATGGTGAGGCATGATTGAGTTTATTTGGCTAACCAGGTCATATTTCTGACAACTAAATTGGTTTTGTGACTCTACATAGTGGTATCCAATGATCTTTTTATTTTTGTCACTGATTTTGTGAATTATTTTTATTTATAATATGAAGCGATAGAATTTGGTAATTAGAATTTGTTTGGGGGTTGCTATCCAATCTATATATAAAATCAAAAAAATATGGGACCATTTTTTTTATTTTTTACTTTTTAAAATTTTACAGATTTCAATGCCTGGGGATTTAATTAATTTATGATTATAAATTTATATATATCTCATTCATCCTTGGTCTTGTAATGTAATGAATTCATATACATTCAACAATATATAAACATATAGATTTAAATTTCATGTGTTCTTCCAATCCATATATGTTCGTTTCATTACATGCATTGCTAACATTTCATGTGGATTTTGTATGTTCATTGGATGTTATATTCGTATTACAGTAACATTTCTTACAAGGAAATAAATATTTCTTATATTTAAAGTGTCTAAATCAACCTAAATGATGTATTCCTATATATTATGATGGTGGAACTCTAACTGAACTATTATGGTATGTTTGAACTATAGACCATTGGACACATCAAATGAAATGTTAGTTTTTGAAATTAAATCCTTTTTAATGAAATTTAAAAAGTGTGTGGATATATATAAATTGATTATGTGGATGCATAAAATTAATGTAATACAAATGATAGTGATAGTTATCAAATGTACTAATTTAAACATATAAGTCATTGGAATTTCTAACATGGTAATGGGAGACACAAGTAGCTATAGTAGGATAAATATGTTTATATATGAAGATGAACATGCTGAAATTTTAGTCTCCTAAATGATGTTTACCATTAAATATTGACATAAATTTCATCATAAAGGCTTTTTTCTACTACACCATTTAATTTAAACCTCATATAACATGTCTTTTATTATATGAAATGAGAGTACAAATCTTAACCAACCTTAGTAGTGGGAAGTAGGGTGTGTCTCTTAAGAATCTAATTATCTTGATCAATAACATCATCCATCATTTAGGAATGAAAGATGATGGTTGTGATATGTATTGGATGGAATTGTACAAGTAATATTTCATTATCTAATAAATTTTTTGTTATCAAATTCCCCTCCAAGACTTGTTTTTTAACAAACCATAAATATTTCACCATGTCATGGTTGATTAAGTCAATGGGATGCTGAAGATAACGATGCCTTGTAGGTATTGGACCCAGATCCACTAGTAATACCTCTTGTATTGAGACTTTGGGAATTATTGAGTATACCCAATTTGGGAACCAAATGAACATTATCTATACATCATCATGAGGTTTATTTAGTCTATATAAGGATTCTAATGAGTTGATTTTTCTACTGATGTATTTATGTGAGAGTTAGAGTGACAACATCCTCCAACATTATAGGATGATGGTTGACCCTATTCTCTTGAGTCATGGGTGGAGGCCATGAAATCAATATTTGAGAACATAGAGATAACATTATAAATGTGGCTCAATATCACAACCAATATCTAATGGGATTTTACTATGTGATGGTTGGACATTGTAACTCATGATTGTAAATATTGGGAAATAGAATGTAGGAATTTTTAGATGTAATTATATGATTAATTGTTCTCAAAGAAACTGGAAGATAACAAATCCATACAATTTATAAACTATCACCATGGTGTTATGTCTACGATGGATTATTTTTCTCATCTCATATTGATCCAATATTTTGAGATGACACTGATTGATAATGAGATGATAAATGGATGGATAATTGAGGATGGTATTGATAATTCCATATAACCATAGGGAGAAATAAATCTATTGATTACTATTTCAGAAAAACTAAACAAATACCTATTTATTTAGTGGAACATGAGGGAAAAGTATAATGTCTTATAGATCAGTTCTATAGCATGATATGAATTTGGATCAACTAGAGGATGAAAGTAGAACCTTAAATCTATTTACGGGGGGTGGTATCAGTCAGATTATAAACACTAATAGAAATATAATTTTTGACTAGACAGGGAATCACATTCTCACAAATCCCATTTTTGATAGGAAGACAATTCAAATATGATACTTACACAAAATGTCCAAATGTAATTTTTTCATAACCATTCACCCAATACAATGTTAAAATGTTTTTTAATTAGATCTATTTTTGAGGGTGTGACCATATTTAACAACCCGACCCTTAAATCCAGAAGCTGGTGCATTATTTTAATACATTGGCATGATTACGTGGAACCAAGTCCCAATGGACTGATCAGTTTAGCTGTCTTGGAAATAAGATATATACACAAGTTCAACATTACAACATGAATATAAAAACAACATTAAATTATTCCATTTGAAACATCCAAGATTCCATGATTATACCAGAAAGTCCCTCAGAACTATCTTCTTCATATCCTGAGAAAATGAAACATAAGAAATGAGAGAGCTCAAATGATCAGTAAGAGTAATCAATAATGTGGATGATTACATAAACATTAGGAATGATTAATAATTATAAACCCATGCCATAAAAAATAATTAACATGAAAACCTTACGGAAGAAATATGTCCTGAGTAAATAATTTCATAATAATAAATAGTCATGGGTATTCTACTAGTTGAATAACCACATGAATAATCAATATCTAATCTCATAATTAAGGAATTTATAATTCCCAACTTTATAACCATATAGTCAGGGCCTCGTGCCAATACTACAAATATGATTTTTTCAAGGCCTTGTGCCAAGACACTAGTTTGTCTCATGAGACCTACCGATGCATCGAGGAGCTATAGAGGGCTTCACCCATCACTTACTAAGTCATATGCATTCCTCATATGATAAGGATGAAACATATTCTAAACATTCATATTAAAAATAGCATGTGAAATGTCAATATTTTTACCACAAACCATGAATGGTATAAAAATAGGACATCCACAGTCAAACATAACTCATTCAATGCAATATGGAAGATTTTATTATAATAGATTAACTATAGTTGAGAATAATTAAGGATATTGAAATAGATGAAAATAATCATCAAAACTATTTCAGATAAATATACCCCTTTTTCTGGAAAACATTTAAAAATCACTATTTATAGGAAGCTGTTTAAAATAGATTTCTGAATCAAAGGGTCCCATAGCAGTTAGAAACTTCTAAAAGGGATTTTAATTTTAAAACATTAATGTCCATATAAATCAATAATTAAACCAATTTTTAAAATGGGTACATTATCAAGAATGATTTAGAAGAATAAATATTTATGATATTTAATATGGTCTTTTAGTTATAGTTCTTAACCAAAAAAGAGACACATTAATACAAATAATTGAGGTAAAAAAATTTATAATATCATGAGAATAAAGGTATTCGTGATATACTATTTAAAGTAAATTATATACACCATATAAAAGTGAATTGGCTTATTACAACAATAAAGTCTCAATGGAATTAAATTGTGTTGAAGTCCCTTATAAATACTGTATCCTTAGGTTAAGAATAAATCAGTGAAATAATTATATGTGAAATATATAAATACAATAAATATGATTGGATATATAGTGTAAATCAGTCAGAGGACATTCACATAATTTTTTTTAAAAACAACACCAAAGACTTGGATGTTTAACTCAATGAATAGAAATTGAGTTAAGATTACACTTACCAAGTTCATATCAATGACTTGAGAAATTATCAATGGAGTGATTATGTGTATCAAAAGTTTATCCAAAAAATTGGGAGTGGAAATTGTTACATAAATAATAATTAGTTCTTCCACACATAATCTTGGAGTAAAAATAATTAGTGGAGCATGCGTAAAGACCAATGATTGGAAATTGAAATTCTAAATTCCATTACCGTTTAGGTAACTCATGAAACAAACACCCAATAAAAGAAGGATCATATAATGAAGATGTAAATATAGAGAAATTAAGTAATTTTACACCAATAAAACAATCATGGGTAGTACATACACCAATCAATTGGAAATAGTGTCTAATATTACACGAATCTCATGGAAATAAAAAGTGGGATGAAAACCCATTATCAAGTTTAATCAATATATTCGTATGAAAAAAATTTAATATCCACCATATTACTCACATAAAAACATTAATGTAATGATAATAATGATAATAATTATCAAATGGAAGTATAAAATACACCATATTCAATGAATAAGTGGCGATCAATGGAAATATTGCTATATTATAAGTGGGATAAGAAAACCCTTACTTGAAGTCCACCTTGTCTTGTATGTTCCTTGTTCTTTATGAATAATAAACATAAATTAATTTATACTTGATTAATAAAACTTTTCATGTTTATTATTCCTCTTATATAACTTATTACCTTGCTATATCAATTAGTTAATTCTTTAAGTTTATAATGGATATTTTATCGATGTTTGGAGCTGGAGTCAAAAATGAACTTGTTATAATTTAAGTTTGTCAATGTGGACAATAGTACATAATATAAAGAATGACATACATGATTTAGAAATAATACATATATATAGATATTATATCTAGTATATATATGTATTTATAACAATACATAACATTTTGAGGTATGAAATGAAATGCATTGTTCATGGAGACGGTAAATCAAACAAATGCTTGAACTGTACATTCATTTCTATTAATTATTTTAATGTAATTAAAGCATAATTATACATATTTATATTATAATTAAAGTATAATATCATATATAATGTTATTAAATCCATATTTTATACTTCCCACATAAGGCATTAACGAGTCATATCACCTTGACTGGGTGGTAGTCCACACTTCCTTAAATGAAATTATTGTGTTTACCCCTAATAGAAACCATAAAGGTATGATTTAAAGGGAAAATACATAATCATAAAAAAAACATGAACATTATATATATCTTTTATAAATATAGTTCCATATTAATGGTCACCATGAGAGGCAAATGTAGATAATTGAACAATAATCGTTCCATGAGGCGTTAGTTTTCAATCCATAGAAAAAATATGTTCTTTACACATTAGATGAGTGTGTGTGTATGTGTAGTTTGAATACTTATCATTACATAATCCTAGAATATTTATGATAATGTTTATTTATAAAACAAAGTAATAAAATGATATTATGGGTTGGAGAAGTAAAATAAAAGAAAAGAATTTAAGATAAAACAATTCCTTTAATTTGGGAAACTCCCTTTGATTTGTACCAAAACGACTTCTTAATGTGACTTCTACCAAAGGTATGGATTTTAGGTGTAAGGTAGGGATCATTAAAACTTATTTGGACATGGGTTGGATGATCCATGTGGCTTGATAGGTGTGAGTAATGGGTTAGAAGTGGTGTCCTTTTGTAAGGGAGAGGAGGGGCTCTTTATGAATGTTTGAAAATGTTATTTTATTATAAACTTATATTCAGTTTATAAACATAAAAAACTCATTAAAGTCAAAGATATGATGACTCATGTTCTAAATAAAATCATCCAATAAGAATTGTACTGGTTTTTTTTTTGTTTTAATATTAGTAATCAAAATTTTTTAAATCATTTATCTATGAGGTGAATACTGCATAATTATTGTGTCATAAATTACTAAATTTATTTTATGTCTAAAAATTATTTAAAAAATACCATAACGTAGGAAATTTTTATATATATACAATGAATATTTATAGCTGAAATGATGACTTATATAACTCCTTGAAAAAATTTAAATACTGAAAGATATTTCTTAGTGCCATTTTTTCTTTACATTAAGTTAATTCAATAAATTGTAATTATCACTCTTAAGTTGATCCATGGGTTACCAAAATAGTCCCAAGGATTACCATGGTCGGCCATTCATCATGAAATAAGGTTATAACATGTTTTATGGAATTTTTTATTATTATAAAATTCATTTTACCTTGAATTAACCTATCTACCTTTAACCATAGTAAATAAAAGTCATAAGTTGCTATTCATCAGAAATTATTTTCATCTAATTGAAACACATTTTACTTACAAATAACAACCATGTATGTCTGATTTTAGAAAATATATTCACAGAGGTGGTAATATTTTATTTAAATGAGTAACTTTGTTTTTAACTACTACTAAGTGGTTTTAATATTCATAAAAAATAGAATTTTTTTAGAAAAATAAAAAAAATTCAGAAAAAGATATATTTTATATTCCAAATTGAAAAATGATGTCTATATTTCCAAATTAAAAGAATAGAATTTTCATTTATTTATTTAAAATTAATTCCCATTGTTAAAACAAAAAGCATGTTTTTTATAAACAATTACTATAAAAATATTGACACTAGTTTATGTATAATTTCAAAGTGAAATTATTTCCAATGACCAACATAGGAATAAATGTTAAAATGTAATATAATTATACATAAAAACAATTCAAATTTATAATTGAACACTATAAATTATTTTGATAAAATATTTGTTTTCAAATAAAATTTAGTATTTTTCATTATTCACCAAAATATGAAAGTTATCAAAAAAAACACAAAAAAATAGAGAATCTAAATTTTTATGTCCCGATTATAAATAATATTTTTATTTGGTAAAATTAAATATATAAAAGTGTTTAATATTGAAATTAATAAACCGTTCTACATTAAAAATGTGGTAAAATTTCATTTTTGGAAAAATAAGTCATTTATCTGAAATAAATGAATTTATTCATCTATTATGACTAAGAAACACATAATATAGATGTTAAAATTATAAGGATTATTTAAAATTAAAAATTTAGTTAATAATATTCATATCTACTTTTGAATGGCTAGATTGGTAAGTCGTCACACAGTTGAAATTGGTTTTGTGTGAGGTGTAAGGTATTGAATTACATTAAAGTGATAATGTACTATGACAGCTTGGGTGTTACATTCTCCCATACTTCAATAAATTTCATACTATCAATTTAATCTTGGGATTGAATACTTGGGTTTTGACACTTCAAAATTTCATCACTGAAATATCATATTGAAAATGGATTAATGAGGCCTCTATTTTAAAAAAAATTAAAGGTAAGTATGATGGTTACTGAGAATAACACATACAAAGTTTCAATAAAAGAATAAATTATTATGGAAGAGAAAACTAATAATAATGTTCTGGTGGAGAGTGATCGAGAATATTAATATGATAAAGTTAATTATCTAAAATCCATAAACATGTGATGGGTTGAAAGGTCTTTGATTACCTAGTAGGAAAAGTAAACGAACTACATTTTTTTATGTTCCTATTCATTTTTATGATGAATTTATTTATGAGACTGACTATGAGTATAAATATATATACTTACATTACAAGTAGAGTTTCATCCATTAATAAATTTCTACCACAAACTAATCTTTTCTCCAAATGACGAGTATTAAATATTACATGGTTACACTTGAAGCGCTACGATCAACTTATAAAGAATCACATAATCAAGAAAGAATGAACTATATATTTCCCTTGTCTTTAAAAATTAACCAATACCAACATGGTTAGTACATTATCATCTGATCCCCAAAAAGGAAAATCTTTTAAAGAAATAAATAACACAGTTATTTTCAAAAAATTAAAGAAACAATACCCAATGTTCAACAAATACCCTTCAATGTACAATTTTCCATAAAATCGATCAATATAATCCTAACTATTATTAAAACCCAAAACATAGAAGAATTTGATTAAGTAGTCCTCTTCGATAAATTGTATCTCTAAATAATATCTACTACTCTTAAAGTCACATACTAATTAACCTGATCACATATTCTCTATGATAAGTTAATCATTTCCATAAATAACCCAAATATATATAAATTCACATTTAAAACATTGAAAAATATCCATCATTACTCCTTAAATTAAATCCCTTTGTATTCTATTTTCCATAGGCATATAGTGTTTCCACAGAGCGAACGTCTTCCAAAATAAAATTTATCACTTAATCACCAAATCATTTACCTAAACTATGGATATCAATATGATAATGAATAATGTACCCACTCTACTTAATAAAACCATTCATCTAAAAATAATTAGTGACACTAACCAGGGACTTCACGTTGTCCACATTTAGGTGATAAATCCAAATAACACTCTGGTTATTGTTTCAATTCCCACATCATTGTCTGATGTGATGGGTTGTCACACGGTCTTCGTGTTGTACATTTTCAAAAAATATTTTTTATTACATTACAAAAATTAAATCAATTCTTCAAAATAACTATAACATAATTTAGCAACAAATGTTATCTCATACCTCGCATTATCAACCCAAAATATAATAACTTATAATTTCCACAAAATCAAGGATCATATAAAACCAAATGTTTATTTATAAAATTATCTACAAGAGAAAAGGTAATTCATCTTAAAATATAATTTTCACATGACAAATAGTAGGGTTAAACTTATAAGAGAAAATTCATCCAAAGTAATTTCATCAACAAAGAGTAATAATAATTATAAAAATTTCACCTACAATTTATTTCCACATATATTCATCTATGAATAAGAGGATATATAATAGAATGGGGAATTCAATAAGGTAATGGAAAGGACCCCTACATTTTTGGAAAATTACTGTAAGTGGTTACATGGGACCATTTTATTTTTCAACCATAGCACTCTTCATTTTTACTCAACAATTCTTTAATTTATGTCTTTATTTACCACATATAAAGCATTAATTTGTTCCATTGAGACACATTCTTGGGTGTCCCCTTTCACATTTTTTTTATGATGGAAATTGATGTTTCTTTTCTCTATTCTCTCCACTACTGGAGATCTTATCATTCATATCCTTTCTCTTCTTTGTTGAGCCTGGGATTTGGTTAATATATATGTTGTAGATCATATTTTTGGAAAACTGATTGGGCATGAACACGATATCTTTTACACCTATCAATATTACATTTTTTACCTCAATTCCACAACTTTTCCCACCTTGTACATCCTTCTAAAAGTAACTTTGACATCCTTGGGATCCAACCATTGACTAAAACCAAAAAGCATTGTTTGAGTAACATTAGTCATAAATTGATTTAAAGAATATCATGAAACATCATTTTAAATTTTAATCACCTTAGGGTTAACCATGGTTATATATTCCGAACTTATATTAAAATCCTTCAAATCAGTCTTTATAGAAAACTTATATTATCCTATTTATATCCCCCATTAGTTTTGTAACCAAGAGTGCAACAAGGCCCATTGTCATGCACCAGGACACCCTGGTTCAAGCCCAAAACTCCTTGTTGGAGTTTGAACTCCTAGGTACATGTGTGCTATAGTTGCCTCTACCTACTCATATTCATACAGAGTTTTATTTCATAGTAAGTACCCAAAATCACTACATTACCAAAATTCTGTGATGTTGTTCTATACTAATCCTCAGCATCTATCTTCGAGTAAAGTGCTCTAATTTGAGTTTATCTAAATCTAGTTTCCACTGATTTTACGAAACATCCTCTAATGACAACTATAACTACACGACCCCAGAATCTAGGAGTCATAGCAATATTTTAATACATTTTCAAGATTACAAGGAATCATGTCCCAAAGTACATATCATTTTAGTAGTCTTGGAATCATGTTACAAACATAAGTTCAACATTATAACTTGGAAAGAAAGACAACACTAAATTATTCCTTTAGAAACATCCATGTTTCCTATGCTTGCAAGTCACTCATAACTGACATTATCATATGCTAGTAAAATGATTCTTAAAAAATGGGTGATCCCAAATGCTCAGTAAGAGTATTAAATACAATAGAAGTAACATAAACATTTGGCATGGTTAATAATTGAAAACACATTCCTTTAAAAATAATTAACATGACCAATTTTTGGTAGCAATATGAGTTAAGTTAATAATGTCATAATCAAACAAGATAATGTGTAATCTACTAGTCAAATAACCGCATGAATTATTAATATATAATTTCATAATGATGGAATACATAATGCTAGACATCATAACCACATAGTCAAGGCCTCATTCCACAACTTCAAATATGATTTGTTCAAGGCCTTGTGTGAAGTCATTAGTTTTTCTCGTGAGACGTAACGATGCATTGACGAGCTATAGTGGGCTCGACCCATCACTTACTATGTCCAATTTATTCCTCATATGAAAATGTTAAAACATATTATAAACAATCGTATTAAAACTAGCATATGAAATGTCAATATTCTTTCTAGAAACCATGATCGGTGTAAACATATCACATCCGCGGTCAATCATAACTCATTAAATACAATATTAAATATTGTATTATAATAGATTAACCTCAATAGAGATTAATGATGGATATTCTCATAGATTAAAATAATCATCCAAACTATTTGAGAAAAATATCCCCCTTATTCTTGAAAACATTTAAAAGGCACTATTTATTAAGAAGATGTCTAAAATAGATTTCAAAATCAATGTATCCCATACCAATTTAAAAAATTTAAAAGGAATTTTAATTTTAAAACATAAATTTACATATAAGTAAATCCTAAAATCCATTTTAAAAACATGGTCATTAATGATAACGATTTAGTATAGTAAATATTTAAAACATTAAAAATGATATTTTAGTTAGAGTTCCTAACCCAAAGAGAGACACTTAAATAAAAATAATTGAGGTATTAAAAACATTATAATATAATGATTATAAATGGATTAATGATATACGATGTCAAATTACATTATATACACCATATAAAAGTGACTTTTCATAACAGACAAACATGTATTAATAGAATGTAAATCGAGATGAAATCCCTTATAAAAATCACCTCGTTAGGTTAAGAATAAATAAATGAAATAATTATTTTGGAAAAATATTTATTTTCACACAATATGATTAGATATTTAGTGTAAATAAATTAGAAGAAATTCACATATATTCTTGTGAAAACAACCATAATGAATTGGATGTTTAATTCAACGAATGGAAATTGAGTTATGATTAATCTTATCAAGATCATATCAATAACTTGAGATATAATAAATGGAGTGATTGTACCTATAAAAAGTATATACATGAAAAGGGGAGTATAAATTTCTACATATATAACAAACAGTTATTCCACACATAATATTGGTGTAGAAATAATCAATGAATCATGTGTAAATCCCAATGAGTGGAAATTGAAATTGGAAATTCCCTTACCGATTTGGTAACTCATGAAAATTACACCCCATTGAAGAAGTAGCATAAAATAAAGATGTAAATACCGATAAATTCATTTATATTACACCAAGAATATAGTATTGGGTATTTCATACAAAAAAATATATGAAATAGTGGTTTATAATGCATGAATCTCATTGGAATAAAAAGTGATATGAAAAACCATTATTACATTTTAATCAATCGAGTCATATGAAAAAAAGTTAATAAATACAAAATGAAACATTGAATTCCAAGAATTTTATGGGAATCATGATAATATATATCAAATTTCAATATACAATACACCACATTCAATAAATAAGTGGAAAACAATGGAAATCTCACGTAATTAAAAGTCAGATAGGAAACCCCTTACCTCAAGTCCAACTTGCCATGTTTGTTACTTGTTCTTCCGAAATAATAAACATATGTTAATATATATTTGATTAAGAAAAATTTTCATTTTTATAATTCAATTTATATCACTTAGAACCTTACTATAACAATTACTTAATTATTTGAGTTCAAATTGGATATTTTATCGATGTTCGGAAATTGAGTTAAAAATGAACTTGTTATAATTACAATTTTTCCATGTGCTAAAAAGTCCATTATATCCAGAATGATATAAATTATTTAGAAATCATATATATATTATATATCCAATATATATATTTATTTATAACAGAACATAACATTTGGAGATAAGAAATGAAATGCACCTGTCATGGAGAAGGTAAGCCTTACGCACGCATTAAGGCTACTTTCATTTATATTTGGTAATTTAATGGAATTAAAACATAATGATACGTTGGTATATTATAATTCCAATACAATATAATATATTATAAAATTAAATCCATCCTTAATATATCCCACATAAGGAATTAAAGAGTCATATCAGTTTGAGGGGGTGGTAGTCTGCATTACTCAAATGAAGTTATCACGTTTACCCATAATGGAAACCATAAATTTATGATATAAATAGAAAACATAGAAGCATAAAAAAATAAAAATAATATATATCATATATAAATACATTTAAATCTTAATATCTACCATGAGAGGTGCTTGGATATAATTGAATAATCATCGTTTCGTGAGTTGTTAGTTTTCCATCCACATAAACAGTGTGTTCTTTACCCATTAGATGGAGGTGTGTGGAAGTGTAGATCGAATACTTATCATAACATCATCCTACTATATTGATCATACTTTTGTTGTTATAAATGATATAAATAAAAAGAGTTTAGGGGTTGGAGATGTAAAATAAATGAAAATAAGTTAAGAGAAACTATTACCTTTAATTTGGGTAACTCCATTTACTTTTAACCCAAAGAACATCTTTAAGTGACTTCTGCCTAAGGTAAGGATTCTAGGGGGAAGATAGAGATATTATGAGGTTATTTTGGTAGGTTTTGGATAAGGAAAGAGGCTTTAGTGGTGTGAGTAATGGGTTATAAGTGTTGTCCTTTTATAAGGGAGAGGAGGGGCGCCTTAGGAATATTTAAAAATGTTATTTTATTATAAACTTATCTTTCCTTTCCCAAGGTCCAAAACACATTAAAGTTGATTTATAGATAAATAATGTTCTGATATAGAATCATAAAATACGAATTTACAAGGTTTTGGATAATGTTTTATTATTAATAATCTTATTTATTTAAATAATTTATTAATGTGGTGAATAATGCTTCAATATTGTGTCATATATTATTTAATTTATTTATAGTCTAAAAATTAATAAAAACTACCATAATGTAGGAAATAATTTTATCTTTATAGAAAATATTTACAGTTTAATTAATGACTTAAATAACCCCATTTAATAATTGATATACTAAAAGATATTTGTTAATGTCATTTTTGCCTTTACTTTATGTTAATTAAAATAAAGTGTCATTATCACACACAAGTGGAAGCATGGGGTCCGAAAATCAAATGAAGGATGCCCGTGGTCAGCCATGACTCATCAAATAAGTTTATTATATGTTTTAAGATATATTGGTATTATTATATTATTATTTTTACATTAGATTTCCCTATTTCTCTTTAACCGTGGAAGATAAAAGTCAAAATTTACTATTAGCCAAAAATTATTTTCATCTAATTGAACCACATTTTACTTACTAATAACAACCATGTATATCTTATTTTCAAAATACAATTAACAAAATCTGTAAAATTTCATTAAAATGAAAAGTTAGTTTTTAACAACTACTAAGTTGTTATACAATTCATCAAAAAATTGATTTTTTTCAGAAAAATACCCAATATTTAGACTAAGCTATATTAGAAATTCATAATTCAAAAATAATTTTTTTACCAAATTAATAACATTTAAGTTTCATTAATTAATATAAAATAAATTCACATTGTCAAAACAAATAGCGTGTTTTTAAAAAACAATAACTATCAAAATACTAACATGTGTTTTTGTATAATATCAAATTAAAATTAATTCCAATGATCAAAATAGGATTAAATGGTAAAAATATAATCTAATTATACTTAAAAATCATGAAATAATATAATGGATCACTATAAATTATTTTTCATAAAAAGTTTGTTTTCAATTAAATGTTTGTATTTTTTTCTAATCACCAAAATATGAAATTTATCAGAAAAACACCAAAAATTATTCGAAACTAAATTTTCATGTCCCGATAAAAAATAATATATTTATTTTGTCAAATTTAATATATAAAAGTGTCAAATATTGGATTTAAAATGGGTTCACCTTTATAGGCGGTAAAATTTCATTTTTTTTAAAATACATCCTTTATCTGAAAAAAATGAATTTGTTCTTATATTATGTCTAAGAATCACATAACATAGATGTTAAAATTACATGGAATATATAAAATTCAAAATTCAGTTAATACTATTCATAACTACATTTTAATATTTTGTTTGTTAAGTTTTTGTGTGCTCGAACTTGTTGTTGTGTGAGGTGCAAGATATTGAATTACATTAAAGAGATGATGTTCAATGAAAACATGAGGTGTTACATAATAGGATTCAATTTTGACTCATAGATGGACTAATAATGGATAATTACACTGTGTATGGGGATCTTTTTATGTTATCCAATCTTATATGATTCCGTACAAGTAGAGTGGTACTACTCAAGGTTGGTAGGTTCTGGCTTCAGGATTATCTATTAGATAGCGTCTTGTTGTAAAAACTATACATGGGGAGAATAGAACATACAATTATATAATATTTGGTAAAATTATAGTGGACTCAACAATAATTTATTCACATATTTTCACATATGATCTACATATTTATATTTTTATTGTTATTATAGAATGTTTGGTTCTGTAAATTGAGAATTTTTTGGCCTAA
Source organism: Viscum album (assembly GCA_963277665.1). Lineage (NCBI taxonomy): Eukaryota > Viridiplantae > Streptophyta > Magnoliopsida > Santalales > Viscaceae > Viscum > Viscum album. The sequence goes on from OY728133.1 coordinate 993,162,254, forward strand.
TGACTAAGTACCATTATTGTGAATGCGATCTGAGGTAGGAAATGATCTACGGATATTCCACTCAAGATTGGTGTGTTTTTTTCTTATGGTACCTCTTCATGATAGAGATGATTGGTTTGGTTCTCTATATTATAATAGAATTTTATGACCATTATCGTTCCCATATTTATTTGTATCGATGGTGGGTAACCTTATCATCACATGAGGGTCATAGCTACATGTATATGGTAGAATGAGATGTCTAAGGAACCCATTATAGACATGAACATCATTGTCTATGTATATTAATATCCCAATAATAATTTTCCCATGATTAATTATGAAGGATTATTCAAAATTGATTTACCTCTTAAATAGGACCCTTATTGGGATTTATTCCCTAATGAATTTCATGAACCACCACTTTTGTGAGATTCATAGTTAACCATTGATCCAGTTTTAGGAGTAACAGTAGAATTCATTCCTCCCTATAGGATAGATCCCATAGATCTTCATGATATTAAATTATTGTTGTAATATATATAAAATAAATGTTTTATATGAACTTGTGCATCTTCTTGGGGTTTACCAGTATTTTTATCTGTAAATTAATATGAGGAACATAGGATTTGTGTAGATTATTATTGTCTGAGTCATTATATTGTAATGAATCAGAATCCTATACCTGGGATTGATGATCTCCTAAACAATGTCCAGAGTATGAGGGTCATGATGATGATCGATCTAGGATTTATAAATAATCAATTTAAAGTAAGTCATTGAAATATACCATATATGGATCTCCATATATTATATGACCTTTATATTTATTTGGGGATTTCATTTAGTCATATTAACACAACTATTGTTTTAATAACATTGAAAAATCCTATTTTAGAAATATATTTAGATTTTAATAATGTAATCTTTTTGGATGATATCTCTATGTGTTCTCACTCTTGACATGACCATGCCATTTATATTGGAATCATACTAAACAAATAGAGGAAAACCCAATATCTTGTTATGATTACAAAAATTCCACTTTTGGATTGATAATGTTCAATTCCTTGGTCACATTATCCATAATATGGGAGTATCCATTAACCCATTAAAGGTGATCATGGAGATATAATTGATACAACCTTAGAAGATCATCTTAATTTAAAACTTTTTTGGCTATATAATTTTATTAGATTCCCTATATAGGATTTCTCACACCATGAAACACCTATTTTGGATTCACAATAAGAGGTGTGAAATTAATATTGTGATTATCATTTGAGAAATAATTTTAGAAGCTAAAAGTGGTACTGAATATATCACCAATATTTATTTCAATCAAGGCTGGTAGTGGATATACATATTATTATAATCCATAATTAATCAAGATTGGAGTTACTCTGATACTGGGAAATCATTCTGTGTTGTATGAGTCACACCTATTTTGGATCCCGACATCCACCATTGGATATATTATATATCGACAGAACAAATTTTATTTTACATATATTATCACAGTCTCAAATATATTTCCAATCAACAGGACTTAAATTTTCCCCATCGTAGATGGGTAGAATAAAAATAGTCATTCAACTATGACCTATCTTATGCATTAAAGAAGGGAAATGTAATGGCTAATTATTTAACTAATAAAACAAAAAAATATTATCATAATGATTCCAATACTCTATCGATGTTGATTTATTTTTTTATATGTTTCTAGAGAATCAATAGTAGCACAAATCGCCTATTTTAGCAGACTTGGTAGTGAAATTTCATCTTCGGTAATGTGTAATGATGAGACAAATTTTTCACCAAGAGGGATTATTTCTGATAGATGGTGTCCTAGGAGATGACCCACTTCTTGGCTAGGAATTCAATAAGGATGATATTATGCACATTAAAGCTTGTTTCTAGGTTATTGTAGGCAAATCAGTAGAATTTATATTTTGTTATTGTATATTTGAATAGTTACTACACCCTATAGAATAAAAGGTGTATCATGGAATACATTTCTATTTTTTTGGATACTTTTGAAGAAGACTATTGTAGTATTTATTACATGTTATTCCACTTATCAACAGGTGATGGGGGACACCTTTTTTGTTGTACACTATTACTACCTATATCAATTCTAAAAAAAGAAATTGAATGACATCACGATGGGTTTTTTATGGGTTAACGGATATCCCCTCGAGGTAGGGACACAATATAGGTTGTCTTAGATAGGTTGACCATAGCTACTCACTTTCTACCTATTTGAGAGACATTATTAGAAGACCTACATTCATGTATCTATGTATGAGAGGTTATTATCCTTCATGGGGTTCAAAATTCTATCATATGATATATGGATGCTAATTTTATGTCAAAAGAATGGTAGGATTTGGAGAGGGAACTCAGGACATATGTTCTTATGAGGAAAAAATTTCATCCCCAATTTAATTGTAAGTCTTATCATAACATTTGAATGTCAAAAAATATTATTAGTGTATACATCATTAATTTTTTTTTGTTATTGTGTGAAAATTTAACCTTTTTAAAAATTATCTTTTGATAATGTATATCAATAAGCTAGTCATAAGGATTTATTTGAGGCTATATAATTATTCCATTAAAGTCACCATTTTTTGTATATAATCTGGTGAACCAACACTACTGTGATGATATCACATTAATGAATTTTAATCTAGGTAAAAATTTTATGGGAATTTTTATAAACTACTAATTCTAAAAATAATTCTTATACTAGTCTATAACGTAATCATACAAATTTTTATGTGGATCATCGTTTATTTCAATAATTTTATTACTATGTTGGGTTATATGTGAATTTAATTTAATTGAATTTTATTACAATGTTATGTAGGACCTTTAGAAATTTTTGTAAGTGTCGAGCCATTTTTTATCAGTTTTGAATACCTTATTGGTACTAGGACATCTGTATCGGCATCCATGTATCGTGGATTCAATTTTATTATTCAAACTAATCTCATTCTTCTGGTATATATGATAATGAGTAGGATAATGATACAACATTTCTTTATAATCTTATTGGTATTATTGATCATATAATTAATGTTATATGATTTAGGATAGTTACTCTTGTTTAGTTGGTATTCCAATATATACATGTATAAGATGAGGCATGGGATCGAGAGACCGAAATATAGGATCAGTGGATGGATATTTTCTTAGATGATATTTTAACACCCTTATAAGGGATAGTAATTGAAAAATTATTTTGAGTAGGGAAAGCAGTAACATATTATCCTTTTATAGAGGTTTGAAGTCTGGTTGATTTTATATAAGCCACTATTTTCTTAATGTGGATGGGTAAAATGATTTTCTAATAGGTTCAAGAACATCTAGGTCACATTCTATGTCTAGTAATCGGGATTTTGGAATGATATTGTGAGATGAATTTATAGTGAATAGTTAGTCCTAATAGGGTGCATACAAATTATCATCCTAGTGTATTGATGAATATTTTGGGAAAATATTTTAAGGGAACCACATAATAGTGATTCAATGATGAATTTGTTTCTGATATTTCTCATTTTCCATCAATTGTCAACAAAATCATGTGCCCTTCAATCTGCATTAGTTAAACATATGTAGTGGAGCTTCCTGGTTCATATATGGTTTGGAAAAAACATGTCAACAAATAGTAAAACAACATAAAAGGTGATTAAATGATGTTTCCATACATTCCTTCACTAATGTTTAAACTCACATTTCTCTTCCTTTTTCATTACCTTGCACAATTGAATGAGGCTCTCCCTAGTACCCTGATTGTTTTTTAATTTTATTATTTTGTGATTTACATCATGTGTCATCCATCACATTGGATCTATATTTTGTATGCTCATCAATTATATTCCATAAATTCATAGTTTATATTTACAACATCAATTTTAATTCAATGATATCATGCATTCAAAATTTTTATAGAATTAAAATATTTTATTATTTAATCCATGATAGTTTGAATAAGAAGTGGATACTAAATGATGAGTTTCTTATCACAATAACTTATATTGTAAGATATTTATCAATAAAGTCTCATTTCTATATATCACACGTTTTGTTTCTGCAACTCCAGAAAACCAAAATATATTCTATAAAAATATAATTTTATCTTAATTATGTTTTCCTTACTATTAATACCCCACTAAAATCTTGATTTTATAAAAGGATGTTTAGATCTAATAGACCCTCCCCCTGGTGTTTAATATTGAAATATATTGACATTGTAAATGTTATTCTAAAAAAGATACTATTTTATGTGGTGTTAGTTTTAAAATATAATTGGAATTATATTATTAAACAAAATTAATTTGAATGGTTTAGCCATGTAATCTCACCTTTATATGAATTATTGGTCATTACCTTAGATAATTAAATATTAAATGGTTTGAAACCATATCATGGATTATGTATAATAATTTACCCATATGATGTATTATTATTTTTATTATTAATCTTTCACGTATAATGGACTTTGTTAAATCGCTAATGTTAGTTTTTGATATAATAGTTCATACTCTCTTGATGTATGATAATATGAATGAAATATATCATAATTTATTAAATTTTGGAAAGGATATTTCACATTACCTTGGAGAATGTTGGACATATAAATTCTCTTTTCCTGATGTTTTGAAATATATAATGAATCTTATAACACTTTGAAATTCTTGATCCAGTACCCTTACTTATAGGTTGAGAAACATATGAACCTTCATATATTTTTGAGTTATTTATTAGGTCATGAATAGTACTAATATTATATATATATATTACGACTTATAGTGAATATATATATATATATATCTATAAATACACACACAGAGAGATATAAATATACAGTGACACATGTTTAATGTTATCCCTATTTGGTATGATAAATGTAGTGTTATTCAAGTTTACTTTAAGAACTACTTTTAACTATCCTATGTTATATTTTATTTCTATTATATCTACCCAATTTTTTTCATACACTATAAGGATTATATTATATTTAATTCGTGGTTCCCCACATTGTATATAACACACCTTTTTCAGAAATAAGACAGTCACATAACAATATTTTTGATATAGGAAGGGAAAAATTATTTGGTTAAAATATGGATTCTTTATTTGATATAATAGTATGGATTACGGTAAATTTGTACCAATCATATCCTCATTATTCACGTAGATATATATTTATTCTTTTGTTTATTTTTCAATATAATTTAGTATTTCCATGTTGTTGTGTATATCGAGAATTCACCCTTATTTATTTAAATTATAATGAAATTATATAATATTTGTATGAAAATAGAGATATTTATATGGATTATTTATTTATAATTATATTTAGTCATATTATTATTACATTACATCCACTAATTGTTTATTTATTCACCATTGTGATCCACTCTTACCAAAGGTAAAAGTATCCTATGGACCCACCATTGGTCAAAAATGCAAGTTGATAGCCTCATGAAAATGGGGTAGAATTCATCAGACCAAGGTTCTAACTAGGTTCAGTTACTATGTAGTGAACAATGTATTGGATATTTTACACATATTTATTCATCGTTCATCGATCAATTTCCCTTATACTGACTTCCATCCATGAAATCTGGCTAGGTTCCGAATGATAGTAGTTTGTGAGTATGACTTAGTATCCCACCACCAAAAAAAATACATATTCAATATGATTCAAAAACATAATTTTAATGTGATTTAACATGTCTTAAAATTTAATCATTTGATATTATTAGTATATAATTTGGTAAATAATGAACATGGGATTTTTTGGGACATATGGGGATATCACCACCTAAATCAATTAGTATTGGATTTCCCCAATCCTGATCCAAATAACAAATCAACCAATACCACACCTTAATTGGGGTAATATACCCATATCTAGTCTTATAAGACACCCATGGGAAATATAGAAGTCCTAGGGGTGCTAGAATCGACCCATGGAACGGTTTTTACCCCCGTGTTTATACATAATATCAGGAATCCAGCCAAAGAAAATAATCAATGGTGGTTTATGAATAATAACCAACATTTGGACAAGTCATGCGTCCACCCTGGGATTTTAAATAATATCCCTATTTATATAGAGTCAATGTTCCCAACAAGTCTAATCATAATATCCAAAAATTACATAAAACTCATCAACAATAAAATAAAATCTATTAAAATTATCATTTCCTTGTCAAAATAAAAATTTTAAATCATTATATGAACAAAATAAAAAATTAAATATTTAATTCATGAACATATGAGATATCAAAATACAAACACATTTACAAAGATACTTTAAAACATAACAATTCAAAAATCAAATTTTCATTGATAACTATATTCATAAATGGATGACAATTTCCAATTCAGCCACACATTTAAATTTAATATAGGAACACTTTATGAAAATATTTTTTTATTCTAAATGGGGTGATAGTGGATTGATATTTAATTCTATATGGTGTAGAATGAAAATTGGAAATAAATAAATAAAATATGTTGAGATACATCACATAACACATGGAAAATGTAAAGGTGGATTTGGGTAATACATAGGGACCACATACATTATTCCATGAAGGAATCGCATATTTTATCATTTTCCATTAATATAATTAGTATGAATGATTACATATTATTATAAATATTCCTTAAAAACAATAGAAAATAGGTAAAACCAATAAAATATAAAAATAGAACTAAATATTTTTAGAATGCAGAGGAATAGTGTCAGAGACTAACCTCGATAAGATTACTTCCTCAAATAGAAGCTAAAAATATTACAAATTAAAGGATGTTGTCCTATTATAAGTTTAGAGTCATAAAGTTCCATGGTAAGTGAGTTTATACACACAGGGAGGGGTAATATAGTTTATTTTTGTAAAATTTTATATGAGGTAATGAAAAATAAAGAATTTTTTCTAGGGAACCCATTTTGGACACATGGATGGAAAATAAATTCACCAAGAATGTGACCCTCACTGTCCGAGACACCAAGAATTTTATAAATTAGGATAATAATAAGAAAAACCACAAAACAATACAACAATAAATTTAATTTCATTACATGATTTCATAAACCACCATGATTTAATAAACTATACTCTTCACTTTTTTAATTCATGGTTTTGTGGAATGGTTAGAGAAAAATGTGTTATAACCATATTCCTTATTCAACATCAATGATAATATTGTCTATTACAAGATTTTTTTCATTAGTAATACTATTTAAAAAATAACAAGATTTATGTGTAAAATAATAAAATTTATTTTGATTACATGTATAAATTTTATTTGATAAAATGAATTCAAAATAATAAATGAAAATATTAAAAATATCAAAGATGATCTCTAATCTTTTTACATTAAAATTAATTAATGAATAAAAAATAAATTACCATGGGAAATAAAAACTATGTATAATGATAATAAGGATAAATGAAGCTTCCCAAAAACTCCAAACAATATCTCCAAAATCAATCATTTAGTGGAGTTTAATCCCAAAATAAGGTATAAACTAATTTTTTTCTATGTTGGGGATATTTATATTTTTATAGTAACATTATATTATTGAAACTTTATTTGTTATATCCAAAACTACAATTCTCTTCACTGTTGAAAAGTAACACTCAGACACATTCAGTAATCAATTATCCTTTTTTTTGAAAAAAAATAAATTATATCCTCCAATAACCCTCTGCCACATAAATAGTTTATTGTGAACGTTAATATTTCTTATGAAATCATTTATAATCCAATTTAAATGAAAAACACAACCTTAAATTTCAGTATTATTTTCACATAGACATTAATTTTTCTGTAAAACTTCTTAATAATATCTTTCTTTTCTAATATAATGTGGAAAGGATAATTAATATAATTAAACTTAATTATTTTAATTGAGATATAATTGTTTAATCATTTTCATCTACAATGAAAACATTATTAAATATATCAATCATACTTGTGGACTACTGTAAGATCCCAGTTTTTGAAAAGGTATGTTTTGTTTTGTTTTAGGTTGAAACCTTTGTTTTTGGGGCTTTAAAAGGTTTCATGGTTGTGTGAGAGCCCTTGGGGGTGTTCTGAGGGATTATGGAACGGATGAAGGGGAGTCTGGGAAAGGCAGACCAAGGCGCATGGCCTACGCATGGTCATCCAAACCGTGTGGCCTGCCAAGACTAAGTCGTGCGACCCTCCCTCCTCTAGAAATAAGCGAGCACACAGTTTGCATACAGTTTTTCAAACCATGCAGCTAAATCGTGCGACTCCCTCTCCTCCAAGAAGTGGCGCGCACAAGGTTTGCGCACGTTTTTCCAAACTGTGCAGCTAAAAAGTGCAACCACTTAATGTTTAAAAATTTACAAAATTGCCACTCCAGACTTTATATCCCCAACTCAGGATTTCCTCCATTTCCTCCCTCTTCACCCTAGGAATGAACTGATTCTCCCAAGAGCTCCAAGAGATTGATCTCCATCATTTTAAGGTGTTTTTGGTGCCATTGGTTGCAGATTGAAACTGTGTGTAAGACTAATCTCCTCCTTGGTTCTTTTCTTGGTTTAGGATTTGTTTCTCCTCTCCCTCTTTTTCCGAAACCCTAAAACCCTATCTTTTGGGTGAGTTCTAGGTTAAAGCTCCAAGGGTTGGTTGAATTGAGGTCTAAGAGCTCGATTGATGATGCATTCAACTGCAGATTCAAGGTAGGTGGTCTAAAAGTTATATCCCATGGTTATATAGGGTTTTGTGCATGTTTAATTGTGTTCATTCCTTCCTTTCGTTATCTTTTGAATAACCTTGTTATTTTTGGTAATAATGTTGTTTAAAATAGTAAATGGGAACCCTCACGATCCTTGTGGGATGTGTTGGGATAGACTTGACCTAATTGGGGCCATCCATAGGGTGTGCCGGCATTTCCTAGATTTAGGGATTGATATTAAACAAGTGACCTTGTTGTAATGAATTGTATAGCCTTTTATGAATATGTTGGCATGTTTGGTTGAGCGTGGAATATAAGTTAGGTGATGCACTTAGACTTGGTAAAAATAAAAGGGTTATTTGAAAGGGGATGAATGTTTGACTGATGGAATGATGAACGTGTTAAATGGGTTAATTTGTAAATTTATTAAAGACCATAATGGGATAGATTGTGGATCTACTGTTGAATGATTAGTGAGATAGGCATAACACATGGGAATTGGGTGAATTGTTAATTGATCTGAAATTGTAATGTGTTAATGGGTTAAGGCATGATGTGGTTTCCCATGTGGGTTGTTGTGAATGATGGTTGCTGATGTGCAATGGATGGAAGGTTGATGGTTATTTATATATAAGAATGTGCACATGGCTTGGTAGAGTGGGGTTTGACTGAGGCTCTACGCCCACGGTTCGAGTTAAGACTGATGCTCTGAACTCCACCCTAAATGCACGGGGTAGGGATATGACTGATGCTTTGTTTCCCTATCAGTTTCATCCACCCGGACTGAGGCTTGTAGGTGAGGATATGGTTTCTATGAGGGGTTATTATTAGTGATATAGGATAACATTTTGTTTACCCTCTTGCATGTGATTTTTGGCCTTAGACTAATGTAACATGATGAATGTGATTAACCCATGGAAATGTGATGAAATGGTAAGTGATTGTAATTTTTGGGAAATGAATGGTAATGAATGTGGTAATGGATGGGCTTTGAACTAGATAATTGAACCTTATTTAATTACATGGCATTATCGTTCATATTCCTTTTGCATGCACTACCTATTTATACTAGATATTTTGTAGACATCGTTGGTGGTGGCCTACTGAGTTTTACTCACACCCTGCTCGGGCCGTCGTTGGGTACCCGAGCAGACATCATGTTTGCAGGTTAGGAGAAGGGAAATGGTCCTTTCTAGATAGTGAGTGGCATGGGTAGCACATGGTGGAGGATTCAGACATGGAGTCAGGACCATTTTGGGGATTTTTGTTTTTGTCTTTATTTGGGGCTTTTGTTTACTTTTTCAGTTGTAGTATGACATTGAATATTTGTTTTTGGAAATGGTTGTTGTAGTTATTTCATGGTTATTGATTATTGTTTCCACTATTTGGTTGTTTCTGTTGTGGATTACTCTGATAATGAGTGGGTATAATCTCCCCACTTGACTACATCGACCCCCTCTGATAGTCGGCAACCTTTGGCATATGAGGAGGCGCACTTAAGGTCATGTATCCACCTGGATTAGAGCACCGGTTTAGTGGATTACGGGTCGGGGACATTACAAAGTGGTATCAGAGGAGGTCTTTCTTCTCCTTCTCCGAGGACATTTTATTTGGGATTGATAGCCAAGGGTTTGGATGTGTCAGGCCATGTCAATGAGATCGTGTTTGGGAGTAGATAACCCAGGTAAGGGAGAACCACAAGTCACCTTGGGTGGGAAATATTGTTCTTGGTTGGGTGTTGTTATAGTTGATGATGTTTCACCATTGGGTGATGCACATGTGGTTTGATGTGAATGTTTCATGATATTTGGCTTGTGGACCTAAATAGAACGAGGGGTTGCATTCATGGATAATTCACTACTAGAAATGTTGCTTTTAGCGACCACCAAAAGCGGTCGCTAATGGGATTTAGCGACCGCCCAGCAACCGCTTTTGGCGGTCGCATTAGCGTCGCCGGTAAAGCCCATTAGCGACTGCCAATGGAGGTCGCTAATGTTTCACATCGACTCATCATTTTGCTGGTCCTCATGCGGCGCTGTGGTCCTCATGCGGGTCATCCTATCGGCATATTTTCGGCAAGGGACACAAGAGCTTTCCCCCACCGGCCATGGCGGACACACGGCGGAGGTGGATGATGGGTTATTCGAGTGTTGAGGATGAGGTCGCCGGATGTCCTAGGCAAGGGTTCAAGCAGTTCGGATGTAGACGATAGTCACGAAGGAAGCATGGTATGGCATGAAGTGAGGTGGCGGCGTGCGGAATCGGGATTTGCAGCGGCTAAAGCAGGCGGGAAGAAGAAGATGCACGCACGGGAAAATTCCCGCTGGAATTTTACATTCACATTAGCGACCGCCAATGGCGGTCGCTAATACCCTCTTTAGCGACCGCCAATGGCGGTCGCCCGCTTCAGGAGGCGCAGAAACTTAAATTTCTAGTAGTGATTTTTAGGCACCTAGGAAGATAGGTGACATGCATTGTGTTAGGAACATGCATTGGGTGGGAGTGATAGGAAGGAAATTATGGTGCATTATGCATTTCATGAAACCAAGAAATAATGAGAAGAATGAAATGGAAAAAGTGGGTTAAATGATGTTTAATGAATCTTAAGGGTTTAAAACGAATTGGAAAATCTCTTGAAAACTTTTTCATGAGTTAGTGGTAGTGCATGATTGTTTACACCATGTAGACTGTGACCGGTGATAGGGATGGTCGGGGCTGTGAATTAGAGGTGTCAACGTTGATAAAAATGGGTTGTTGTAGCTAGTAAATAGCTTTCGATGGAGTCATGAAAGCTTATGGTCCACATTCTAAATCTCGTACTTGTAATTGTAGAGAGATTCCACCTCGACGTCAATTGCCAGTTGGGAAACGAGAGGATGTTGCTGAGAACACTACATTAGGAGAGGAGCAAGAAAATGTGGTGATCAATGAAGGTAGAGAAGACTAGTTCTGACGGAATTTGGGCGCCTTATGTAGATGATGGATCAGGACCCAGGAAATGGTGCACTGAGTATGTTTGAGCTAACCACGGAATTCCAGCTATAGCACCGTCCGACTTTCACTGGAGAGGGTGGGCTAGAGGCAGCAGAGTTCTAGTTAGATTCTGTCCAGACGATACTGGATCATTTGGAGACCCCTATTGAAATGTGAGTAAAGCTGGCCGTTTATTTGTTGCGGGGCCAGGCAAGGTGTTGGTGGGATATTCAGGCTCAGACCGAGAAGGATGAGGGGATGTTGTGGAAGGTTTTTCAGGAGAATATTCTGGATCATTTCTACCCAAACACTTTGAGGTAGGAGCGGGCTGCAAATTTTATGATCCTGACTCAGGGATCAATGTTGATGATGGATTATGCTAGTCGCTTCACTGATTTGCGACGCTTCATCCTTGTGTTAGCCGGGGATGAGGCAGCAGTAGAAAGGCATTTCCAGGAAGGGTTGAGACCTGAGATTAGGTCTCAATTAAATATCTTTCGATTGAAGAAGATTGCAGAGGTGATGGATCAAGAATTCATCTATGAATGAAACCTGAAGGGAGATTCAGGTAGTGGGCTTGTGATGCCGGTGGGGCAGACGAGTGGTGCATCTTATGAGGTTCGGAAGTGATGCCATGAGAGCTCACATCATTGAAGTATCATTAAAAGTGGCTGGAAGAGGGGTTCACCCTCTCAGAGTGGGAACCGAGTGTGTTGTTATCAGTGCGGTATGTCGGGGCATGTGTGTGGTCAGTGTCTTCGACCTCTGGTTGAGTGTTGTTTTTTCCGAAGGATGGGACATGTGAAGAGCTTCTGCAGGAATCCTAGATAGTCAGGGGATCATGATGGTGGAAAGCAGATACCGGATACGGGAAGGGGATCATTTTTCCCATATTAGGAAGGCAGTTGGAGCTCCATAGTCCGTACTAGAATGTGTGGTGGATGTGGAACTCTAGGACAAGATTGCTCACACCAGTAGGGCAGTGTAGCATAGAGTACTCAGGTTGGGGCCCAGGGTAGAGGGGCAGGTCGGCTTCAAGTAGTTCAGTTTGTGCCTAGTGATGGCAAGGATGGACCATCGACTGTTCGAGGTACGATCCATGTAGCTTATAGGTTTTCTAGTGCATTGTTTGACATAGGTTCCTCACACTCCTTTATCTCTGCTCAAATTGATGTAGTTTTGGGTATACATGTAGAGGTAGTGTGTGGAGTGATGTCAATTGACACCCCATTGGGAGTGCGGGATAAGGATATCAAGCAGTACAAGGGATGTTCTTTGGAAGTTGGTGGGTATCCTTTTATGTGGGACTTGTTCATTATCGAGATGTTAGGGTTTGAACATATCTTGGGAATGGATTGGTTGGTGTTTTATCGGGAACACATAGATAGTTATTATTGCTGAGTATCGTTCAGGTTGCTTAATGGTGACAGTTATGTCTACCACGGCGAATGGGATGTTCGAGTAGGGCGGACAGGGCCATTTTGTCAACTGATGAGTGGACTCACGGCTCACATGGAGTGTCTAATTCGTGATGGTGGCTAGGGAGGGGAACAACATAATTTTCCTCCTATGGTGGATCAATTTTAGGTTGTTTTTTCTGAGCATTTCATAGGGTTACCACCATAGAGGGATGTAGAGTTCACGATCCAGTTGTTGCTGGGAGCGGGGCCAGTTTCTATTCTGCCACACTGAATGGCACCGGAAGAACTCCATGAACTATAGGTTCAGCTTGAGGAGTTGGAGCATAAAGGGTTTATCTGTCCTAGTACATCTCCTTGGGGATCTCCTCTGCTTTCTGAAAAGAAGGCCGATAGTTTGTTGAGGCTGTGTGTTGATTATCAAAAGTTGAGTCAGATTATGGTGAAAAATTGGTACCCACTTACTAGAATTGATGATGTGTTTGATTTGTTGAGGGGGCATCAGTGTTTTCTATGATTTATATGAGGTCAGGTTATCAGCAGTTAAGAGTGAGGTCTTCTGATGTACCGCAGGTAGCTTTCCGTAGTCGGTACGGGTTGTTTGAGTTTGTGGTAATGCCTCTTGGCTTGACCAACACACCGATGGTGTTTATGGATTTGATGAACAAGATCTTTCATCCGTATCTAGATCGTTTTGTGGTTGTCATTGTTGAAGAAATATTAGTGTACTCGATAACTCAAGACGAACATGCCTAACATCTTGACATCGTCATGGGTATGCTAAGAGAGCATCGGCTATATGCCAAGTATCCAAAGCGTCAATTATGGATAGGTGAGGTACATTATTTGGGTCACATTATCTCTGAGGAAGGTGTGTTAGTGGATCTGGAGAAAGTACATACAGTTGTATTTTGGAAGCATCCCAAGAGTGTTACAAATATTCTGAGTTTTCTGGGTTTGGCTAGGTATTACCGAAGGTTCATTCATGATTTCTCTCACTTGGAAGCACCACTATCGGGTTTGACCCAGAATGGAATCAGGTTTGACTGGTCAGGGGCTTGTGAGTATGCCTTCCAAATGTTTATGAAGTAGTTGACGACTACACTTATCATGATCTTACCTGAAGCGGGTAAGAAATACGTCGTGTTTTTTGATGCGTCTAGAATTGGACTTATGGCTGTGTTAATGCAGGATGAGAGGGTTGTGGATTATGGGTAAAGGCAGTTAGGACCCCATGAGTGGAACTATCACAATCATGATCTTGAGTAGGCTGCAGTGGTGTACTCCTTGAATTGTTGGAGGCACTATCTGTTGGGGGAACTGTTTACCATGTTTACGAACCATAAGTGTATAAATTATATCAGATCACAGTGGGATCTAAATCTTCGGTAGAAAAGATGGGTGGAATATCTCTAGTATTATGACTTTGAGTTGGTGTACCCACTGAGAAAGGGGAACAATGCTGCTGATTCTCTGAGCATTAAGATTCAGAATCTAGTAGTTCAGGAGTCCAGCATTGAGTGGAAGGTTGTGGCTTTGTTTGCAGTGATTAACCTAGGGTGCAGGAGGAGAACGGTCATGTCACTCATTCTTCCATAACTATGGATTAAAAACCCTTGAGTTATGTTAAGGAAGGTTAGCTTGATGATCCTGATTATTTATCCATGAAGGAAAACCTTAAAGGTGGGGAGATACCTTTTGGTTGGGCCATCAGTGTGGATGGTGTTGTTCATGTTCGTGATCGGGTGGTTGTGAGAAAGTGTGTGCAGGGTGATTTTATGTGTGAGTTCCATGCGTCAAAGTGTGCAGTGCATCCTGGTTTGACCAAGATGTATTTTGATCTCTGAAGGCAGTTTTTGTGGCTTGTAATGAAGAAGGAAGTTGTGGGCTTTGTGGCATGGTGCCTTACCTGTCAGCAGGTGATTGCCGAGCATCAATGCCCATGTGTATTTTTGCATCCATTTCCCATTCTGGTGTGGAAGTTGGATGATGTAAAAATGGAATTTTTTCATGGGACTTCCAAGGACACCATAGAAGAATGATGAAATCTGGGTGGTTGTGGATCGGTTAACAAAAGTGGATCATTTCTTACCGATTCAGGACACCTTTACAGTCGACCACTTGGGCTAGCTATATGTGAGGGAAGTAGTTCGGTTTCATGGGCTACCACAATCCATAGTTTTAGACCGAGATCTATGATTCACATCACGCTTCTGGTAAGGGTTACAGAAGGCGCTTGGTAGGCAGGTGTTTCTGAGTACGGCTTTCCAACCGCAGATGGACGGGCAGTCGGAACGTATTATCCAAGTGTTGGAAGACATGTTAAGAGATTGTGTCATGGACTTTGGTTTTTCTTGGGAGATGCACCTATCGTTGGTAGATTTTTTCTACAACAATAGTTTTAAGGCTACAATTCAGATGGCACCATTTGAAGAGCTTAATGGGATACCATGTAGATATCCGTTGTGTTGGCTAGAGGCAAGTGAATCTGAGTTGTTATGGCCGAGTCTCGAAAAGGAGAAATCAGAGAGAGTTCAGTTTATCCGGAAGAGAATGGATATGGCTCAGAATAGGCAGAGCTCGTATGCAAATCAGAGACATAGACCTCTTGAGTTTGGGTTGGGTGACAAAGTATTACTTCGAGTGTCTCCAGGGTTGGGTCACCATTGGATTCAGAAGCAGGGTATGTTGGCACCCATGTATGTGGGAACTTTTGAGATTGTGGAGAGGATCAGACTAGTGGCTTATCGATTGGCTATTCCATAGCGGTATGGGGGAATGCATGATGTGTTTAATGTGTCATAGATACGACGATATCACCATGACCCATCTCATGTTGTTTATGTTGAGGATGTGGAGCTTGAGGTTTATGCATCCTTTGAGGAGCATCCGATTCGTGTTGTGGATCGTAGTGAAAAGGTCTTGAGAGGCAAGGATGTGCCATTTGTGCGAGTACTATGGCATCATGAGAATGTCCAAGAGGAAACATGGGTGAGGGAATTAGATATGTGGGCCAAGTGGCCCGAACTCTTCTCTTCAATGGAGTAATGAGTCTTGGAACCTTGGCTCAAGGTCGAGCCGTTATAAGGTTTGGAGGATCCAAGATCCCAGTTTTTGAAAAGGTGTGTTTTGTTGTGTTTGGGGATTAAACTTTTGTTTTGGGGCTTTAAAAGCTTTTTTGGAAATGTGAGAGGCCTTGGGGGTGTTCCCGGGGCTCGAGGCACCGAAGAAGGGGAGTTTGGGCAAGGCAGACAAAGGCGCATAACCTGTGCACAGTCATCCAAACTGTGCGGCCTTCCCAGACTAAGTCGTGCAACCCTCCCTCCTCTGGAAATAGGTGAGCGCATGGTTTGCACACAGTTTTCCAAACCATGCGAAAAAATCATGCGACTCACCCTCCTCTGGGCAGTGGCATGTGCACGGTTTCCGCACGGTTTTCCAAACCTTGCAGCCACGTAAACTTGGAAAATTTACAACATTTCCACTCTGTGATTTATAACCCCAACTCGGGATTTTCCTCAATTTCTTCCCTCTTCACCCTTGGAATGAACCTATTTTCCTAAGAGCTCCAAGAGATCGATCTCCCTCATTTCTAAGGCATTTTTGGTGTCGTTGGTTGTAGATTGAAGCATCAGGTAAGGATAATCTCCTCCTTGGTTCTTTTCATGGTTTAGGGTTTGTGTCTTCTCTCTCTCTTGTTCTAAAACCCTAAAACCCTATCTTTTGGGTGACATCTAGGTTAAAGATCCAAGGGATGGTCTAATCAAGGAATAAGGGCTCGATTAAGGGTTCTTTCAACAGAGGATTCAAGGTAGGTGGTCTAAAAGATATATACCATGGTTATTTAGTGTTTTTCCATGTTTAGTTGTGTTATTTCATTCCTTTCGTTCTATTTTGAATAACCTTGGTATGTATTGGTAATAATGGTGTTTAAAATAGAAAATGGGAACCCTCGCGGTCCCCGTGGGATGTGTTGGGATAGACATCACCTAATTGGGTTCATCCATGTGGTGTGCCAGGATTTCCCGGATTTAGGGATTGATATTAAACAGGTGACCTTGTTGTAATGAATTGTATTGCCCTTGATGAATATGTTTTCATGTTTGGTTGAGCGTGGAATAGAAGTAAGGTGATGCACCAGTACTTAGTAATAAACAAATGGTGATTTTAAAGGGAATGAATGGTTGATTCCTGGAATGATGAATGTGTCAAATCAGTTAATGTTTAGATTGATTAAAGACCATAATGGGTTAGATTATGGGTCTAGTGGTGAATGCTTAGTGAGATAGGCATAACACATGAAAATTGGGTGAATGGTTAAATGATGTGAAATGTTAATTTGTTAATGGATTAAGGCATGATGTGGTTTCCAAATTGGGTTGTTGTGAATGATGTATGTCGATGGGCAATGGTTGGAATGTTGAAGGTTACTTATATATAAGCATGTGCACATGGCTTGGTAGAGTTGGGTATGACAGAGTCATTACGCCCACGGGTCGAGTGAAGAATGATGGTCTGAACTCCACCCTAAATGCATAGGGTAGGGATATGACTGATTCTTCTTTTCCCTATCGGTTGCATCATCTCGGACTGAGGCTTCGAGGTGAGGTTATTATTTCTATGAGGGGTTATTTTTTGTGAGATATGATAACATTGTGTTTATCCTCTTTCATGTGATTGTTGGCCTTAGACACATGTAACATGATGAATGTGATTAACCCATGGAAATTTGATGAAATGGTAAGTGATGTTAATTGTTGGGAAATAAATGGTAATGAATGTTGTAATAGCTGGGCTTTGAACTAGATAATGGAACCTTAATTAATTAATTGGAATTATTGTTCATATTCCTTTTTCATGCACTACCTGTTTATAAAGGATATTTTGTAGACATCGTTGGTGATGGCCTACTGAGTTGTACTGACACCCTACTCAGGCCGCCGTTGGGTACTCGAGAAGACTTCATGTTTGCAGGTAAGGAGAAGGGCAAGGGGCCTTGTAATATAGTGAGTGTCATAGGTAGCACTTGGTGGAGTATCCAGACTTGGAGTTGGGACTATTTTGGGGATTTTGGTTGTTGTCTTTATTTGGGGCTTTTGTTCACTTATTCACTTGTAGAATGACATGGGATATTTGTTGTTGGAAATGGTTGTTGTACTACTTTCTTCGTTATTGATATTGTTTCCACTACTTTGTGGTTTATGTTGTGGATTACTCAAATAATGAGGAGGTATAGTCTCCCCGCATGACTACATAGACCCCCGCTACTAGTTGGCAACCTTTGGCGTACGTGGAGGCATGCTTAATGTCATGTAACCACTCGGCTCGGAGCACCGGTTTACTGGATTCTGGTTCGGGGACTTTTTAACTATAACATATATGAAGTGATGTCTTTTATTTTTTCATCATCAACCCTCATGTATGTGAAAATAGATAAATTTTGGAAATTATATTTTTTTATTCAAAAAAATTATATCCCTCAATTGAAAATATATGATATAATATATTCCTTTCAATTAATAGTGAAATGGGGTAACTAGTCAAGGGTATGTGTGGGCTACGTACACCATAAAAATTGAATTTAATTTTTCATCACAGCCCATATTCTATGGTTATAATAATGAATTTAATCAGGATATATGATGAACATGAAATTTTTATCATTCGGAAATTTCAATATTATATATATCTAATGACAGTCCCTAGATCGTTGAAATATGATAATATGTTATAAATTAGGTCCATATTACCACAATTGTAAAAAATGATAAACAATTATATAAATAATAAATTTTTTACATAATATATTTTTATTATCATAAAATAGTGATAAATTTAATATTTTTTATTAATATTTAGTTTTTTGTTTATATTAATATATTTATTAATATATCACATTTTTATCATTAAACATGTCAAAAATTAGTTTATCATGATTTTCATTTTCAATTGATGTATATATGTATTTCAACTAATTGAAATGGGGTGTTAATAACACATTATGTTATTTTTATTACATCTTTAAGTATCTGAGAATAGTGAACATAAAACCACCTAGAGATAATACATATCATCATTTTGATTTCTTTTATTTACCAGACATCGAAATTCCCTGACACACGATGAGTAAAAAAAATATTAGTTAATACACATTTTATATATGATAATGATATAATTTTAATAATATTATTATGTAAATATTAATGTTCCAATATAATTTATTAATATATTAATTTTCATTATACCTATGGTCAGATGATGGTCAATTATGAAGTAATTAAACATGATTGTTTTTCATGTCAAATTCCTTCCATTGATACATGTTTTTAATTATGTGCACTGTCTATTTTAAGTGGTGTATTTAATTCCTAATTTCAATTTTATATCATTAAATAAACATTAATCCATGAAATTCATTATTAATTAAATTATCACATTCTTTTAAGACGTTTTTATTTTAAAGAAACTAATATTTTAATGTATTTTCATGAATGATGTTTTTTCTTCGGGTCATAAACAATAATTTTTTACTGTTATATTTATTTCTATTTCATATCTAACGTATGGTGTTTTTATATTTTATTTTCATATTATTTACATATAAATCTTATTTCACATCAATGTCTTGCTCCTTGATGATTTTACATTTTTTTGGAAATTAATTTTTTTTATTATTAATTTCACTTTATTTTAATACATTTCTATATATATCAATTTTGTTACAACCCATAAATATTATATTTTCATTAGTGTAAAATCATATTATTTTATCTCCAATAATAATTTTATTTAACTTTTTCATTTTATATGGAATTATTTATTTCCCTTTAAGGATGTATAAATTGAATAAATCAATTTCCTAATGTTACAATGGGTTTCCTTTTTAACAATTTGATATTTCTACATTTTGTTTCTCAATTCAATATAATATGTTTTTTTCAAGAATAGTATACTGTGACTTTTTTTGAAGAAATATATTAGAAATTTTTATCTCCAAATATAAAAATTGTTTTTGGATGCCATCTAAAATAATATCATTTAAAATGATATTAAAATTTTTTAATTTCATAATTAATTTTTGGTATTATCTCAATAATTTTTAAATTGTTTTTGTCTAATGAAGAAATAGTTCACTTATCACCCTGTACATCATACTAATAAATAAAATTTCTTAGAGATCATGTTTTTGAATTAAGTGATCATTATTCTATATGGGATTTCATATCGGAATTTTATGAATATAATGCTCATTACATTGTTTTTTAATCATAATATTAGTTATTAGATTTTATATGGAACTCTTATATATAATTTTTTGTTTTTGTGGTCCTATATTTCCCACCAATGCATCAGTTAATGATTTATATCTAATAAAATATTGATGTTATGTGTGGAAATTCAATATATTAACAATGTAAAAACATAAAACATATTATTTGTTTCATAAAAGGATGAAAGTGATAAAAAAATTCATCATATAAAGATTTAGTATTTATTTATTTCAAAACATAAATATTCAATAATATTTTTACAACCCAAATCATGAGTTTTCTTGATTTAAATATATGAGGTGGGTATTTCTTACCATTATGAAGAAAAATTATTTTATTATTCAAGAAATAAGTCTTGATATTTTTTTGTGCATGATATAATTATTAATCATTTTTTTTGTTCACAACAAGATGGGTGGTTTTTTATTTTCCAAAATTAAGGGTTGTCATTTTTTTGTTTCACAACATAAATCAAGGAATTTATTTTTATAGTATTATAATTTACCCATGCATATGTTTTTCAAAGGATAATGTTTATATAAGGTTTCAACGAAATGTAACATTTAAAAGCCATATTCTTATGATTATTTTCTATGGATCATGTTTATTATCTCTAAATGTGACAATATTTTTTTTGTTATATGTTTTTCATTTGAGATTTCATATCATTCTATCATGACTTGTAAAAATCTAGTATTATTTCATTTTCTTTTAATGAGATATTCATCCAATTCATATGTTCTGTAATATTCTTATGTTATATCACTTCCTAATTTGTTAATTAGTCTTCCCATACATATAATTCAATATTACTCTTTTTTTAGTTTTTTTCATAAATTATGAATAGTGTATTACCTATGAGATTTATAATAGTGGCTATGTGGTGCATCAAATGTGGATAAATGTTCATAATTTTTTTATAATATCCATGTTTAATCAATCCTGAAAAAAATATTACCACCAATTTATGGTATTTTTATATGATTTATTTGAATTAATGTTTAACTACTAGTAATGTTTTAAAATAATGTTAGTTTTATCTCACTTTTTAAGTGATCTAGTTTGTGAATAAATTTCAATTGAAATAGAAGTTAGTGTTTTGTTTTTTAGTTCTTGAAGAACTATCCTGGCTATATCATGTGATTGTACTCTTTTACAAAAACAAAAAAATATTTGTGGTATTTCCTCTATGACGTGATTTTCATGGTGTTATATGATCCAAATATTAGGGGTTATATGGTCTCCTAATGTGATTCCAAAATTAAATAATAGGTATCCATTATATATATATTTATCAATTTTTTAAAAAATTTATTATAATTTATGTTACAAATAAATAAAATGATATTGTGGATTATGTTAGTTTTAGGTTTCTATATCAAGTTCTTATAGTGACCAACATGTATTAGATGCTCTTTGTATTCCTAGATGAGTTACAACAAGAGAATATAAAGTAAAACATGAGGTGTTTTTCTATGACAATATTTATTTTAATCCTCCAAAAATTGTGTTTCTTTATGGATTTTTGAAATTATACATGAGGTGATATTATATTATAGGAAAGTTGAACATTTGGGTGACTGTTATTCATTGGTCTCTACATTCAGGTTCATTTAATATTTTCCAAATCATTATTTTATTCCACTTATCCCTATAAAAAGTAGCTCTGGAGTACTACCAATGATCCCAGTGGATTTTTAACCAAATTCCATAAATATTAATTAGGATTTGACATAAAATTACAAGTTTCTTCGAATAATGATATATATTGTAGACATGGTGTCACCGTGGTATAATTTCAAACTATTAAAAATCCATCTCTAATAACCCTTTAGTTTTGTTCATACATTATTCTATTATCTCCTTGTACACCATCAGGATAAAAAATTCAAGATAAAAAGGAGATATTAATACACCCACATTATACATATCAAGAAGAAGATCAATGTTGAATTTAAATGTAGGTTGTACATAAAAAATGTTGTGATACTTGACAGTGTTCCCTCAACCATCATATCAGGATAAGACCACTATATTACATCTTTTATATGGAAATGAATAAAAGTGGAAATGGTATCAAAAGTGAAGATGAGAAGGAATTACCATCCTTAAAAAATGGTATTATATAATGGTCCAATTAAATTCTTGATGATGTTATGTATATTATTGTGTTTTAATACACTGTAAAATTCCATAAAAATTTATATTTATTATTTATTGGATTTCATGTTCATTGATGTAATCCATGAAACATAATTATAAGAGTTTTAACACATAAAATGATTATTCGTTGTCTTTGGTAAATTCTTATGGGGTCCCCGTGGGGGCTCATTGTGTTTCGAGAAATCCAAGATCCAAAATCACATGTTTGGGTCCTCTGAATAGGGCTAATGGTTTGTTTGAAACTGTGCAGCCCCCAACCAAAATTGTGCAATTATGAATTTGAGAATATATGAAGTGCATTGTATGTGCACAGTTTACACCTATTATGAACCTATCTCACATAGTTAGTTCCTCTTAGGAATAATCAAGTAACTATTCACCACATGGTTTGTTCATGGTTTAGAAAAACATGTTTAACAACCATATTTGGTGGGATGATGTGGTATAATGTGCCACATGGTATCCACACAGTTTGGGAAAACATTGTTGCCCAACATCATGACATGATTTTGTGGGTAAAATGAGAAAAATTCCAATAATTTTTTATATTTTCCTTGTTATACGTTCTTTCTTCTTCCTCTAGAGAGTTCTTCATCCTCCTTACAAGTTGTGAATCACTCCCATATCTAACCTAGGCATTCATGGATCTCCTCCTCCCACCATCAAAATCGAATTTTGACGGTCCCCATCAGCCTCCTTACACATTGTGCATCACTTCAAAGCCTAAACTAGGAATTCCTGGATCTACTCCTCTCACCATCAAAATCAAATTTCGACGGTCCCTATATAACCACATAGGTAATATCTTGAATCATTATTAACCATTTTACAATTAAAATTCTCTCAGAAATTGTTCATTATTATAGAACATTTATATTTGTTTACAGAGGATGTCCATTTCATATATTTCATCCAAACTGGCCAAATTAGTAATCCATATTGGAAGGGTAGATCATTGTAACCAAGAATTAGATGTCATATGATTATTTTTTCAATTTTCCCAAATATTTTTAATAATTACATTGTTCTCCATGAATTCCTTTATCGTGAATCACCATTAAATTGAATTCCTCATATCCAATTTAATATTTCACATAAATACACACGATTTGATAATTGTTTATTATACGGAGGATGTTTACCTCATTCATGAACACCCAATGTGTTCTTTAAATTTAATTTCCCAATTTTAATTAATTGATTAAATCATAATAATTCTTTATAATCCTATGAATTTGATTGATAATAGAGATTCCCCTTGTAGGGTTTGATCCATTATGAAAATGACACCTCTTAGGTACAATGTTAGATTTTTATATAATTGAAATTATATCTATGATATATTTTTTTAAAAATATTGTGAATTTAGATTTAATTTTTCAATATAATGTTATATTGTGATGAATTTATTGTTTAATAATTGATGACCTATTTTAATATAAAAAATTACACTGATGAGGTTCTTTTTTTTCAAAATTAAAAAGTGGTGTTTAGTGATTTACATATTTATTATCCTCATATCATTTATGTTTCTTCAATTCATTTTTTGAATGTGAAATATATTTCAGGAATGTATATGGAATCATTTGGGGATATCATATAGAATTTCCCAATTCTATATAAATGATCATCGAACTAAGGCACCTCCAAGGTTCATGGACTTTTTATATGTTTAATGGATTTTCAAAAACCTATTAAATGACCCATGAACCAAGACCCACCAATGGTATTTTTTTCATAATAAATGGGATTTCCTGTAACATCCCCAAATGATAAAGGGTTAAATGACTAAATGATATGACCCATGTCAACAAGGTGCACCTTCCTTTTCGGGAGCCTGTCTGATTAGAACTCCACAGTTAAGCGTGCTTAGCCTGGAGTAGTGATCAGGATGGGTGACCTCCTGGGAAGTTTCTCAAGGTGTGTGTGAGTGAGGACAAAGCACACTGGAAAGGACAAGTGTTGGCCTGTGGGGACTATCATTAGTCAGATGACCCGTTCGGGCACGTGGGTGGACCCTGAGGTGGGCCCCACGTGTCTGCGGGGGCAACTGGGGGTACCTGGTGGGCCAGAACCCGACGGCCATGTTAAGGCGGGGTGGCTGTGCTGTGACCGGGGCCCGGTTGTCACATTTGGTATCAGAGGTGGTACCCAGCCTTAAGTGCGCGGTGCACTGCCTGGGTTGAGATGTAGGGCCCACAACGAGGGCGTTGTGCCCTAAAGGGGGGTGATTGTAACATCCCCAAATGATAAAGGGTTAAATGACTAAATGATATGACCCATGTCAACAAGGTGCACCTTCCTTTTCGGGAGCCTGTCTGATTAGAACTCCACAGTTAAGCGTGCTTAGCCTGGAGTAGTGATCAGGATGGGTGACCTCCTGGGAAGTTTCTCAAGGTGTGTGTGAGTGAGGACAAAGCACACTGGAAAGGACAAGTGTTGGCCTGTGGGGACTATCATTAGTCAGATGACCCGTTCGGGCACGTGGGTGGACCCTGAGGTGGGCCCCACGTGTCTGCGGGGGCAACTGGGGGTACCTGGTGGGCCAGAACCCGACGGCCATGTTAAGGCGGGGTGGCTGTGCTGTGACCGGGGCCCGGTTGTCACATTTCCCGTGTATGTTTTTTTTCTAATATGGCCTTTCTACTTTCAATGTTCCCCCAGTAATGTTCATAAATGAATTTCCTTTTTTTGTTAGAATAAATGTAATGTTTAAATCAAAATGCATAGGCTTTTTTTTATATCTTTAATAAATGATTTTTTATAAATATTCTTAATGATATGTATTTTGTGTATTGAAAATTTTTAAAATAATTAAATTTTAAAGGGGTGAAATGCCACAATACCAATTTCATTCTTAAAACATTCCATAATAAAAATGTGATTCACTTAATATTAATTGGGCTTAATTAAGATTGATAATGTGGGGGAATTAATCATATATCTAGATACTATAATTATATATATGGTTATTTGTTGATATAGGCTATAATGATGGTAATTGTTTTGTAGGCCATGGAAAAAATCACTTTCCCTTACATTGAGTATTGTGATATGACATCTTATAACATTAATACTATGTATAATGTTGAACTAAGGATCCATGATTTTTTATTAGAGTTTGAAATTATTTCTCAATATTCTTCCCTTGTGTTTTCAATAAAGTCCCAAACCCTATTTAGAGTTAGCTAATGTACCCTTATGTTTGATATTATTGAATTGTTTTGATAGGTTATGGCATACTGAGTTACCCCTAGTCCATCCAAACCATATTATTCAAGGTATATGGCCACTTATGTTTGAACATACATGGTTTATATTGGTGTTTTCAATATTATATTATAATATTATTATATTAATACAATATATATTGGTCAAAATAAAACAAATCATCCATGATCCATAGATGGTAGATCCCCCAAGTGACCTTTAGGAACATGATCAGGCTTGTAATTATTTATTTTGGTTTTGGTTATGATTTATAGTACCTTAACACAAATTTAGCTAATATTTATGGAATGTATTCTATTATATAAACTATGTGAGATAACATACTTGGATTTGTAGGTCACACCCTTGTCGGGCGTCCGTTGTACTAGGGTTCCTAAGTATACCTTTTGTTCCCTGGTCACTGCACGATTGTATGTACCTCACATTTAAGAGAAATACACCATGAAAGAGCTAGGAATTATCACAGAAATAGACGTTGTTGATTTTTTTATTTTTTTATTTTTTTATTTAATAATATATGACAACTATTTAATTTAAGTATCAGCATCCGGACATGGATTCACTATTGTATATTATAGTTGGCTATTTTTTAATTCAATATATATTATACATCTTATGATCTTTCATTATTTTATTATTTCTTCAACTATTTTCAATTGTTTAACATCTAATACACCTATTCTGTACTTTGATTAATAGGAAATTGTCTCCCTATAATAAACTCTTTATACCATCTCTACATGTCAATATCCTCTATAATATAGGGAGGCATGGTTGTAGTAATATGACCCACTAATCCATCCATTTTTTAATGATGGGATAGCTCAGAAAGATGAAATGTGGTATAATAAAATTGCTTTCCTTTGTTTTAGAAATTTAGGAATTAGTATACATTATAATAATAATGTCTTGTAGCATGGTAAATAGTCATTATTGTGACCAATAATCCAACCCACGAGTAAATGTACAGGTGTCCAGGGATGGGACTGATGTTTGTATAGTTTTATATTACAGTTATTTTTGATTTCACCTTTAGATAATAATTTATATTACATGACTTATTAATTTATGTGATTTATGTTATTTTACCCTTTCAAGGGAATGGGATGGACGAATCTTTACAAGCATTATTATAGGCACCTAGAAATTCATATATCATGCATATTTCATTCTATGTAGTTTCACTTTTATATAGCCTTCTAATTTTGATTTCATTTCGTGTTTGTTAAGTGATTGCTTATTATATGACATGATTAGTTAATTATATTCAATTCCTCCTATTTATTTCATATGTTCTTCCATTACACCTTACTCTGGTGTTTATTTTTTATGATTCAATTATATTTTTATTTCAATATATATATATATATATATTGTGGGGTAGATTTATGTGTTAATAGTAAATGATATATAGTTTTTGGTTTCAAGGTTTATGCAATCATTATCATTTGGGAATCATTATCCCTTGTACTTGAACTTCCATTAGGAATTAAACATCTTTATATAGTGTTGTTAAAAAATTTAAATGATTTCATGAGTTTGATTTTATTAAAATTTAATAGGATTGTATTAAGTGGGAAAAATTCTTCAATTGTAATGTGCTTGGAAGCCATATAATTTGTGAATGCTAACACTTTTGCTAGAAAAATATTTTTTTTGATTGGTATATAACTGTCTAGATACTGTTGTTGTGATGCACGTGATTCTAAATATCATACACTATATTGAATTGGTTTTGTTTAATAGAAGTGAATTTCTAATAATTACTATGTATGGGTGCTTTATGTATTTCTACATGTCCACTCACGTAATAAAACCATGATTTATTACCATGTTATACTACAAAATTTTTATATATGAAAAATATCGTCAATTTTGAAATAAAATGATTTTAATTCCCCATGAATGTACTGTGACTTTATCACATAGCTACGAAGATCATTTTACTAGATTCAAAAATGAACACCTGACCATAAGTATGCCAGTTGGGTATTGTATCCTACGATATCACCCACATCGAATTTTTAAGGATTTTATAATTATGAAACTTCTATTGGATTCCATTCATTTGGTCCCAATTTGGCAAAATGGTACCCTTAATAGTGACCTTCTTGTTTACAAAAACATTTCATTAATAATTTGTACACAATTTTCTATTATAAATGGTTTAAAATATTAAAATCATTATTTTCAACAATTATAATTTCATTGAAAAAATGTTAGCCATAGGTTGTATACTTAGTTATAACCTTCTTGTAAGGATAGTTTAAAGATATCTTTGTGTTTCCTTGGAATAGAATCGTGAATGTCTTCCATAATCCTTTCTCCTTTTTAGTAATGGAATAAATGAATTGTTCTAAAGCCTAGTGATTTGTTTCAATAACTATTATTAGATTCTGTAATAATGATATATAAGGGGCGAACCCTAGGAAGGTAGCTCCCTTAGATCGTATAATTATTTATAAATCTGATGAGATTTATGTTGTATGTTGTCAATCTGTTTTCATTTTCCCTATCAAGACCAATGGTTTCAAAATGATGCATTTCTTTAACTGATTGGTTGTCCTGTCATTGATCTTTCTATGGATGTGAGAATAGATAGATGCTCAGTTTCACAAGTTGATACATTCCATGGGCATGGTTATCTGCTAAGTAGATCATGTGATCATATCTTTGTCCTTAGTGATGAATGACTTGGTACTTCATCATCCTTGTTAATGGCTATATGGTCAAAGAGAATATAGGTTGAATATATATTAAACGAAATATGATAAATGACTACATATGTAGGAAAACCAATGTATAATATCAATGAATTTCTATATTACATCATAATCCTATTGTATTAGGATTTCATATATACTTATCCCATTGAGTTTCATAATGATAAAATTAAATAGTAAACTTCTGTGTAACACTTGAACCTTATGTTATTGAGTATGTTATCCAGTAAACATTATAGTTGATTAACCAATTAATTAAATTAATATAATTCATCTAAATTATTGGGATCACATCTAATAAGACCAAGTTCATATACACACAAGATGGGATTCATTTGGATATTATACCTAATGTCATGATATTTTTGACCATGAATCTGTGTTTTCATTTATTATGTTGACGTCATTCTAATCTTGAAAATTTTGGAGTATATAATATATTTACTCTTTATATGTGTAGGAAACTCTTAATTTAGTGGGAATCATATCATCTTTAAAAATTACTCCTTATAGGTAAATGGAACACAACCAATTAGAAGAAATTGGAAATGGTCGATTTTGATTGAGATTCCTTGAGTCTTTCTTGTTTTTAATCATGTTAGATCATTCATGTAAGAATGAAGCTAATGTCATTGTATATGTATGAAACCAATGATAAGAATTGATGGTCTTTAGTGGACTTTGGTGGGTAGGTCAAGTTATCTGAGAATTATGAAAGTGATGATGCCATGTGATCGATTTGTAATTCATCCTCAGTGGTGTTTTGGATAGATTCATTATAGTGGTTGAACTGTAGTGGTTCAACTGTTCTTATTTAGTTTCCGTGTGCTCCTTTATATTTAATCTTCTAAAAGTGAAGATCATGTACCTATCTTTATGGATACCATGATTTACTAAGAGAGTGTTAGTCTTATGTTATGATGTTTTTTAAAATATATTGGGATTGTTTTTTAACTTATATCAAATATTCATGAAACATGTATAGTTTTGGTCTATCCATGATTAGTATAGAGTGGTAACAATATTCCCTAGTAGTAATTCCATTGTTAGAATCATAAACACCAACATTTTTTCTTTTACATGTCAACCAGGTAGATGCCACTCCGGGAAAAGTAAATAATTTGATGTGGACGTCCTGACATTGTACCATTGTCTCAATAGAGATTATGGAGTATAAAATACATTAGGAAACATTAATGGATTCTACCTAGTTTATCCAGAGGATATCCCAGACTATTTTAAGCTTAATGATATAATAATGGTTTATAATTTGAGTGGGATGGATCTAGTTGACAACCTTTATCATGTTAAGGCGTGATAGTTTAAATTTTAAATTTATTTCTTGATCATGGGAAATCGTAGAATTTTTTGTTTGGACTTCAGTGACCTTCCCCATTCTGAACAAGAACTTTTTTAGAATAAGGAATTGTTGTTAAATTTTCAATACCTCAGTTGTCTAAGATAATCTTCTTGAGAATTCTAGACTATAGGTGGACTAATATGATATTCATATTTTTAATGGATATGGTCATGTGGAACCATTTGTGTGAACATTTCTAAGTTAAGGTGGGTGTGTTATAAGTGAATGTAGTGTCATTCAAAAATATAATGCATGACCACTTTCAGTTTTTCCAATCGACATTAGATCATTTATTTAAAGCGTGGTTACTGTTATAACCTTGTATTTAATTGTTTTCAACGTATGGATGAATACACTCTAGGTCATCATTAAAACTATTAGAGGTATTATTTTTAATGAAATTATATTAGCAGAGTTACTGTATCATGGAATTAGTCCCATTACGTGTTAGAAAACATATATTTGGGGAGCCCCATCAGCCATATGATTAAATATAGAACAATATGATCATGAATCTAGAGAAACTGTATTGTGCAATCTTAATTTTTGCATTTCAATTTGAATCCCAATGTTGGATTCGGTTTTTTTTAAGTGAGTTATTCTTAAAGCATGAAGGTGAATTTGGAATTTGGAAACACAACATGAACAATGGAACAATTTTTCACAACTATTTTAGTTCATTTGAGGTGTTAATAATTCCCAAATCATTCTAGTAGAGGATATGTTTTGTATTAGGGATGTTGTAATGACCTGTGTTTTTAGACAAGGTATAATTCCATGGGTATTTAAAGTTTTTCTATTTAATGGATGGGGATTTCATTGAACCGAGCAATGAAATGTTATTTATAGATTTGGGACACATAAATTTAATGATTATTGACATAGGTAAATACAGTAGGGGACCCTTGTGAGTCTCATTGAGTTTTGGGATCACTAGGATCTAAAATCTCACATTTGTGAGATCTAGACAAGGCACATGGATTTTCTAAAACATTGAAACCCTAAGAAGAAAATTTTTCATCTTGTGATGTTGATAATACGTGAAGCCCAGATTCTGGAAATTTTGTACCCAAACCATGTTCTTATATCACATATTTAGTTACAAATAAGTGTTATCTAAACAATATTCACTACACCGTTGGTCCATGGATAGCAAAAATGTGTTTCCCAACTATGTGAGGTGGTGTTTATAGTTATAGGGTGCCACTTGGTAGGGGCAGGGTTTGACCAAAATGTGCAGCCAAATAGAGTGACCTTTATTTGGGGGTGAAATGAAAATATTACCATCATGAGTCTTATTTTCCATTTTATCAGTCAGTTATTATTCCTTTATAGGGTTCCCCATCCTCCTTGTGCTCTGTGGGTCTCTAAAAATCATAACACACTCCTGCATGGATCATCAAAATCGCTCATTAGAATTGAAAAACCTTAGTAAAAACAGGTCAGTATTAGTAGGAACTCAAGTAATTTTGAATCTATCTTTTTATATCTTCCATCAAAAAAGTAATCATGTTTCATGATCAATTTCATAATGTTTTGGTTGGATTCATGTTTCATATATTTATCCCAAAATAGACTGAATGAGACCAATATATTATAGGGGTGGAATATCCTAAGAATGAGGTATGTTTTCTATCGGTATTTACCAAATTTTTCCATTATTTTGGAATAGTTTCAATGTAAACCACACTTATAATTTCCCTGTTCCATAATTAAAGTCACTTATTAATTTAAAATTTATCAATTCACTTATATAAAGTTCCAACAATCCTTGTTTAGTATGTAGTGTAAGTTAACCTCGACTAAGGAAACCCATGTGTGTGATAAAATTAATTATACCTTTATAAATAAAAGTTTAATTTCATGGAATTCCATATTAGAGTCCCTCTAATATAGATAATGGTATCTCCCCTTGTTTTTTTCAGTCTAATTATTGTGGAACATCAAAATTACCATGATAAATTTTTATATAATTTAATTGGAATTCATAAAACAAATCTACATATGATTTCCATTGGATAATATATATTTTATTATTGAATACGATGTCTAATTGTTATAAATGTTTTTTTAATAAATAATGACATTATTTTATAAATAAACCCATTAGATGAGGTCTACTGACTTCAAAATTATATAGTGGTTTTTAGTTATTTACATATTTCTTGGATTTATGGAATCGTTATTTTTCCAATTCCATTTCTGAATGTTATTGGTATGGTTTTTTTCCAATAAGCCATCTTTGGTTTTCTAAAAGGGATTCCCCCATTCTATATAAATTTTCATTGAATTATGGATCCGGTTAAGTACATCTTCCATTTAATTAGTTGAATGAATTGATCCAAATATATCCATATAACCAATGATCCTACCACCTCCTAAGGGATTCACATGATTAATAAATGGTATTACATATTTTTTTAATTTACCAATTTTACCTTATTAACTTATATGTTCATCCTTGTTCCTTTTAAAAGTAGTTAATTTTTTTAGTTTTAATAAATGATATGTTTCAAATAGAATGAATCGTAATGATGGAATTCAATCCGTGAATGATTTATGTTAAATTTTATAAATGATATGGCTTGTTTATATAGAATTTTTTTAATGAAATGATTTTTAATGGGTTGAAATGCCTCATATTTTGTATCATAATAATTAGATGGAATAATTAAAAACATATTCCTCTAATGATTATTAGGACTAAAAATGAATAGAATGAGAGTTAATGCTACATTTATCTAGTTATTAATAATATAAATATGGTTACATCTTGATATAGGATTTCTAATGATGATATGTGTTATGTTGATAATTGTGGATAATCAAACTCCCTTATTATAGGTGTTGGTACATGTCATCTCGTACAATTAACACAATGTAAGACAAAGAGCTGAGGTACTACTATCCTTATTTATAGTGTTGACATGATGGACCACAAAACATTCCATGTTTCATGAATGAAATGTTATAATATATTATGATTATTATATGTAACATATTTATTGAGCTTATAATCTATCTTAGACTGGTAGTGGATGACTATGTTATAGCCCATCTAGCCATCCCCTAGTATTAAATGTATATGTCAACATAAATATACTCATATTTTTCAAATAAGAGGATAAATATATATCTGTACTATATATAATATTATATATAAATATTTTGTAATCATAATTAATTATGGACTTGATAAAAAATAGGTATAGCAACCAGGTTACCTTTAGAAACCGGAGTACAATGGATGTTTATTATTATATGTTTTGTATGATTCATATTACTGACATAGTGATTTTAATTATATTAATTGACATGATTATATTATATAAACTCTTGGTTGTAACATACTGGTATTTATATCTCACACTCTACTCAGTATTCCATTGTATTAAGGTACCCATGTAGACCATATATTCATAGGTCATTGGTTAATTACTTGTATCTAAGAGTTAGGATCACTAAACAGAGCAAGAGCATGAGATTCTAGCAGATATAACCCTAGAGTATATTTCTATCTTTTTTTATTAGTGTAGTATTACATTACCACTTTTTGACTACTATTTTAATTGTGTACCATTATCTGAACATGCATTCGTGGATGTATATTAGCGGTGGATATATTTTATATTAATTTTATATTACTCTTCTATTGTTATATATTTAATTAATTTCTACATCCATTATTTTTTGTTTGTATTTTAATTCAACAACATGACACTTTTAACACAAGGGTCTAGTTTCCCCTTATATCACCCATAGAACATTGGTGTCAATCAGTCGCCTCTACTATGTAGGGGGGGATGTTTGAGTCCATGTGACCCAATACTCTGGCCACTATTTTAGTGGTGATCGGGATGGCATGTTACATATTATTTTTTTTGTGTTCTTGAAATAATTTGTTCCTAGGAAACACATCATCAAAACCTTGAGTTTTGATAAAATAAAAATTCCCAATTGTCACTTTATAAGTCCCCAATCAATGATATCTATGGCCATTCAGAGCATTCATCACTTTGATGAAAAATGGAATGTGGTAAATTATTTACAAACGCAAGTATTTTTCAAAATATAAAGTTTACTAATGAAACAATTTGAATGTTTTTAGATATGGATTATAGTTTTCCAAAATACTATATTTATTTTCTATAGTGATTTGTTATTTATGGTTATAGGGGATCATGTTTTTTTAGATTAATAACATTTAGAGTTAATTTGAAGTTTGAGAAGAAGCGTATCATTCCCAATGTAATGATGGTACTTATATGATCATTGTATATGTTTATATGGTTACATACAAGATGGATTTGATTCCATTTTAAATGAAAATCATTAATTTGTTTTATATATTTTAATTGAATTAGTACCAATGTAATGCATCACATTTGATAAAGTTGGATGACTAAAAATTTTAATCAATCGTCTTTATTGTTATCTGGAAAATTTTAATTTTTAACTTTTGGGAGTAAGTTTAACATTGTAAATCCAATTATTTTGTTCTCATGATATGGAACCAAAAAATATATTCCCATGAGACATTGTAGTAGAAATCTAACAAGAAGGAAAAGTGGCCTCATCTAGTAATTGAAAATTCCTTGGATTGAAATTAGTGGTATATATTTTATATAGTGAAATGTATTCTCACACCCTTGATGTTATTTTCAGGTATAGATATCTATTTCTAGGATTTTTTATTTATTTTATTGCATGATGTATTAACATGGAAAACAATATATTTAAAGGAACATGGCTTTAATATTGATTAGTCCATTGATTTTAGAAACCAGGTAAATTAAATGAAACATAGAATATAAATATGAAAAATATAGATTACATTATTTTATTGTGAATTTTCAAACCATATAGTCTATCCTTGAAACATCCTAGGCCACGTTAATTCCATCAACATATTTGTTGCATGATTTAAGTAATTGTGTTACCATAAAAATGATGCCAACCCATAAAATAAAAAGTGTGAAATAATATTATTTTGATCATTATAATAAAATAATTTCACCATCATCCCTCCCCTTATTTGAACCTGGTGACTATGACATGCATGACACCACATCTCCCTTACTATATGGCCTATTTCATTTTTTGAATTTTGGATTAAATATCAGGTAAAACCAATGAAGTGTCTGTAATTAATTCCTTTTGATGATTTGTCCCCTTTATTGGATGTTTTTACCAACACCATATTCTTGGTTATCTAAGGATTTTTTAGGCAAAAAATAATGGATTAATTTTTTTGTATTCCTTCCATTTTATGATTTATCTTGATTTTCTATATTGGTTTCCACTATGATTTTATAACATTCATTTAATTTAAAAAAATTTATGTTTAAAAATAATTTTCTTTTAGTGTCGAACTATTTATTATTCATATAATCAGGGTTTCTATGTACTATAAATTGATTTCTAATTAATATATATTATGATATGATAATTATACTAGGTATTGATATCTACTTGGGACATTCATAAATGGTTCACTTTTTTAAAATGAATACAATAGAATGACATGCATGTATAAAATTTGATAAATTTCATAGAAAAATATGTCATAATGAATTACCCTTGTTATTAAATTTCAAATTTTGGAAATGGAATGAGTGCAAGGAAAACTAGGTATTCAGGCAGGATAGTGGCAATGGTGTGTTTAAAATTTTATATATCCTATTTTACTAAATAAAAGTTACTTGGGTGATGGTTAGGGTTTAGTGAATGGGATACACCACAGAACTATTCCAAGGAATTTACTAGGTTATAGGTGAATGGGTGATGTGACATGAGATAGGAGACACCATAAAAGAACACCATGGACTAACCACCGTAGTGGGTTATGATCACATATTGATTGAAAACTATCTAAAAAGTTGATATAAGGTCATTGAGTTTTATTAGTCTTTGAAAAACAGAGTCCCCCCAAAGTGAATGTTTTATTTAATATTTTATTTTATAATATTGGTTTCAAGAATAAAATTGCTAAAAAAATACCTATTGTCGTAAATCAAAAATATATATTTTTTAAAATAATGTAGTTTATTCGAAAGCATCATGATTGTTTATATATAATGATAGTTTTACATAGAACAATTGTTTGGATTCAACCAGGATAACATTTCTAATAACAGATGTAATATGAATGGGCTTATGTGGACACATTCATATAAGATTCATGTATTGGAAAATAAATGAATGGCAGCAGATAGTATTGTTTATAGGGAACACTATGTTGATGGTTGGGACATAGTGGAGACTTGGACCACATTTCAAATTGTGATGGGTGTTCCTTTATCTGTTTTGATTCAAAATTTGTATGTATTATATATCCCTACTTGATATCAATATCGCTCCCTTAATACTCATGTTATATAAGTTTGAATATCTGATTTTGATCTTATATTGATGTTTTTTAAATATTTTATGATTTATTTTTCCTCCTATATTAGTGTGTTATAATTTTTTTGGGGTTTTCATATTTTTTATTACCTATTTTTATATTTGATCACTACAATCCATGTAATATAGAATTCTTATTGTGTGTGTGACTCCAAATAATTATATTAAATTCAGGTGACTGTTATAAGAAATAATGTTATTGGATACCCAAGAAATTTTTTCATGCCTATGGATATGAGGAGAGTCATTATTAAATGACAGGAATATGATCATGCTCCTAGTTTAGTGGTGTCCCATTTTGGTTTGTGCTAAAATAATTCTTATAGTTAAATCATTATAATAGTTTTATTTATTTATTTTACATCTCACAATTATAGATAAATTTTAAATTATGTGGATAATAATTACAAGTCATCTGTATCATTGTTATATATGACTCTTGATTTTGTTTTAGGTTTTAATAGACCATTTCATACTATTTATGATTTATTTCATTGTCTTTTATGAGTTTGATTGTTTTCGTGGTACTCTATTCCCATAAGAACTTTATATGTTATCAAATATCCTCCAATAAAATATAATGAGTGTTATGTTTTTTGATTAAGTATTTCTATCCACTATGATATAATACATTTATGTGCATGAATGTGGAACAATAAGTATAAGGGTGATCCCCACATGTTAGTTTGGCATTTAAAATTTGGATATTTTTTGTTCTTTTATTTTTTATATAAATTTCTAGTATTTAGTAGTATTTTTATTATTTTAGGTGATATTATATATTGGAATATCATGTTCCATGAAATTAACAGTGGATGTTATTACACCATGGGTTATAGGGGGATGTTCCACACACTATGAAGTAAGAATTCATCATCATTTTGGGTCCGGGTCTCAGATTCATTGGTATATTTGGGATTGGTTATGCCTTGATATATACATATAAACATTGATGTCTAGTATGTATAGTTTTTATATTTTACC
This sequence comes from Viscum album, assembly GCA_963277665.1. Classification (NCBI taxonomy): domain Eukaryota; kingdom Viridiplantae; phylum Streptophyta; class Magnoliopsida; order Santalales; family Viscaceae; genus Viscum; species Viscum album. Next base: position 993,199,492 of record OY728133.1, read on the forward strand.
TCGTGTGATATAATTCCACAAGGTGACCTAGGATGTAATATAATGATTTTTTTCTCTATAAGGAATTCATGTCATGATGTGAAAATGGAGATAAATCTATTACATTAATTTGATCGAATTTATTTTTTCATTTTTCTATTTGTAATCTTATTTTATTTTATGGGTTTGTACCTCTTTTATTATCATCTCATGTAGATGATATATAGGAGAGATCAATTAATTTTTTCATAGCTTTATTACAGGATGAGGGAGTCCTTTGATTTCAAGCGATTCGTCATGAAAGATCCATCCCTCTTCTAATCCATATCGAAATTTCTCTATTCCAGATGGTATTCCATTATGATGAAAACCCATATCCACTAAAATAACATAAAAATGGGAATGAAATGTCTGATATATAATTAATAAATAATATTTCACATTAATAAATATTATCTAAATACATCTATTTTAATTTCAAAATAATTTATCTTTTTAAAATATTTTATTAGATAAAAAAATAATAATTAAAGGAAAAATAATAATTTCTTATGTGGAAGGAACATAACTTTATAAAAAATGAAAATGACGATTAAATCAATTAAAATTTCATTAAAATTTTAAATTTTAAATTATTTTTTATGTAAAAAAAATTATACACCAAAAAACTCCAAATTAAAAAATGAAGATAAAAATAATTGATATAATATCAAATTTTTCAATAAAATAATTTAATTACAATGAATAAATATAAACAATTAATTATTTTGTAATTCACTCAAAAAAAAATTTTTTTGACCATAGAAAAAAAATAAATCAAAAAGTAATATATTTATCCGAATATGAATAAGAGTTTCTTATACCTAATAAAAAATACCTGATTAAAGTCAATTAATATTCCTTAATAATGTTCCGTATTTATTAAATTATACATTCCTCCTAGAAATCTAGAATGCTGTAAATCACTGATATCTCTCTCAATAAAAATTATTTCAGTTATAAATTCATCATTTTTAAGGATGTTAAAATATTAATATAATAAATAAAATTAATACAACAACAATTTTGATATTAAAATATTCCATTATACATTATAATTTTATTATTAAATTTCAGACACATAATATAATAATTTAGCATCATCAATCATAGATCTAATATTTATAGATATTAATATAATAAGGAAAATTTAATAGTGAGTTAATGAAATATACAAAAACTCAGCATAATTACAATAAAATGTTTATAAATTTGAAACCCCACTCCAATTATATATGGAATTGGTATTTATTTTCCATCAAACAAAATATTGAATTTAGAGGAATAATTCAAATAAATAGTTATATATTAAATTCAAACTTTTTATTGATAACTTAATCCTACTATGTAAATTATTTCACAAATAATATTTTAATTTATTTTATCTTAATGTTTTTTAGAGATTATTACTAATTTTTTCATTACCCAAACCATTAAATTTGGTATAAATTATATTGTAAAATTATTGTTTAACATAATATAAAATTATTAGCAATAAAATGAAACTAAAATATTTCTATAATGATGAATTTCAATCCAGTGGGTTCAATTTACAATCAATATTAAAATAGAATTCATTATTTTTTCATAAATGGAAGCAGTAAATGGCCATTATGTGAATTAGATAACAAAAAAACCCGTATGATTTTGCATAAAAATGGATTATTTTTCAGTAAAAAGAAATTATTCATATATAATGATATTCTTGAATAAAAAATAAATAAATTTATAAAACATTTTAGAATGATATGAAATTTATATTATTAATGAAATATAAATTTATTGTAAATTACTAGGGATGAAAAATATACTGAAAAATATAAATACCCACACACCAATCATATCTTATTCTTACAATAATAGAAACTAGTATATATTTTAAAATAAAATAACCTAGAAAAATCAAAAGATCAATTAAAAAGTATGATATGTCGTGTTTTTTTCATTGGGATAGAGAACAACCACATCGTTTGACCTTTATATTAACGTATGATTTCTAAAAAATCACTATTATATACATATATAATAATTAAAAAATTTAATATCCAATATAAAATCTATTATATTATATTAAAAAAAATAAAAAAATTATCTTCAATCATGATTTTGTACATCTACAAGACTTCTTATTTATATTTAATAAAAGGGATGAAATGAATTTAAATAAAAAAATCCGAGAAGAATGATATCTATCCAACCCACAAATATTGATATATAAATTTTTTTATTTCATAAAAATCATAAATAATAAATAAAATAGTATATAAAATATAAAAAAAATATAAAAGTAGGGTGGAGTGGTATTACCTGATTCTTTCATTGACATTTTATTGATTTATTGAAATTCACATCCCATGGAGTTTCCATGATTTTGAATATAATATATTTTAATATATATAAATTCATTATATATATATTTTTATTATGTGGATATTTAAACTAAATTAAAAGGGAGAAAACGGTTCATTAGAAAATATCAACACCATTAGAAATCAAATTTCCATGGGAATTACAATTTATGGAATTATATATTTACATTCATATCCCAGGTTAAAATCATAGTTTAAAATTAATTCATAATTAATAGAACTATTTTTCTACATTTAAATACATATGTTCACATAGAAAATATTTTTAATGAACATTATAGCAAACCATCATTGGTGAAGATTCCACAAAACTCATGTTGAGCAGTGATAATGCTCAATGTGTATACAAAATCACTATGGGATGGAAAAAAAATTAGGCTATCAAGTACAAAAAAGTGGGAACAATTTAAACCTCAAAATATTAATTAATAGTATTAAAACCTTAACTATAATTCAACATGGTTCTTTCATACATTGAAACTCCATGTATATTAAACATTTAGTTTCAAATAGAGTAAAAATAAAAATGATGAAGAACTAGAATATGAATTCCATCTTAAATTGAAATGTAAACAATAAATATGAATAAATAAAAAACTACTTGTTTCAAGATATTCTAATATTTATTATAATGATTAATTAACTAATATGAAAATTTTTAGAATATTTATAAACCACAGTACACCACAATATCTACATCATCTTCTCATAAGTTCACCACCACATCGATAATAATTATTAAAATTTATCATCAAGACATGTTATCTAATAACTGATCATAACATCAGTATTTTCATGAATATAGTTGAGCTACATAGACGCTTTTCATTAAATTTATTGTTTTATGTAATCTTGTTTAGTATAATTTCACCATTGAGTTAGACAAATTATGTTTTAAAATACATTTAAAAAATTATAGATTAAAAAACATATAAAAAATAGGTTCCATAATTTTGGGGTTGGTAATGATCCCACATAAGACTTTTAAACATTATTAATGAATTTACAACAATTCATTGGTAAACTCCATGTAATATTATTTTTATAAAAAACATTATTGCTACCATTTGGAAACATGAATATTTGTATAAGTAATATAATAATAATATTTAGTTTCTTCCAAAAAAAATTAATTTAGATCCCATTTTTAAAATCAGTATAAATGTTATCTAAAACCTGATTTTTTTATTATGAAATACATTTTGTAAGAATATATTCAATATAAATGTTTTATATATGATAAAAACACTATAAAAACCTGTGTGAATCTATTCAATGTATTTAATGTGTACAGATTAAAACATAAAAAATATATGTTATATAAAATAAATAAGTGAGATATAATGTTACATTACATGAATCACGTGAAACTCCCTAGGCCCTAATGTCTCAATCCAATACATTCTCAGGTTGAACCAACTTCCTACAAATATCTAAATACATGCAAGGAAATTACATCCTATCATCCACTCAAATATTCTTTTTTTGGGACCCACCTAGACATTATGATACAATTACAAAGGGATAATACCCTATTAATAATATAAACTGTTATAAAAACAACCTAAATATCCCACTAAAATAAATTTTGTTTCCATGAAATTAACTAAATGATTGTGATGAAAATAGGTTAAACTTTTACCATATATCAAGTATAAAATATGAATAGAAACATAAAACACATCTAAAAGTACTATTATGGGAATTATCCCATTTAAAAATAACTCATATATCTTATAAAAATAATTCCCATTAAATAAAATATAATAGTTATTATAAGGATAAATATGTAGATACATAAATTCGTGGAGGAAAATATGTAAATAAAAACACTTATGTAGATATAAACTATAATTTAATAAGAAATTTACAAAATACATTTTGAATTAAATTAATAAAAAATTTAAAATTAATCTAATTAAAAAGTATTATAATTAATTTAAAATAATAATATATTTTAAAAATATAATATTTAAAAAATGATCAATAAATCAAATAGAAAATTAAATACCAATCAGAGAACCCTCAGAATAAAGAAAATTATATGTAAAATTTTTTTACCCCCATTTGAAAATAATTGTGAATCAAAACACATCTCTTTAAATTTATCAATATGAAGTATCTTTGAAACATTTCTCAAAACAATTGGCATGAATTTGAAATCATTTTCGAATCCATGAAAATGAAACTAAGGAAAAGAAAATTAATCCACACGTTGAGAACCTTGAATATGATAGTGAATATTGAAAAATATAAATGATAAAACATGTTGGAATAAAATTTTAAGATAATTGTTTATAAATATCATACACAGTGTGAGATTCCAAATATTTTAAATTACAAAAAAAAATCATACCACAACATTTTTGGAATCAACAACCCTTAAATGTAAGAAGCTATATTCTGGAATAGTATGACCCCATGAAAAAGAAAATAACCAATCACCTAATATTTGACAAACCATAAACATATATTCAACAAATAATTTGAATCTAAATAAATAAATAGTGAAAATATAATTTTAAAATGAGGAAAAAATATATATTAATAAGAACGTGAATACATAAAATAGTTGACAATAAAAATACAATCAATATTCATTGATAATTTTCCATGGAAGAATGAAATGAAACAAACAAGACCCCCATCAAGATATTTATTGATGTTGGACAATAATATAGAAAATATGAAGTGAAATGAGAATAAATCCTGGTTATGGTATATTTTGAATACTATAATTTAAATTTCACTAAAGCTTATATTTTATTAACTTATGATTTCATAAATAATTGAATGTATCATAGAATAAAACTAATACAATAGCATGATTTGGTTTCATGTTTGATCCTAAACATTTAAAAACCATTTCCTAAATATTGTGAATTTATTTAACAAAAAAAATGTATCTATTATGAGTTACTTATACCAATATATTATCATTTCACAAACCATGATATAATAAAAATGTAAAATAATTGAAATATAATGTTCACAACACATCAATATTCATTGTAACATATATGTAGATAAAATGTTATATATTAGTGACATGGGGAAGACACAATACTCCCATAATACAAAATTATGAACCAATAATTAAATAAAAATTGTATAAAATTGGTGTAATCATGATCACCCTGTCAATATATTGTTTAGTTATATAAGTTTAGGATAAATATCAAAACACAAATACTGACAGTTTATCCGGCTCATATAAAATATTATTGCATTTGGATTCAATGAGCTATGGTAAGTCAGGGTTTATATTTTCCTTCCATAAATTGAATATGTAATTTTAAAACATTGAGGAACTAAACTACAAGTATAAAAATATGAAATATAAAATTTTATAAATAATGGTATAACATAGATTACATGAATATCACAGTGCTAATAAATAATTTATGAAAATGAGGATTAAATTTTTATTTTTAAAGATAATAATGTCATCTTGAACCATGAAAATGTGATGAATTGATATAAAACATTATATGGATGATTAGGATTCATAAAATATTCTTCTATGATTAAATATAGGAAATTTTTTATAATTACAATGAAATAAAAAATATAGACCACTCACTGTTAAATTAGTTAGATTAGTGAATATGAATTCTTATAGAGGTATTATATATGATTTAGGTAATAAATATAAATACATTAAATATTTTCATGATACTATGACCATTAGGATACCCAAACCTGTTATATATCTCCAAATATTTATTTTTCACTTTATAATGGGGAAAATAGTGCTTCTACATCATTATATGAAAAGAAACTATTAAAATAGAAATGGATGGATGAACATTTACCACCTTCCATATACCATGTAATAATAAAAAAAATTCATAAAAAAATAATTTCATTGAAATAAAATACAAAAAATTAAATAAGGACAAATCATGTAGTTTAAAAGGATATTATAAAATAAAAATAAACTAAACGAACCATTAAATAAAAAATACCTTGAATACTTGTAGATTCATTTTAAACTCATAATTCATAATATAGAGACTCATATTCAGTGTACTTCAATAACATCATATTATTTAATTGATTATTTTAGTCTTATAATTTCTGAAGAACCGTAAAATGACCTCATCACCGACATGTATTATGTTATATTAGGTAAGAGGTTTTGTATTGTCCATGTTCTCTCAACAGGAAATGTAGGAGATGTCATTTCTTCTTATGATATATATTATGATATTGATAATATAGATCATTATTATCATGTATTACATTATCATGATAGGAATTATTTTTATTCATATAGGACTAGTCATTCAAATTCATGTTAGATAGTTCAAGGACATCATCTTTTATGGTATTCAAAATTATAGTTGACTCTACCAACATTTCCTTATTGACTAAAAAAATTGAAGATGTTAGTAATGATTCATGCTCTACATAATTTGAGTACCTCTCAATGAAATCTATCATATAATTATTCATTTACAGAGCCATTAGTACCTAGATTAGTTTATAATTCAATTTTTTTTAAAAATTACTAGTTTAATCATTCGAATTTTGATCAACATACCTTTTACTAATTAATTATATTTATTTACACTCTATCAAAACTATATCATTAGGAAAATGGGTAAACGTCATATTATATAAGTTCAAATACATTTAATTTTATAGATGAATAAGAACATTGGTGACACTCTTTCTATACTTGGTCCCTCAAACAGTTTTCAATGGATTTCAGTCTCACACCATAATGGGGTTGTAGATATTTTATTATCAGCTTGATATTTTTCAACCTCAAAATCCTCTTTAACATGTTATGTTTTATGAGATAGAATTTTTTCCCTTTTTTAAGAAGAATTTAATTTGATCCAATATTATATATGTACTAAATATATCCATGAGGAATAGTCTTTCAAAAGAATCGAAAACCAAATAAACCATTCTATCACTGTGAGGAATACTATATTGAGAAAAATACTCTGTTATATAATTCCTATGAATTTCCAAGAATATAACAGGAGGCATACCCTAGTAAACATAAAATTTAAAATTAAATATTAAAACATTTTGAACATAAATTATTTAAATGAAAAGAGAACCATCGAACTAAAAACAATAAACTCATATTACCAAATGATATATGTGTGTGTGCATGTGTGTTTTATAGTGTAAATAAATAATAATTATAGAAAAGAACTTTATAAAAAATCTAGAAACTCTGTTTTATTAAATTATATCTTACATAAAAAATATTATATAATCATTTCAATTCTTGGGAAGATTTATTTTATTCCAATACATTATATTGGTGTTCAAATAAATGTAAATAAATTTAAAAAAATACTAAAAATAATTTAAAATAAATGAATATAATAAACATGAATTTAAAAAACCTCAAAAAAAAATTTTTTATTGAAATATATTTTTTCAAAAAATATTTCATGACACTAAATGTCATCCTCATTTATTTATGTGTCATAAACACATCAAAAAACATCCATTAATTAATCTCAAACATGTAATAATTACGCAAAAATATATTTCTATATAAAATGAAAATAAAATACAAATTTTGTATGGGTTCTACATCATCTCATAGTATGATCATGTGGTTTGATAAAACATGTTCTGACAATGCAACAACCCCTAGATGGTGTCTATAACAAGATGAATTATATATTCATTGATTTATAGATTGTGTACAAACCATGATCCTTTTTTGTTTTATAATTTACACTCCCAAACATGAAAACCCAAAAAAACATATATATTCTAAATTTAGACCATTATAAAATCGATTTAAATAAGAATATACTTGATATATTAAAAAAACTCATATTTGAGACTTACATCCCAACTAATTAGGTAAAATATTATTTTATTATGAAGTGTGTTAATAAATAAAAAATCATGTCCAACACCACAATTTCCCACAATCATGTCCTATATCTACTAGAATAATACAAATAACAATATGGGTATTATAATATTTTTTAATGAACCGACTCATGTCTACCTTCCATGTCACATGATCTTTCCTACCACAATTCCCAAAGGGAATTCCCAATCACTATAATAAAAGTTAATGATGATATTATTAAACCAAATTAAAAAGTAATGATTTTAAACTAACAATAATGATAAAAAAGGAATTTTACAAAAAATATGATATGTTGTATTCAAAGGCTTCACATCCATTATATCTAATAGTATAGTTTAAAAAAGTAAATAAAATAAAAAATAACAAGAATAAACATTAAAAAGTAATTTTTAAAAAAATTACAATGGATAATAACCAATAATTACTAGTTATAGGGATACTAAAAATATAAATAAGTAAACATTTATTTAAAAAAACTACTTTAAATGAGCGATATAGCTTAAACCAATTTGTGATCTTCATCGGTATAACCCATGGTCTCCACCATTTCTAAAATAATCTTTTAATGTGTTAATCAGAAACATTGTAATTTTTTTTATCTTCCCATGATTACCTTGATGACTATATAAGAATATCATACACACCATATGTGTTTTTTTGGTTGTGATATACAAAAACATATTTGAATTACACTATATAGTATACACTATGAATTTTACATTGATTTTATAGATTTTATAATGTATTTTAAAAATGAAAAATATTTAATATTATTTTTTGAAGTATGTAATGAAATAAAGTAGTATGATTATCCAATTTAAAAATATTTCCACTAAATATTGTTATGCACAATGAGATATTATTTTCTAAAAATAATATATTATATACATTAAAAAATACAACTAAATTTTATAAATTAAATAACTATTATATAATTCTTCCTATCAAATAGTTTTTATTAAAATCTAATTAAAAAATGATAATTTAGAACATAAACTAAAACATACAACAGAAAATAATAAACAATATTTTTTATAATATTTTTTTAAATAAAAGTGAAATATGGGGAAAAACTACGAAATATAATTACAGGAAATGTGATTCAATGAAAATAAGAATTATGAATGTGATTACAAGAAAATATTATTTCCTAAATTATTACTGTAGGATGTAATTTCATAAAAATGGCATTATGAGAATCTCACTACCTATTAATGGAATGGTCCTAGTCATTCACATTTTTAACTAAATAATAACTTCATTTGGAACCTAGAATGGAAAATTCCTCATGAATTACTCTCATCTAGACTCCTTAAGGGAACTAATGAAGACAGAATTTCTACAAATCTGCAATTATATAATATGATAACAATGAAATAACATGGTTTTTTATAACATTATTACAATGAATCACTAAACATAAATGAATCCATGATATATTTTTAGAAATAATATTATTTAATAATTACCATTCAAAAAATGTCACTAAACTAGAGGAAATGAATTCTAGTAACCACATTATGAATTATTTGTGTATATGAAGAAATTTCTACTTTTTAAATGAATATAAACTTGTTTTCCAAAAATGACTAACATGTTCATTTAACAATTAAAATGTTATTAAATAGATTTTATATGAAACAAAATTCTATTTCTACAAATATATGATAAATGATAAATTACGTTGGATATTATTAATTGGATAACAACTATTTAACTGATATGTTACATGAAATAATAATATTAAAATTTAAGAATTGAATATATTAATTTCCAATTATTTTTTTCAATTATATTTTATTGATTTATTAAAAAATATAATTTTTAAATGTGTAAATTTGTAATTAATGACAATGGGTTTAATTTTTTAAATTTTTTATATAAAATGACTTAATATAAATTTTTTATCTTTTTTGAAAGGTTCTGGAAATTGACATAAATATTATTTTCATGAAACATTATATTTTTTGAATTTACCATCATTTAAGAATGGAATAGAACATTATGAAAACTTTTATGAAATAAAATATGAATTTTAGGAATAAAGTTATTTAATTTAAATTTTTATTTAATCATATGAAACATACATCTTTCTATTACAAAACTAATAAAATGTTACTTTGATATAAAAACTATTTTCTAGTTTTAATTGTATAAATAATTTTCATTTTAGAGTAGGTAACGTGTTTAACTAGGAGACACATATCAATTTATATGTTTATAATAATTCAATTTATTTCATTTAAAAAAATATCCATGATATTTTTACAATACATAAACATTTATTTTTCATCAAAATTATTTCTCAAAATACTACATTCATGCAATTATGTGTGTTTTTTTTAAACTATATATTCACTCTATTAGAAATTAAATTCATTAAAATTATTTTCAAATTTGAAAATAAAATTATAAAAATTTTTAAATAGGTCAATACCAATTTTTTTCATTAAAATTTATTAATATGATTAATAAAATACAAATATAAATATATATTTGGGTAAAAGACAAAACATTTAGATAAAAAACCCTAACAACATAATATTGATTAAAATGGTGTATATGAGGTAATTTTTCATAAAATATAATTTATAACACCTAATATTTCTTTTTGTGTCCTTTTAAAGATGAATATAAACATTACATTTTAAAAAATGTAAGGGTTACTCCCAAAACTAGCATTTCTTTATCTTACAAAAGAATAACATATTCAACACTTAAAGATAAAAATATGATTCCAATTTTCAATAAAATTATTATATAAATATTATCCTAGAATCCAATACCACTTTAGAACGTTTTTCCCTTATTTTTTAAGAAGTCTTTCATTTCTATGGAGGTATATAAGGAAAATTCAAGTCTTTGATATGATTATTATTAGATATTTAGTTTTTATTCATGATTAATCTATTTAGTATTTTTATAAACAAAATATTATAAATTTATTGGAATATTTTATATAATTAAATGTTACTAAATTATGGGTATCATAATTTTTTATTCATCCACCCCATCAATTATAAAAAAACTGGCATTTATGCTTTGTGCCATGTACTGACTCAATAGTGTAACCGGTTTCATTTTCCTCAATTTCATGACAATCAGGTATATATGGATGAAATTAAAATATAAAAATTATTTCAATATTCCATTATTTATTTTTATTAAAAAAATAAAGAACCTTTTAAATCTATGATCAACAAACAATCGTCATTAATTAAATAATATACAAGAAATGTATTATGAAGATATCTCATTATTTGAATTGTGTAATATATTAATATACATTATATATTCTTATATATACATAAAATTATTATAAATAACACTAATTAAAAATATTTTAGACAATTATTATTATATAATATTGTTATTACTACAAAAAACCTCATAATCATTCCTCATATTATGGTATTTTTATTTTTTCATCTCTTAAAGATCCCAAATGAATGATACTATAATTTTATATCATGAATGAATATGGGAACATAATTAAAAATAATATTATTATTAAAAATTATTGAATATTGATTTATTTCATTATGGAGATTTTATATAAATATTTACATTCTCATTGAAAAAAACAACATTGAATTTTTATAAAAAACTATAAAATGTGTATTAATGATTTTATTTTTAATGATAATATACTTAAACAACAAGGAAATGATTTTTGAAAATCATATTTAATTATAAAATCACACATAAAATTTTTAATGACTTTTTATTGATAGTCATTTGTTACAGAATCAATACATACCGGAGTATTATGAAACTAGTACAAACAATCCCAACTTCCAACTCATAATGTGGAAATGCATAAGAATTCATGTAGAAAATTTATATTTACAATAATAATGAATGATTTTTTATATGAATATTAATTTTTAATTTATAGAATAATATAGATATTCTTCATATATTGAAGGATAATGTATTTTGGGGAAATTTAGTAAAATATCTATGGTATTGTTTCACAAATTCATCTCATTGAGACACGTTTGGTATGATGCAACTTATTAAAGTTTGGTATATATAAAATTCATACTTTAAAAGAAAAATCAATAATAAAATATTAATTATGGTATTTTATGTTCAATTACAAGGCTTATGTATCGAGGAGTGATGATTCAATATTTAGAAAATCTAAAATGACTTTTCTTGACTCAATTTTGATTCATTAAGACACATAATATTTTGTACACCATGATTTAATTGAATATATTATTTATTACCCATAATATATTTAAATAAATAAAATTTTATTTAATTTTATTTTCTAGATAAATCATATGACCTTGTTGAAGATTATTTCCATTGATATGTTTCTCATGTAATAAGGATATTATATAACATAATATTTTTTAATTGAGTTATGATCATTCTTTGTGCATATTTCATATATGATGGGTTCATTTTAACATTTAACTTTGTTATATGTTGTTGTCTAATTAATTTCCTGGGATATAGTTATATATTTATATTTTTACCACACTAACCCATTGAATAATATTTATCACTTCATGGGGTAAGTTATTTTTTAACCATCCAATTTATTTTTCTAGATGAATTAAGATAATATATTTTTAGAAATGGTTTAAAAAATTTATTGTTCTATAGAATGTTAGAATAAAATATTACAAAATCTAAACTTGGTGATTATCACTTATAATGTTTTTTATTCAATTATCATGTAGAAAAATATTATCATTCAATATATTATTAGTCCATTACAGATTCTATTTTGATAGATTACTATGTATTTATAATCAACTAACATTTGTCCCCCCATTGGGTTAAGATAATGTTATAACATTTATTTACATGGGGAATGGTAATGAAATTCTTGGTAATTATTGACTAATAATTAATGATGATCAGTAACTAATATGTCATATGAATAATTATATATATTACCATATTTTTATTTAGTAAAAACTTCCTCATGGAATGTTTTAGAAGTTCATGATGCCTCATATATTAAATTAATTGGACAGAATTTGTTCGCACATGGGACAAATAATTATGTAATCTATATATATATAAAATACTCTTGTGATACAAATATGGTTTTGGTCTTTGGTGTATGCATATCTTTTTTAATAAGTTCTGTTAAAATAGGTCATGATGATAAGTATTGTTTTTGAAAAAAAATCCATGATATAAGGTTATTGATGTATGTGATTATGCATACTATGAGAAGGATATTAATATTTTTTATAACCCCTTTTTATTTATTCTAGTTATATTTCCTGCTACCAATTTCATGTTATTTATGGCATCATATTTTTTATATTATTCATACATAATTTTTATTCCTTGTTTATGCCATGATTTCATTAGTCATGTGTTTCCATTAAAAAAACTTTTTGGTCAAACCATATAATATTTACTTTTTCCCAAGTTATGTGGAAATATAGTTCAAATGACATGTTTATAAAAATAGCATTTCTGAAATAGTTTTTTTGTTATCTATATGTCTTCTCATGAATTTTGTAGTTTTGTATATAATGTTAAAATTATACAATTGATTATAGGAACATGGGTTTATAATTTTATGATTTATCATACATCCAAAAATATCTAAAAATATATCCTTCAAATTTTTAAAGTATAATAATTTTTATTTATTTCTTAATTATTTTTATTTACATCAAGGATTTGATGGCTTGTAACAATGATAATAAAAAACGTATGATTTTATGAGTGCAAGATCAATGAGTATAGGTTAGGTACTTCATTATTGGTATCAATGAATTCATAAAGACAAAATCAAAAATTATGATGTTTTTTAGGTTAATTTAATTAATGATATGTTAAAATTTATTGAAATATAAATGATTTATATAATTCATTTTAATTGTATTTAAAAAAAAATATAGTAAAAACAGACATTTTATATTAATATTTTGATAAAGAACATCAATGAAAACCCAGGGAATATGTATAATTATAAGATCAACTCAAGATGTTTTGGAATAGTAGAAATTATGTTCATTTTGTAGAAATGAATTTAATATCATGACATAATAAAATAACAATATGTAATATAATGTATACATTAGACTAAAATAAGACTATAAGAATCATAAAGTATTATTATTTTAATGTTATAATTATAACATAGATGTATAATTGGTTTGTATGAATGGTCTTAAACATAATAAATATATTTTTTTTCTAACTGAAAAATTATTCATAAATTATTATTAAATAACCATTCAAATTGTAGTGTATCCGTTTTTTTCTATAAAAATATGTTTTATTAAACAATAAGGGTTGTCAATTATTGTGAAATATTAATAAAATTAAAAATTATATATTTTTAAATAAATACTTTATATAAATAACATAGTTATTTATATCATCAAATCATGATTATCTAATACTGATTTTTTTTCAATTTTTCCAAAAATGTTGATTTTTATTAAAAGAGTGTAAAAACAGGGATTTTTTATGAAAATTGCCACTTCCTATAAATAAAAAGATTCAGTATGTATTTAATTGGATCTCATAGTATCATATATAATCTTTAATTATATATAACCTAATTAGTTATTATTATTTCATTAATATAAATTAATTTATTATAATTTATTTTGTGGGCATGAGAAAACATTCTTCTAATACAGTTGTTCGTGGAATTTTACATATGATTTAATTTTCATTTAGTTTCAAACAGTTATATTAAAATTCATCATTAAAATTTACAGATTTTTTTTATAAAAATTGGATTCAATATTTTGAATTTGGTGGTATAATTTAAGTAAATAGGTCCTTTTTTATCATTACTAATTGTACCACCATTAAATAATGTCACCTTAGTACGGGTGATTAGGGTAAATTATTTTAAAAATAATTTCATAAGAGATAAAAATATAAGGAATCGGCCTTAAATATTACATAATCATGAATTAAATGAATAATTCACATTGAGGATCTTTTCAGGTTTAGAGTTTTAGAGAATTAGGCCGTAACATATACATGACAACTTGGATAATACATGTAGACACATCTACTCAGTTTATATTTTTTCACATAATAAAAACTCATAAAAAAGCCATGTCTATTTTAATGTTTTTGAAATCATGACATTTCCATGATCGTATCCTTGACCTTATTCCACTTTATGTCCTGTGAAAAAAAATTCAAAAACATTGAATGAGCATAAAAATCACAGTAAGGGATACACAGAGATTGAAAACATTTAGTTTTTCAAAACAACAATTAGAAAATGAATAATTTATCATAAGTAATACATTTCACTTTTATTAAGTACTAAATACTCTTCACTGAATAAAAGATCATTTCTTACCCATTTTTTTAATAAATGATTACCATAAAACCAATGTAAATAACACATAACATATAAAGGTAACTTGGGACATAAACATATTTAAATTGAATAACCGTACGGCCGACATCCACACATATCATTAAATGGAATAGATATATGGCTGAATTCCATACCCAATGCATTGGATGTTATAACATAACCACCTTTCCTGGTTTATCACGACACCACCCGTCATTTGGTTTATCATGTAACCGACCATCAAATTTCCAAGTACCATTATAAAATCATAACACATAGAACAAATGTAATGGAAAGAAAAAATTTCCACATTTCAATCACAATATATCATCTAAATATATTGAAATTACAAATACATTATCAAAACCTTTATTAATACCAAAATACATAAAGGAGTATATGGTATTTATTTTCCTTGAAAAAAACATTACGACTTGTTATGGAAGCCAAAGAAATAATACTGCTCGCAGTGGCGGAATGGTCGTTGTCACTGCTTAGGTTAACAAAAACATTTTAATTTGTCATTTAGTAAAACACTTCTTATAAAAATATTCACTTTGAAAATTCAAGGGTGTTTATATAGTGTATAAAAGAAATTCATGTATTAAACCAAAAATACACCTTAATGAAGGGAGATTGAGATTTGTCCATTACCTCGTGTCCGAATTGACTTGATTGTTCATTAATCTCCTGAATAATAAACTAATGTTAATTTATAATTTCCTAGGAACATTTTTCATGTTTATTATTCCTTTTATATCACTTATTACCATGTTATAAACATTGTGTAATCATTCATGTTAATAATGTTTCTTCTGTAGATATTTGGTACTTGAGTCACAAATGAACACCATATAGTTACAAGTTGTTCACATGGTCAAAGGTTCATTATATCTAGAATGATATTCATGACTCAGATATCATATATATCATATATATCCAGTATATACATGTATTTATAACAGTACCTAATATTTTGAGCTAAGAAATGAAATGAACAGTTTAATGGAGACGGTGCGTTGTACGTACGCATGAACGCAACATCCATTTATATTTCTTATGTTAATGTAATTAAAACAAAATGATACATAGGTATATGATAATTCCAATATAATGTCATATATAATACCATTAAATATATCCTTTATACGACCCATGTATGTCATTGTGAGTCACATCAGTTTGATGGGGCGGTAGTCCACACTTCCTGAAATGAAATTATCACATTTACCAATAATGGAAACCATAATGGTATGATATAAAAGTAAACACAGAAGCATAAAGATAACATTAAAATAAAATATATCATATAAAAATATAGTTTCATCTTAATGGCCACCATAATAGGCTGTAGGAGAAAATTGAACAATCATCGTTTCGTGAGGCGTTAGATTCCCATCCACAGAAACAATATATTCACACCCATTAGATGGAGGTGTGTGTAAGTGTAGTTCAAAAACATCTCATAAAAACATCCTAGTCTATTTAATATACTGGTGTGGTTATAAAATAATGTAATAAAAATGGTTTATGGTTTGGATAATTAAAATAAAACAAAATAAAACAAAATAATTTAAGAGAAATTATTACCTTAAATTTGGGTAACTCCCTTTGGTATGAATCAAAATGGTTTGTTGATGTGCCATCATCTTATGGTAAGGCATCAAGGTGGAATATAGGGATGTATTGAGCTTAATTGTTTAGAGTTTGGACGATCCAAAAGTCTTGATATGGGTGGGTAATTGGTTAGAAATGGTCTCCTTTTATAAGGGGGGAGGGGCTTTTCAGGAAAGTGTGAAACTATTATTTTATTATATTATGATATTCATTTTATAAAGGTAAAAAAATCATTAGAGTCAAACATAAGGTGACTCATGATCGAAATAAAATCATCAAATTATAATTGGATAGGTTTTGGATGTTATTCTAATATTTATAATCTTATTTATTTAAATGACTTATTAATGAGGTAAACACTGCGTCATTAATTATTTAATTTATTTGATGTCTAAAAATTATAAAAAATACCATGATGTATGAAATATTCATAGATTTGCAAAGAATATTTATAGTGGAAATAAAAACATATATATCCCCTTGTAAAATTTAATTTACTAAAATATATTTGTTTATGTCATTTTTGCCTTCACATTAAGTTAACTAAACTAAAGAGTCATTATAATAGCCATGTGGATCCATGGGGTCCAAAAATCGACCGAAGGATGCCCATTGTTGGATATGACTCAACAAATAACGTTAAAACAATTGTTAATGTAATCTGGAATTATTATAATATTCTTCTTACCTTGAGTTACCCTATTAACCTTTAACTATGGTAAATAATAGTCAACTGTTACTATTCACAAAAATTATTTTCATCATATTGAACAAATATTACAAAATAACAACAACAATGTATGTAATATTTTCTAAATTTGATTCACAGAAGTGTTAATATTTTACATAGATGAAAAAGTGAGTTTTTTAACTACTACTAAGTGGTTTCACTATTCATCAAAAATTGTCGTTTATCAGAAAAATACCGAAATTTCAGCCTAAGATATAATTGATATTACGAATTCCAAAATGATTTCTATTTTACCAAATTATAGAAATAGAAGTTTCATTAATAAATTTAAAATTAATTCCTTTTGTTAACACATATTGTGTGTTTTTAAGAAATAATAACTATCAAAAGATTGAAACTTGTTTATGTCCCAATTCACTGTGAAATTAATTCAAATGAACAATATTGGATTTAATGGTAAAAATATATTATAATTACTCTTTAAAATCAATTAAGAATATAATATAACAATATAAATATATTATATTAAAACCCAGTTTTGAATTAAAATAAAATATTTTCACTTTTCATTTAAAATGAACTTTATCATAAAAATTCAAAAAATTTACACAATGTAAATTTTGATGTCCCCATTCTAATGAAGGATTTTATTTGGTTAGATAAAAATTTATTTAAGCGACCAAAACTAGATTTAATAATTGTTCGCCAATAAAAAGTGATAAATCGACCTTTTAATGTAAATTATTATTAAAATTAGATTCATTCACCTTTTAGGCCTCCAACTTTTATTAGATAAAAGTAAATATATCTAAAAACATGTATTATAATATTGTAGTTAGTTTTGTTCAATCACTACAATAAAACGGCAAGGATTTATCTTCTATATAAAATAATTATATTATAATAATAGTGTGCAATGTATGATTTCAAAGAAACATGTTGTTGTGTATCAGGTACTCTATCGAACATAAAAATCATTTTGTCACGACCTGACATCGGTGCCCGTGCCGTGACTACCCCAAGCCCACCTTCCATAGGATAGGGGCTGGCGACAGGCACCAAGGCGTAAATCCCAGAAAACGGGAAGGCAATGCCTTTGTAAAGTAAACAAAAAACACCACAGAGAAAGCAGAAAGAAGTAAACACTATGTAAAAAATGGTACAACAGTAAGTGTGGAAAAGTATGTGGGCCAGTATACAAACCCAAACTGAATGTAAAGTACAACTGGAAACGGAAAAACAACAACTGAAAAGTAAATCCACAACGTCGAGATGTCCACTGGAAATCCCACCTGAAGGGTGGGTACAGAAAGCCTCCACTAATCCTTGAGTCTAACCGACCGCTCCGAGTACGTCCCGCCTAGTGGTCCACCTCCAGATACAGTCCTACTCCGCAAGCCTCCACCACGATCAGCGCTGTCCGTCGTCTCCAACCAACACAACGTAGTGCGGGCATATCCCGTGCAGGGGTGAGTATAAGCTACTCAGTAGGGACCCCGAGAGCCACGAAGGTCCCCCAGAATCCACAAAGTATAACAACAAAGGAAAGATACAATCATGAAGTAACATCCAACACTGCTTAGGTATATGCCCATACATATACCTAAGTCATCAATTCTCACTCGGCTCCAACATCCGAGATCAAGTACAACCCAGTCCACACAGGAAATAAAAACGTAAATCCATACAAGATACCACAACACAATCCACAAAGGAAAGTAAAACCGGATTTAGCTCACACAGGTATACTTCTTGTACGACGATATAGATGATCAGGTATTGCCACTGATTCATCTAAGTCGTCGGACCCACAAAGGATCGATAGGTACTAACCCCCACAATGACCCAAGAAATATCTGACCCAAAAAGGATCTATAGGTAACTAACCCCCGAAATCACCCACAAAGGATCTGACCCACAAAGGGTCGATGGGTAACTAATCCCCGCAATGACCCACAAAGGATCTGACCCAAAAAGGATCAATAGGTAACTAACCCCCGCAAAGACCCACACAGGATCAGACCCACACAAGATCTGTAGGAGCTGGCCCACACAGGACTGCTGAGCACTGACCCACATAGGATCAGACCAACACAGGATCGGTAGAACTGACCCACAAAGGATCGCTGAGTGCTGTAGTCGTCGCCGTCGAATCCACTGAGGATCTCTGTACAGTCACCGTCATCACAGTAGCAGTCGCAACCAGATCTAGGTTTCCCGCACACAGCAATCTCGTTTGGGAGGGTCCGCTCCATGAGTCGGGAGGTTGATACATAAACTGACACATAGTCTAGAGTTGATTTATCCAAAAGTTTTGTATCGTCAACAGGAACTCAACGCCGTAGACGGCGCGTCAATCGGACGCCCGGTCTGAGAGTTATTGACTTTTTCGTCCCAGGGGCCCAATTGGTTTTTAAGGAAAAACCAACCCGAACGTACTCCACCGGCATCCAAACCTCGGGCGGAGTAAGCCAAAAGATCCGTCTCACTTAGAGAAATTTAACAAAGTTTACGGCATGTCAATCGGACGTCTGATGCTCAAGATATGATCGTTTCCGCTCCGAGGGCCCGGTTGGTTTCGTGTAGGAACCAACCCAGCTGAACTCAAATTATTCTGAAACCTTGATTGTGATATACCGAAACTACCGTCTCGATCAAAGGATCATATCTCCACTGACGGCGCATCGTTCGGAGGCACGTAGCTCAAGTTATGAGCAAAAGTCCGTAAAGGTCCAGAAACATGGGGTCTGGGCCCAGACCGACCGGGCCCAACCCCCTGGATCGGCCCGAACCGGGGAGACCCAACCCGGTTCTGGGTCCGACCCGGTGGGGCGAGGCACGGCCCGGCCTCGGCGCGACCTGGCCGGTGGGTCGGCTTGGCTCGGCCCGGCCGAGCGGCTGAGAAAGGGAAACCGTGGGGGCGTGCTGCCCCCGCGTGAAGAGAAGCTGCGGCCCCACGTGGGGCCCCCCTCGCCAGCGAATGCAGCCGGGCCGCCATGTCCCGCTCTTCCGGTCCGGCACGGTCACGCGACCGTGCTGTTGCTGCCGTGACTGAAGCTGCAGGTGGAGTCCACGGGCCACCGGAGTTGCTCTGGTGGTTTCATTTTCGTCTGTGTCGTAGCTCATCCCGGGTCCCGTTCTTCACTGATGAATCAACAAATCGTCTCAACGGAACTTTTTTTTTGTCATCTGTCGTTCCGCAAATCAAGAAACGAAGGGCGGTGGGTTCACACTTATTCGTTGTTCCACACCCACCGCGTTATCATTTTGAAACAACACCATAATTCACATCAATTGATAAACCTCGACCTGAAATAATAATCCACGGGCCAACATCATAATTGGTTGATCTATGTTCCTGCCTTGGAGGATAAAAAACATAGGTAAAATCATTTTAAAAATGACCCATACCTCAACGTCGTCGTCGGACGCAAGTTCGTCATGGAATTGACCGTCGCGGAAGAAAAAGGATTGTCGCGTCGCGGAAGGGCGTCGCTGTCGTGCGGTACTCGGGATCGCGTAGACAAACTCTAAGGATCAAGAACAAACAGATTTAATTATAACAATTAAATCCATGTTGATGTTATAATCCACAATGAATTAAAAGGAACACAATCCCGTACCTCAAGAAGCCGATCGAAGATTGTCGTGGGGAAAGAACGTCGCGGAAGAAGCGTCAGCATCGCAATACTTGGCATCGCGTCGTCGATCTCTGAGTGCTCAGTGTTCTTCGTCACCCTTCGTCGGAGGCCGATGTTCTTCGCGTTCTTCGCGTTCTTCACATTCTTCTCATTCTTCACGTTCTTTGCGAAGGAGGATTAAGATCTTTATAGTTTCTTCAAAGGATTAACAAAACAACCAGATAATAAAATAAGTCCTCATCGTATTTTATTATCAACTAAAGAATTTGAAAAACAAAGATAAGTAATGAACAATTAATTCATAGAATTAATTGCAACGAACTAACCACCCAATTAATAGGGGCATTAAGAATTTAGAAAACGCGTCAGTTGACTTTCATTTAAAAAGGGGTTTTCGCGGGTGCGTTACTTAGTGGAAACGAAACGGTGGGGCTCGTGTGGGCCCCACCGCACAAATATCCTACTAAGAAGGTAGGATATTTTGGGTTCCACTATATCTGCTTCAACTCAGCTTAAGCAGCTTTAAGTGGCCTTAAGCGGCTTTAAGTGAAATAAAATAAAGTTTGTCGTACCACATTTTTTTATTTCTTAACTTAATGCCCAAAAATTAAAAACCACACCCGAAAAAATGAAACTCCGGAAGAGGCGTTTTTAAGAAAATATCGGTGCTGCGATTCCATCGGTGCCCTCATAATTTGATTCCGAGCACCGGTTCAAATGATAGAAAAACCCGCTCGTTCGTTCACTGAACGTACCTGAGCCAAACTTCAGAAAATGATTCCGGGCACACCGAGACTCAGAATCATGTGCCGTCAGAAACTACGTTCTTCTAAAATTCCAAGGAGAATTAGGAAAAAAAATTCATTGAAATTCACGAGTCTTTACATCACTCCCACCTTAGGGCTTTCTGTCCGCGTAAAGATACATCATAAACTAGGGAATAAAATGTGGGTACTGAGCAGGCATCTTAGCCTCCCGCTCCCAAGTGCTCTCCTGGAGGTTCCCATGCTGCCATATGATGCGCATTAGAGGAATCAACCATCCACTTAGGACCCGCTGATTTCGATCCTCGATCTCTACCGAGACCTCCACAAATGTCTCCCCATCATCAACGTCTAGCTCCCCATGGTCAATAATGTGTGTCGGGTCATGCACGTATCTTCTCTGCTGAGATACATGGAATACATCGTGCACCCGGTGCAACTGAGGTGGTAGAGTCAGGCGATAAGCCACCTCTCAAATCCTACATAGGACTTGTAAAGGTCCGATGAAGTGTGGAGACATCTTGTCGCCTCGGCTAAATCTCTGTAATCCACGTCAAGGTGAGACACACAAGAAGACGTGGTCAGCATCCTAGAAATATAGTGGCCTCCGCCTCTTGTCAGTGTAAGACTTCTGCCGGCTTTGAGCTGTCCTCATCCTCTCCTGGATGACCTGGACCTTCTCGGTCGTGGCCCGAACCATCTCTGGTCCCACAAGTGCTGACTCCCCAGAGTCTGTCCAGCATAAAGGAGATCTGCAAGGTCTGTCGTACAACGCCTCGTATGGCGTCATCCCGATGGTGGAGTGGTATCTGTTGTTGTACGTGAACTCCACAAAGGGTAGGTGGTACTCCCAACTGCAACCAATGTCGAGGACACATGCGCGGAGCATGTCCTCGAGAGTCTGAATGGTCCTCTCCATATGACCATCCGTCTGAGGGTGAAAGGCGGTGCTCAGACGTAGCTGCGTCTCGAACGCCTCCTGCAACCCCTTCCAAAGCCGGGAAGTAAAGCTAACATCTCGATCGGAGACGATAGATGATGGCACACCGTGAAGCCGTACAATCTCCTGAACGTAGAGACGCCCCAAGCTCTCCATTGAGCCCTGCTCTATGATGGGTAAGAAGTAAGCCGGCATGGTGAGTCAGTCGACAATCACCCAGATGGAGTCGTGTCCTCTGTAAGTGCGTGGTAGTCCAGTCACGAAGTCCATAGATATCCCGTCACACTTCCACTCCTGGACCTCCAAGGGCTGTACAATGCCTGCTGGTACCTGATGATCTGCCTACACCTGCTGGGAGGTTAGGCATCGTGAAACGAACTCTTCCACAGCCTTCTTCATGCTTGGCCACTAGTGCTGTCTTCTGAGATCCTGGTACATATTTTCCACTCCAGGATGTACCGCTAAGGGAGAAGTGTGAAACTCTCTCAGCACTTCCTCCCGTAAAGCAACTGGTACCATGGTACGTCCTCTGAAAATGATGCCATGCTCTGCTCCAAAGGAGTAACCATCAGGTGCCTGGCCTGAGGATATCTGTGCACACTGCATCTCACAATCAGTGTCCCCACGCTGTGCCTCTCTGACCCACTATATTAGTGGAGGAGTGACTATGAGAGACTAAAGGAAGGGTACTCCATCTCTATCCGTGAAGGATATCCGCAAAGCGGCTAGCTGCTCTGTCGCTTCCTCGAGTAGCTGAATGCCCTTCCTCCTATTGAGAGCATTGGCTACCACGTTCCCCTTCCCAAGAGTATAGACTATCTCAAAGTCATAGTCCTGGAGGAACTCAATCCATCACCGCTGTCTCAGGTTCAGGTCCTTCTGAGATAAGATTTACCTGAGACTCTGATGGTCAGAAAAGACAGTAATGCGCTCACCCATCAGATAGTGTCGCAATGTCTTCAGAGAAAAGACCACTACTGCTAACTCTAGGTCATGGGTAGCGTAGTTTTGCTCATGCGGCTGCAACTAATGTGATCTATAGGCGATTACTTCCCACTCCTGCATCAGGACACATCGGTGTCCGGTCCCTGATGCATCGCAGTAGACTACGTACCTTACTCCCTCCTCAGGCAACCTCAAGATTGGTTCGTTGGTCAATCTCTATCTCAACTTCTGGAAGCTCTCCTGACATCTGTCTGACCACACAAAGGGTTTCCCCTTCTTCTTCAAAGCTGAGAGTAGTGCCGGAACTCTGGGGAAGTCTGTCACAAATCTCTGATAGTATCCAGCTAGTCCCATGAAACTACGCACCTCTGTCACGCTCTTGTGTGGATCCCAATCTAGCACTGCCTCGATCATCACAGGATCCATTGCAACCCCTGCCTCAGAGATGACGTGTCCCAAGAAGTGGACCTCACATATCTAGAACTGAGACTTCAAGAGCTTTCCATAAAGCTGGTTCTCTCGGAGTGTGTCTAGTACAACCCGTAAGTGGTAGGCGTGCTCCTCCTCAGTCGTTGAGTATATCAAAATGTCATCGATGAATAATATGACGAATCGATCGAGGTATGGCTGAAATATCCTGTTCAAGAGTCCCATGAACACTGGTGGAGCATTGGTTATTCCGAATGGCATAACAAAGAACTCATAGTGGCCATACCGACATCTGAAGGCCGTCTTCTGCACGTCCTCGTCCCGAACTCTGAGTTGATGATAGCCTGACCTGAGGTCTATCTTCGAGAACCACCGTGCTCCCTTGAGCTGATTGAAGAGGTCATAAATCCTCAGAAGCAGATACTTGTTCCTCACTATCACCTGGTTCAGGCGACGATAGTCAACACACAGTCGCATGTTCCTGTCCGCCTTCTTGGCGAACAATATCGGGGAAGCCCAGGGTGAAACACTGGGTCTGATGAATCCCTTTCCTTGCAAGTCCTCCAACTGTACACATAGCTCTTGAGGCCCAGAAGGGGCCATCTGATATGCCGGAGTGGATATCGGGGTTGTCCCAGGGTACAGATCAATATAAAATTCTACCTCTCTATGAGGAGGTAGCCCTGGAACGTCGTCGAGAAAGACGTCCGCATACTGATCCACCACTGGAGGAAAACTAGGTCTTCGCACGTCAACTGCTCCTTGGATGAGGCTAGCCAACTAATGAGTGATGGGATATCCTCTCCTCTGCGGAAGTCCATCCTGTGCTGTGAAGGATCCCTTCTCACCGGTGAAGGTCAACCTTCTCCTGTCGGTGCGTACACATCGCACCTTGCGCCTAATATAGTAAATTTTTGCATGGACTGTAGATAACCAATCCATTCCCATGATGACGTCGTAAGGCCTCGAAGCTGCTACAAGAAGATCCCAGCCGAAGCTCTCGCCTCCTAGAATAAGCTCACACTGCCAGCACCAGTGCGTAATCGTCGAGTCTACTCCCGTAGGAGTCTCTAGCCGTAAGGATTGAGCCAAAAGCTCTGTCGGAATCACCGAGCTCTGAACAAGGGCAGCGACTATGAAAGGGTGACTCACTCCTGTGTTTATAAGAACTGTAGCAAGGGTGGAATAGACACAAGTCATACCTCGAATCATCTTGGGCATGCTGTGGTCGTAGGCCTCCGCTGCTTGGAGCTGTGCCCATCTCTGCCCGCCAGCTCCCTATGGTCGGGGTGGACCTCCTGGTGGTGGTGGTGGTGGTAGAGCCTCAAAGCGTCGCCCACCACCTGCTGCTCGGCCAGCTCCTCTGCCTCATCCACTTCCTCCCCACGGACCGCCACAGTTGACCCTCTGCCTCTGCCTGGGTGGCCCCTAAACTGTCTACGGCTCCTCGACACGGTGGGTCAGGCAGTCACGAGCCATGTGGCCCTGTCCGCCACATGTGTAGCACTACCTGCCTCTCGAAAGACTGGCTCCACGCTGTGTGCCCTGCACTGCTGAGCCAGTTTCGTGAGGTCATCTACGTGAGGGTCTGGTCTGCCTAGAACCCTGATTCATCCGTCGACTGCCTGCTGCGGAAGACTCTGCTACGTGTCGCCCCACGGTGGGTCTCGCTGCTGATGAAGGCTCAGCTAGGAAGCTCTCGATCAGAAGGGCTCGATCCTGTACTCCTTCCTGAGTTGGAATGCTGAAGGAGATCAGCGATGCACTGATCTCGTGTCTCAATCCCTGCTCAAAGGTCCGGGCCCAGAAGAATGGGTCTCGTACCATGTCGGTCGAGTAGTGCCAGAGATCGGTAAATCTCACCGAGTACTGGGCGACCGTCAAGATTCCCTGCCACAACTGAAGAAGCTCCTGGATGTGCACCTCACGGAGGTTGGCTGGGATGAACTTTGAGCAGAAGAGGCTCTCAAAGTCTTTCCAGAGAAGATATTCCTCATCGTGAACCTGAAGCATCAAGATCCACCATCGTCCCACTATTGCATGCAGTAGGCTCGCTGCGAGGATCACCATGAGGTCTGTTGGTGTCCACACTAGCCTGAAAACTCGTACAATTGCCTCCAGCCAGTCCTCGGCTGCCTGGGGGTCTGTCTCCCCACGGAACCTGGGCGGTCACTGGAATTGGAACTCATGCAGTGCACTAAGGCGACGTGCATCGTCAGGGGCTGGGGCTGGAAGCATCAGTGGCTTGGTGTGTAGAGGTACCGTCGGTGCCTCAACTTTCAAAGGGCCCTATACCAAGGCCTCGTCGCTTGGCAGGCTGTCGTCACGCTCAACTCTCGGAAACCTAGATGGATGCCTTCGTGGGGACATCCTGAAAAGGAAACATGTGTGCCACGGTCAGAAAAGTATACCTGGTGATCTGATACAATGTAATCACAACAAAAACATGAAACACAAATGCAATCAATTTTTTCGTGCATTAAGTCGGAAATCAGAAGTCAGGGTCCTGGTGTACGGATACGTCGGCCGCCGCACCAACATTGGGTTCAATGGACTGATATCCAAACTTAATATTCTTAACACTATTTCTTCACATAGAATAAAGATCAGAGTCTGCAGTAGAACCGAACTCCTCTGATAGCAATTTGTCACGACCCATCCTCAGGGCCCGTGCCGTGACTACCCCAAGCCCGCCTTCCATATGCCAGGGGCTGGCGCCTAGCACCAAGGCGTAAATCCCGGAAAAAGGGAGGTCATTTCCTTTGTAAAGTAAACAACAAACACCATAGAGAAAGTAGGCAGAAGTAAACACTAAGTAAAAAACTAGTACAATAGTATGTGTAGAAAAGTAAGTGGGCCAGTATACAACCCCAAACTGAAAGTAAAGTACAACTGGAAAGGGAAAAACAACAACTGAAAAGTAAAACAGCAACGTCGAGCTGTCCACTGTAAATCCCACATGAAGGGTGGGTACAAAAAGCCTCCACTACTCCTCGGGTCCAGCCGACTGCTCTGAGTACGTCCCGCCCAGTGGTCCACCTCCAGGTACCGTCCTGCTCCGCAAGCCTCCACCATGATCAGCACTGTCTGTCGTCTGCAACCAACACAATGTAGTGTGGGCATAGCCCGTGCAGGGGTGAGTATAAGCTACTCAGTAGGGACCCTGAGACCCCCGAAGGTCTCCCAGAATCCAGAAAGGATAACCACAAAGGAATGATACAATCACGAAGTATCATCCAACACTGCTTAGGTATATGACCATACATATACCTAATTCATCAATTCTCACTCAGCTCCAACATCCGAGCTCAAGTACAACCCAGTCCACACTGGAAAGAAAAACGTAAATCCACACAAGATACCACATCAAAATCCACAAAGGAAAGTAAAACAGTATTCAGCTCACACAGGTATACTTCTTGTATGACGATAGAGATGATCAGGTATTTCCACTGATTCATCTAAGTCGTCGGACCCACAAAGGATTGATAGATACTAACCCCCGCAATGACCCAAAAAGGATCTGACCCACAAAAGATCGATAAGTAACTAACCCCCGCAATGACCCACAAAGGATCTGACCCATAATGGATCGATAGGTAACTAACCCCTGCAATGACCCACAAAGGATCTGACCCACAAAGATCGATAGGTAACTAACCCCCGCAAAGACCCACACAGGATCAGACCCACACAGGATATGTAGGCGCTGGCCCACATAGGACCGCTGAGCACTGACCCACACAGGATCAGACCCACACAGGATCGGTATCAC
Source organism: Viscum album (assembly GCA_963277665.1). NCBI lineage: Eukaryota > Viridiplantae > Streptophyta > Magnoliopsida > Santalales > Viscaceae > Viscum > Viscum album. The sequence continues at coordinate 993,227,856 of OY728133.1, forward strand.
TGACCCACAAAATATCGCTGACTGCTGTAGTCGTCGCTGTCAAATCCACTGAGGATCACTGTACAGTCGTCGTCGTCACAGTAGCAGTCACAGCCAGCTCTAAGGTTCTCGCACACAGCAAGCTCGTTCGGGAGGGTCCGCTCCACGAGCCGAGAGGCTGATACATCAACTGACACATAGTCCATTGTTGATGTATCCAAAAGTTCCGTATAGTCAACAGGAACTCAACGTCGCAGACGACGCGTCAATCGGATGCCCAGTCTGAGAGTTATTGGCTTTTTCGTCCCAGGGGCCCGGTTGGTTTTTAAGTAAAAAACAACCCGACCATACTCCACCTATGTCCAAACCTCCGGAGGAGTAATCCAAATGATCCGTCTCACTTAGAGGAATTCAACAAAGTCGACGGCACGTCAATCGGACGTCCGAAGCTCAAGATATGAGCGTTTCCGCTCCGAGGACCCGGTTGGTTTCTTGTACGAACCAACCCGGCCGAACTCAAAGTATTCCTAAACCTTGAGTGTGATATACCGAAACTCCCATATTGATCCAAGGATTGTATAACCACTGACAGCGCGTCGTTCGGAGGTCCGTAGCTCATGTTATGAGCAACAGACCATAAAGGACCGGAAACAGGGGGTCTGGGCCCGGACCGACCTGGCCCAACCCCCCTGGGTTGACCCGACCTCGTTGGCCCCGACCCGGCCAGGCCTGGGCGACCAGGCCGGCGGGTCGGCTTGGCCCGGCTCGGCCGAGTGGCCGAGAAAGGGAAACCGCGGGGGGTGGGGGGGGGGGGGGCGCTGCCCCCGCGTGAAGATAAGTCGCGGCCCTGCGTGGGGTCGCCCTCTCCATCGGACACGGCCGGGCCGCCGTGTCCCGCTCCACCAGTCCCGCATGGTGACAAGACTGTGTTGCTGCCACCGTGGTTTCAGCCGCGGTGGGTCAGTCCGGCAGCGCGCCGGGGCGCCGCCGGTGGAGTCCGCGGGCCACCGGAGTTGCTCCGGTGGTCCAATTTCATTTTCGTCTGCACCGTAGCTCATCCCGGGTCCCGTTCATCACTACGGAATCAAAAAATGTCTCTACAGCACGTTTTGTCGTCGTCCATCGTTCCACACATCATGAAACAAAGGGCGGTGGGTTCGAACTTGTTTGTTGGTCCGCACCCACCGTGTTAGCGGTTTGAAACAACACCATAATTCCCAGCAATTGATAAACCTCGACCTGAAATAATAATCTGCGGGCCAACATGTTAATTGGTTGATCTGCCTTCTTGCCTTGGAGGAAAGAAAACATAGGTAAAATGATTTTCAAAACGACCCCTACCTCAGAGTCTTCGTCGGACGTGAGTTCGTCGTGGAATTGATCGTTGTAGAAGAAAAAGGATCGTCGGGTCACGGAAGGGCGTCGCTATCACGCGGTAATCGGCATCGCGTAGACAAACATCAAGGATCAAGAACATACAGATTTAATTATAACAATTAAATCCATGTTGATGTTATAATCCACAAAGAATTAAAAGGACCGCAATCCCATACCTCAAGAAGCTGATCGATGATTGTCACGGGGAAAGAACGTCGCGGAAGAAGCGTCGGCATCGCAGTACTTAGCATCGTGTCGTCGATCTCCGAGGGCTCGGTGTTCTTCGTCACCCTTCATCAGAGGCCGGAGTTCTTCGCGTTCTTCACGTTCTTCGCGTTCTTCACGTTCTTCTCGAAGGAGGATGATGTTCTTTAGAGTTTCTCCAAAGGTTTAACACAACAACAAGTTAATAAAATAAGTCCTCATCTTATTTTTTTATCAACTAAAGAATTTGAAAAACAAAGATAAGTAAAGAACTATTAATTCATAGATTTAATTGCAATAAACTAACCGCCCAATTAATAGGGGTGTTAATAATTTATAAAACATGTCAGTTGACTTTCATTTAAAAAGGGGTTTTCGCGGGTGTGTTACATAGCAGAAAAGAAATGGTGGGGCTCGTGCGGGCCCCACCTCACAAATATCCTACCAAGAGGGTAGGATATTTTGGGTTCCACCCTATCCACTTCAACTCAGCTTAAGAAGTTTTAAGTGGACTTAAGCGGATTTAAGTGAAATAAAATAAAGTTTTTCGTACCGCATTATTTTATTTCTTTAGATAAAGCCCAAAAATTAAAAACCACACCTGAGCAAACACAACTACGGAAGAGGCGTTTCTAAGCAAATACAGGTTATGCGATTCCATCAGTTCCCTCAGAATTTGATTTCGAGCACCGGTTCAAAAGTTAGAAAAACCCGCTCGTTCGTTCACTGAATGTACCCAATCCAATCTTCGAAAAAAGATTCTGGGCACACCGGGCCTCAGAATCACGTGCCGTCAAAAACAGCGTTCTTGTAAAATTCCAAAGAAAATTAAGAAACAAAAAATTTCTTGAAATTTACGAGTTGTTACACATTTAATGATAAATTAATAATTAATTCACAAATATTAATATATTTGAAATATGTCTTATTCTTTATTTACCTTGGATGTTACATCCTTCCCCCCTTTTGGGAATTGCATCCCTGTAATTTTAGTTATCCAAATAAGTGGGGGTATTTATCCCTCATATCATTTTCGGATTCCCATGTTGCCTCTTAAACATATAGTTTTTCCAAAAAACCTTACCTCGTGAATTATCTTATTCAGCAAACAATTTCTCTCTACGTTCAAGAATCATGATTGGTTGTTCTTCATAAGAGATATTCCATTCCAACCAAACTACCACTGGGATCAAAACATGATATGGAACTGGTATTTACATACTCAACATCGAAACATGAAAAACATTGTTTACATGGGATAAACATGGAGGTATAACTACGTTGTACACAACTGATCCAACTATCTCTATAATTTCATAATGTTCAATGAACCATGAACTTAACATTCCCTTATTAACAAAATGAATCACACTTTTCCATAGAGAATCTTTGATAAAGACATGATCACCTACTGCAAAAAAATTTCCATCATCTGGTTATCTGCATAACTTTTCTGTCTGCTCTGAGCTTTTCTCATGTGCTTCTGAATCAACTGATCTTTCTCTGCCATCTCTTCTACCAATTCTGGTCCCATCATCTTCCTTTATCCTACTTTATCCCCAAAATATTGAATTTGAAAACTCTTTTCATATAATTCCCCAAATGGAACCATCTATATAGTAGAATGAAAATTATTATTATATGAAAATTCAACCAATGAATGATGTTGTTCCCAACTTCCTTGATAATCCACCGAGAAAGAACGTAACATATCCTATTATTTATTAATTTTTCATTCTGATTGCCCATCTGATTGAGGAAGAAAAGCTGTACTAAAATATAATTCAGTAACCAACGACTTCTGAAGGCCTTTCCAAAAGTTAGAAGTAAACACTGAATCACGATCAGATACAATGGAAAGGGGAACTCCATTCAAACTGACTATCTCTTTAACATAAAACCTAGAAAGTTGATCTAGAGACAATGTATCTTGAATAAGAAATAAATGAGTAGATTTTTTCATTCTATCAACTATAACCCAGATTTCATTATTACATAGAGATGTCCTTGGAAATCCAACAATAAATTCCATGAATATATTTTACCATTTCCAATCTAGCATCGGTAAAGGATGAAGCACCCCTTTTGGTAACTACCACTATGCATTAACCTATTTAGAAGTCAAAAACATCACAGTAAAATCATCAATATCTCTTTTCATTCCATCACACCAATAATACTGGTGAAGATCACCGTACATCTTAGTACTACTAGGATGAACTAAAAATGGAGAACTATGAGATTCACATAATAACTCGTTCTTCAACAATAAATCACAAGGCACACATAATATATTCTCAATCCTCAAAAAATAATCATTATCAACATTAAAATCAGGCTACTTACCATTCAGAACCAACTTTACCTTTTTCTTTAACTCACTGTCTTCCTTCTGTTCTTGCTTAATTCTGTCTGACAGAGATGATCTCACTGACACCTGATAAATAACAGAATAATTTTCTACACCAAAAACTTCTATGCCAAAGTCTATAAAATAAAAAACCAAAGGATCCTATTCCAAACATAATATGGTTATTGAAGCATTAAATTTGTGACTCAACACATCAACCACTTTATTTTCTTTTCTCAGATGGTAATGGATCGTGAAATCATAATTCTTGATTAGTTTCAGCCATCTCATATGTCTCATATTCAATTCATTTTGAGTGAATATATACTTTAAACATTTGTGATCAGTAAATATTTCACATTTTACTTCATACAAATGATGCCTCCAAATTTTTAAATCAAAAACAACAGTAGCTAATTACAAATCATGTGAAGGTTAATTTAACTCATGAGGTTTCAACTGACATGATGCATAATAAATTACCAGATCATTCTACATTAGGACACAACCTAGTCATTTCAACGAAGCATCAATTTAGATAACAAACTCACCATTTCTGGATGGAATTTCCAAAACTGGAGCATTCTCCAATATTCTTTTCAATTCCTAAAAATAGTCATCACATTCTTATGTCCAAATGAACTTAACACCTTTTCTAGTTAACATAGCCATTGGACTAGATAAAATTGAAAAATTATCATCAAACAGTCGATAATAACCTGACAAACCAAAAAAACCACAGATCCTAGTTATATTTCTGGGTCTTGGCCATTTGTCGATAACTGATGTTTTAGCAGGATCAACAGTTATGCCATTTTTTGAAACAATATGACCAAGGAAAGAAATTTGTTGTAACCAAAACTCACACTTTCTGAACTTCCCATAAAGTTTTTTTCATTTATGGTTTTTGAGACGACCCTTAAATGACTTTCATGCTCCTATTTACTTTTAGAATAAATCAAAATATCATCAATGAACACAAACACAAACTTATCCAAGAACTCATAGAATATTCTATTCATAAGATCATTGAATATAGCAGGTGCATTTGTTAACCCAAAAGGAATAACTACAAATTCACAATGGCCATATCTAGTTTGAAATTTTGTCTTCATAATGTTTTCTTCTTTTACATTCAACTGATGGTACCCTAACCACAAATCAATGTTCGAAAAATACTGATCTCCATGGAGCTGATCAAGAAAATCATTGGTATGAGGCAAATGATACCTTTTCTTAATAGTGATGTTATTTAAAGATCGATAATTAATTCAATGTCTCATTGAATCATATTTCTTTTTAATAAAAAAGACAGGCTCACCCCAAGGTGAAGTGCTAGGTCGAATGAAACATTTATCTAATAATTCATGTAATTGCTTCTTTAACTCTAAAAGATCAATTTGATCTATTTGATAAGGGGGTTTTGAAATTGTATTAGCATTAGGAACTATGCCAATAGTAAATTTAACATCCTGATAAGGTATAATACCATGAAAATCATCATGAAAATCATCATGGTCCTCATTTATCATTTTCACATCATTAATCTGAACAGTTCCTTTATTTTCAACTATATGTGCAAGGAAACATTTATTTCCATCTTTTACTAGTTTCTCAACTTCCTGATATTTTATCAAAATAAAGGGTTCATTATTGTATACAATCAAAAAATAATTCTAAAAAGAAACCTTTTTTGCTCTATTTTCAATCTTAGCATGATATAAAGATAGCTAGTCCATTACCAAAATAACATCAAACTATACTAGAGGCAAAACAATAAGGTTTTCAGGTAGATTATTCCCGCACACAAGAACATTAAGGTTATTATTTTTTCTTTTTGTCTCAACATTTCCACTAGGTGTATTTATCATATGTTCTTCATTCATATCTTGATTTGGAATTCCCATTTTATTAGAAAGCATCTCATAAATGAAAGAGTGTGTAGACCCTGAATCAAACAGCACATTGGCATTAATCTGAACAAACAAACAATGTACCTGATACTTCTTTGATTGATGGACCCACATTTGATGAAGTAGTTGCAAATGATTTCACCACCCCATTCTTCCTGTAGTTTGGCTTTATTCCCTCAGTTTCGCTCTTATATGGACACTCATTTACATAATGACCCATTTCATTACACATAAAACATCATATAGATGGCTTTTCATTATCTACTTGATCATCTTCCTTATAGTTACAAGCAATATGACCAGACTTTCCACACTAGAATCACTTTAAAGACATTGATCAACATTCTAAAATATTCCTTTTACCACACTTCTCACAATTTTAATATTTAATTATCTTACCTCTAGGATTTTTTGATGAATTCATTCCCTTTTACTGCCAACTAGACCACTTATTCTGTTGTTTGTCAACGAACACCTGATCATCATTAAACTCAATTTACACCTCTCCGCAAATCGAACACATTTCTCATAACTTTTGAACTCAAGAGAGGCTAATGCTCTATAATATCGTGGCTTCAGTCTGGATTAAAATTGATTTATCTTACCATCAATATCTCAGATGAAATTTGGAGCATACCTTGTCAGTTGAGTGAATTTCTCCTCATAATCATCCACTGAGTCATTCTCTTACCTTAATTATTGGAATTATTTTTCCATATTAAGATGAAAAACCTTAGGATAATATTTATCCAAAAACATACATTTGAATTCATCTCAATCAAGAGCATAAATCTCCTCACTATCCCTTGTATTTTTTAACATAAACCACCACTGATCAGGTTCACCTTCAAAATGGTAAACCGCGAGACTAAACATTTGATTTCCTGAACACCCCATGACATCAAAAATATTCTAAAGTGCTTTAATCCACCCTTTAGCTAGCACAAGGTCATATGATCCTCTAAATGATGAGCTATGTAGTCTCATGAGATGCACGACTACTAACATGTTACTCTACAGTAGATATGGCTGGTCTCGTTCAAGGTTACAACCACCATTTATTTCCTGACTCAATTGTGCCATCACTTCAACAAAATGTTCAGTTCCATTTCATACCATCTCAAGTTTCTGATTTGGAAGGTTGTCTTCCCCCTAATGTCATCCCAATATATCTGCCTTGTTTCCTCTGTGGAAAACCATTATGAACAAAAAAATTTATAGGCAAAGCTACATGGTAATATGTAAATTCTATATCAGTTCAATATTACCATAAATTAATTTATGGACATTTATTTAACAATACCATAACTCCTAATGTTTTCTAAACATTCCTCTGATAGAAACTATAAGTAACCATCCTTAATCATTACAAAATCTTGAAATAAATGAATAATTCACATTAAGGATCTTTTCAGGTTTAGATTTTTAGAGAATTAGGCCAAACATATACATGACAACTTGAATAATACATTTAGACACAACTACGCATTTTCCAAATTTTTCAAAATATAAATACTCTTGAAAAAAATAGTGATGTTTAGTTCCATGTTTTAGATAGCAGGAAATTTCCATGATCCCATCCTTGACCCTATTAAACTTTATGTCTTGTGAAAATCATTTAAAAAACATGGGATGAGAATAAAAATATTATAAAGGGATACATAGGGAATGAAAACTATTTGTTTTTTAAAACAACATGTAAACCGTGAATAATTTTTCATAAGTAATACATTTCACCATTATTATGTAGTAAATACTCATCACTGAATAAAAAATAATTTATTACCCTCTTTGTAACAAAATTATTACCATAAAACACATATAAATAACCCATAACATATAAAGGTAACATGGGACATAAACATACTTAAATGGAATATCAATATGGTCGAGTTCTACACATATCACTAAATGAAATAGCCATACGGCTGAATTCCATACCCAATGAATTGGAGGTTATAACATAACCACCCATCCCGGTTTATCACGGCACCACCCGTCATTTGGTTTATCACGTAACCACCCATCAATTGTCTAAGTACCATTTCAAATTAAAAACACATAAAACAAATATAAAGGAATGAAAAAATTTCCACATTTCAGTCAAAATATATCAAATAAATATATTACCATAACATATCCAATTTCAAAAACATTTTAAATACCAAAAAAATTAAAAGAGTATATGGTATTTATATTCCTTGAAAAAAAACATTACGACTTGTTATGGAAGCCAAAGAACAAATAATACTCATAGCGGCGGAAAGGTCATTGTCACCGCTTATGTTAACAGAAACATTCCTTTTTTTTTATAAAAACACTTCATAAAAAAAATTCCCTTTTAAAATTCAAGGGTGTATTAGAGCGTATAATAGAATGTTGTGTATTAAAACAAAAATATGCCTCAATTAAAGAGATTGAGATGAAGGCCCTTACCTCATGCCTGACATGACTCGATCATTCCTTGATCACTTGAATAATAAACTAAAGATAATTTCTATTAGCTTATGAACCGTTCTCAAGTTTATTATTCCTTTTTATATAACTTATTACAACGTTATAAACATTATTTAATCATTCAAGTTAATAATGTTCATTTTTTCGATATATGGAAGTAGAGTCAGAAATGAACACCATATAGTAACAAGTTGTTCACATGGTCAAAAGTTCATTATATCTAGAATGATATTCATGATTTAGATATCTCTTATATCATATATATGTAGTATGTACATGTATTTATAATAGTACATAACATTTGTAGGTATGAAATGAAATTCACCGTTCATTGAGACGGTAAGTCGTACGTACGTATGAATGCTACTTGCATTTATATTATCAATTTTAATGGAATTAAAACATAATGACACATAGGTATATTATAATTCCAGTATAATATCATATATAATACCATTAACTCTATCATTTATATGTCCCATGTATGGCATGAACAAATCATATCACATTGAGGGGGCGGTAATACGCACTTCCTACAATGAAATTATCGCGTTTACCAATAATGGAAACCATGAATGTATGCTATAAAAAAAATACCTAAGCATAAATAATTCATTAAAATAGTATATATCATATATAAATATATAGTGTCATATTAGTGGCTACCATGTGATGTGGTAGGAAAAAATCTAACAATCATCATTTCGAGAGGCTGCCCAGGTGACTTCCTCATTTCTGGTTTCCATTATGGGTAAATGTGAGATTGATGCCTGTAAATTCGGGGCTTACTCCAAGATTGATGCTTGTGTACTTCTAATGAGCGGCGCTGATGGTTGGGGATTATGTAAGGATGCTGCCCAGGTGACTTCCTCATTTCTGGACATGAGGTCATCTCATCTTGCGGGTGGGTTGAGGCATTTAATTGCGATCTACAAATATGTGCGAGTGCACAAGCAGGATAATTCCATGGGAGTTGGAATCAGTCTGAACAAAGGGAGATGAAAAGTGTGAATCACATGCCTGACATTAAGAATGTGGTGAGGGTGGCATGGAACTAGAAGAAAACTGTTGACCGTGTTCGAAGCACACTATCCATATCGTTATAGCCTGAAATGGGGACAAGCTAATGAGGGTCGACTGCTGACCATGTTTGAAACACAGGACCTGACTCAATGTGACGTCCAATGTCTTTCATGGCATTGGCCCTGATCTGATGTGTCATGGGACCATGCCATTAGGGGGTCCCTTCATACATGGAAGAGTATAAGGATATAAAAGAAGGACACGCAAAGCATGGGGTGGTGTGATGAAATGTTTGAACAGATTCCAAATCCCTTGATATCATGCCACTGTGATCATGGAATAAAGAATCATATGCTTGGAGAATAAGGCATCTCTTGTTTGGAGCAAGACGCATCCTATGTTTGGAACATAAGTATTATTACAGTTTAAAGTCATGTAGATATGACTAAATACATCACAGTTTAATGTCATGTTGCAGGGGCTATTTCAATATAGTTTAACATCATATGGATAGGACGAGGGCCATACAATTTAACGTCATGTGGTCAAGACGACTTGGTATGAGATACCTTGCAATAGTTGGTGTCAGACATACGCAAGGGCAACCCTTTCTGGATTAACATTGGAAAAGAACCTAGATAAAGGGTTTATAGGAGAGTCATGAGGAGTAAGTCGAATCATGACATGTATAGGACAGATGTTGGGGAAGCGCAAGGGTGCAATGTAAAATACTATTGACCCGACCTGAAAAGTTCATGGTGTGACTCTCCATTTTTTGTGGGGGATAGTGATGGTTATCAAAAGGACTGCCCCGAAGGGCTGGGACCACTTCCCGGTAATGACCCCGAGCGGGTGAGCGGGGGCATATCCCCCACGGTGTGGACCCGCGAGTGCATGGGGTTTTTCAGCATGGGCGAGCCGCGTAGGAGTTGGCGGTAGAGAGATGGCCCCGAGGGACTGGCCGCGATAGAGCTAGCTACAAAGGAGTAGCTGCAGAGAGTCTGTTCGGGAATGGTGTCCATGGATGAGATGGTCGTGGAGGAGGTGGGATGCCTAGGATGTCCGCGATGGAAATGGCCTCTAAGGGATGGCTATAGAGGAGCTTTCTGTGAAGGGTGTCCATGGATGAGATTGCCGCGAAGGAAATGGCTATGAAGGGAATCTGTAAAGGGGCTGGTGCCCATCCTCCTTCGTGCTCGTGGAGGGGTTCCCACTCCATTTCACAAATGACACTGGTTCACGGATGGGGTGGCCATGATTGAGATGGTCGTAGATGGACTATCCATGAAGGAAATGGCCGCAAGTGATTCACGGTTTGGTTTCTCCTCTTTGTAGAAGAGTTTATCCGCAGATGATATGGGGTACACGGATGGTCGTGGAACATTACCGTTGGGAGCGATTTCTTCAGCTTCTCCCCATGGGTTTTCACTCGTCCCGCCTCCATTATTTTTGGTTCCCCTCGGTGACTATTTATAGAGTTGCAATGAGGATGTATTGATGGGCACGTGACACTTTTTGCAGAAGCCCTTGGAGGAATCCCAACCTACGGACGAATTGGTCAACCAGGGAGATTTGGAACTGAGATTCGTGGAATTGATCTGCGTTCATGAACATCTCCACTTCTATTTCGGGAACAACGGCGCACGAGGTTTTAACCGGTTGACGCAGTTCGCATCTGGGGAAGTTCGTGTCGGTGGACTGGTATGGCACTCTTCCTGCTTCATGATCGCGGAGGATCCCTGCCTCTGTTCCACGAACCACAGTGGTCTGTGGTGGTGGAACGGGCTGGCTTCATCAGCGGTCTTCCTGGTTCATACCCGCATAGGTTCTATGCCCCCATTTTGCAAACGACAGCGTCTGCAGGAGGGTGGTTCGCCGAACCGATCACGTACTGTTGTGGGGAGCCAGTGTGCACAAAGGTTTGGTCCTTTTCCAGGTTTTTGTGCAATTGGATTTCCCCATTAAAGAATTTTCAGGAACATTCAAATTCCCCCCATCAGAATGGGGTCCGATCGGAACAAAGAGGAGGCTATTCTGATGTAGAGTGGTCCTGAAAATCGATGAGTGACTTGAAAATGCTTTAAATTTTTTCTGATCCAAGGGACTCAGTGAGCACAGATCGACTTTTTCTAGGGTTTTATATGAAATAACTACAATATTTTTATATTTTATTTTAATACCATAATTTTTCCTTGGCACATTTGGTGTGGACCTAGCGGGCATGGCCCAGCTTTTGATTATGTAACCCTTTTCAGGTTTTCGGCCTAACGGGCTTTGAACCACTTTTTTTGAGCGGTTTAAAGTCATGACGATAAGACTAACATTATTAATGTTTTATGTAGAACTGTTTTGACAAGATATGGTGGGGAGAGGGCCCCAATGATGTTTTGTTGATCATAATATGTCTCAATACCCTTCTGACGCACATGTGGATAAAATATTTAGATCTTAATGACATACATGGAATATCTCAAGGCATGGGAGCTATATCGGTGTGCAGAGGTAGGAAGAGCATATCCTGAGGAAAAAATTAATTTTTTAGATGGGATAGGGGCGATCAATATGCAGATCCGCTGAAGGCATGGTATGCATAGTCAGGCAAAGGGGTCCTTAAGTCAGTGAATGTCCATTTCTGATGGCCATAAGAATACATGGAGGTCTGGCTTAGGGAAACCACCATGGGTGGCTTGGAAAAGGTATGTCACGTCTTAAAGGGTTTGAGAACATCTGTATTAATCAGGAGTGTGGACACAGGGTCCCTGTCCTATGAATTTAGTTAGCATGAAGGACAGATGAAGCTTGACATAGTTTAAAGTCGTGCAACCTGGAAATGCTTGAATGTGGAATGGTTTCTCCTAGTTCACGGTAACCTTGTCAGAGATGTTCCACCATATTCAGGCAGAGTTATCAAAAAGGTTAGTAAACTGCTTCTTAGAAGGTTTCTAAACCCGAGGGCTCAAATTCCGAGAGGTGTATGAAGAGAAGAATTGCAAAAATAAATCTTGCCTTTGGTAGAAGGTCCATGGGCGATCAATATTTAGAGCTGTTGAGGGCATGGTATGCATAGTCATCCATAGGTTTCCATGGGTTAATGGTTTATGAGAGTTTGGCTATTTGTTTCTGAGTATAGAGTATGGATTATGAGGAGAGGGTGACTTGATATGGGAGAAACTTTTAGGCTAAATTTCATGATATTGGGTGAATCTATTCCTTCTCACGCTTGTGTGAGATGGTGGTTTGTGAATGTTTGACCTGTGCACTAAGGGACAGAGAAAAGTCTCCATTATTTACTGAACCCATGACACAGTTGACCCTGCAGTTGAATGTCATGAGTTAATGATGGCTTCTGTGCTGTTTAACTTCATGTGGTAAAGATGAGGGGCATTATTAAAGGATGTTGTGCAGTTTAACATCATGAAGCGAGGACGGGGGACATTTTTGCCGATGATGTCCAGTTTTAACATCGTGCAGCGAGGACAGGGGGAATTTTTAAACAACAAAAAATTCATGTAGTTGGAGGAATTTCTCTGGATGTTCAATTATTGGTCTTTACAGCTTTAAGTCAAGCGACCAAGATATTTTTTGTGTCGTTTTAACATTATGTGTTAAAGACGTAGTTGAAAAGGCTGCTCTTGATTAGAATGTAACCGGACATGAATATCTCAGCATGTGCAAATCTGGGAAATGGTTTGATGGTGTAAATCGTGGTTCCTGGGCTTCTTGGATTAGGAGAGACAATATTGGGGATTTGAGGCTGGTATGCGTATGGGGCTAGTAAAAGTATCCCCTGAGGATATCATTCCTTTGGTATACGGGCCAAGGAATATCAATATATAGAGTCGTTGAGGTCATGGTATGCATAGTCATGCAATGGTGTCCACATGTCGATAACTTCCCCTTCCGATGGACATGAATGTTTATGAGGATTCGCGATAGTCTGGGCCACGAAGTCTGTCATTTGGTATGAAAATATCTGGACATGTTGGGCATGTTCGGCCCTGTTTGTTGTTAATGCATAGAGATCTCCCTGCGCTGATTTATTTTGCGCACGGGGGTGTACCTTCACTCCATGCAGTTTAACGTTGTGCTAAGTACTCATATTTTAGTTCTCAAAGAGCTCGGACAAATGGGTGACTATTGTTGCCACCAATCGAAGGATAACTGAGTTACCATGCTCTAATAAACTCTGAATAGGGTGGGGGATGAAGGTTATAAAATGTAGCTCTGAGGTTTCCCGGATCATGAGATGTAGTGTGGGGTATCTAAGGCTGGTAAGCATACAGATCTAGGAAGTGTACCGCACGATAAAATCTTGCCTTTGGTAAATGGGACAGGGGCTATCAATATGATGAGCCGCTGAGGGCATGGTATGCATAGTCATGTAAAGATGTCCCCAGGTTGATGACTTTCCACTTCCGATGGCCATGAATGATTTTGAAAAACTCATATTTCTCACAGTACAGAGTTTGGCATGTGGGGTTAATGGTGTCTGAGCATACAAAAACATCTTCATGACAATTGTCTGTTGAGTCAAAGTAACCAAGCCCTGGCTTGATGTTCATAGTTGAAGGTCGTCATGTGAACCATGGGTGGATTCATAGGCTAACTATGTATTGATACCCTAGAAACATTTGGATGTGAAAAGGGGGACGAACATGTAAACCACTGCGCCAAAAATTTCTGGATCTGGAGATACATTATGGGGGCTCTGAAGTCAGTAAGAGTACGGAGCTTGGAATAGTACCACCCACGGAAATCTTTTCTTCGATAAATGGGCCAGGGTCTATCAATATGCAGATCCGCTGAGGGCATGGTATAAATATTCTTGCAAAGGTGTCCTCGAGTAGATAACTTCCCACTTCCGATGGCCATGAATGGTAAGGGAGATCCATAATTATTCGGGTCTTGCAGTCTGATGTATGGAGAGGATACATCCAAATGCACAAGGATTATTTCCATATTGTTTCTCATATATATTAGGTTGGTCTCAATGATGTCTGTACTGTTTTAACGTCATGCGGTGAGGATGAAGTCTGTGATTTTTTAACGTCGTGTGGTGAGGACGATGTCCGTGCAGTTTTAACGTCCTACGGTGAGGATGAGGAATACACCCAGTGTAGGTCTGGGCCGTACATGGGGGGGGAGAGGGCATTTTTTTAATCTTTATTTGGGAATGGTTGGGCCAGGATGGGAAACCCTGATGTCACTACGCATCCTGCGAGGGAATGAATCAAGCAACACAAAGTTCCTTGAAGGAGGTACACCCCGCACAAGGTCAGTCCATACATGGGTAAAAGAGAATTTTTGAATTTCATTTGGGGAAGGCTGAGCCGGGGTGAGGGACCCTAGCATCACTACATATCCTACGAGGGTAGGAATCATGCCTCACACAGTTCTCTGAAGTCCGTGCAGTTTAACTTCTTGCGGTGAGGACGAAGAATACACCCCGTGCTGGTGTAGTCTATACATGGGGGGAGAGATCATTTCTTTTAATGGTTGGGATAGGCTAGGGAACCCTGGATTAACTATGTATCTCATGAGGGAAGGAATCAGGCCTCACATAGTTCTCTGAAAGCCAATACACCCCATGCAGGTCTGGTCCTTGCACGGGGGGAAGGGGCATTTGTTTTCCATATCTGTGCAGTTTAACGTCGTGTGGCGAGGATGAGGAATACACCCCGTGTAGGGCTGGTCCATACACGGTGGAGAGGGTTTTTTGAATGGATGGTTCTAGATGGGGAAACCTGGCTTCACTACGTATCTCGTGAGGGAAAGAGTCAAGCCTCACGTAGTTCTCTAAATGACAATAAACCCCATGCAGGTCTGGTCCGTACACATGGGAAGGGGCATTTTTTATCTTTATTTGTGCATTTTAACATCGTGTGGTGAGGATAAGGAATTCAACCTGTGAAGGCAGGAATCAAGAAGTACATTGTTCTTTGAAAGAAGTACACCCCAAGTAGGTCTGGTCCATACATGGGGGAAGGGGACATTTTTTTAATTTGATTCCATTTGGGAGAGGGTGGTCCAGGATAGGGGGTCCCAACATCGCTATGTATCCTACGATGGTAAGAAAAAATCCATCTGTTCTTCTCTGAAATTCATGTAGTTTAACATCGTGCGGTGAGGAAGAAATATTCTTAGTTTAGGGTAATAGTGTTTGAACCATTGGGTGCTTGGAAGTTTAACGTCCTGCAGCTTGGACAATAACTGATTTTGATTTCTATGCGAAATACTTCTTTAGGAATCTATCATTTGTAGGAGCGGTATTGAATTGACCATCCATTTAGATCATGGAATACGCTCTGTTGGAGTAGAACTGGGGTATAACATATGGTCCCTCTCACTTGGGCTCGAGCTTTGGAGGTTTCTTCCTGGGTATCATTGTGGTCCGGAGGACCAATAACAATTCTCCTTCCAAGAAATACCAAAGACGAACCTTTTTATTGAAGGCTTGTGCAACCCGATTCTGATATACTTCCAGATGGTGCAAAGTGTGAAACCGCTTCTCGTCTAGCTGTTACATTATTCCTAGCCACTTTTTTGATAGCTCATCATTAGATAATTGATCAAAAAAAGGCAATGCAGATTGAAGGTAATTGGAGCTCAATGGGCTGGACCACTTTTGTTCCATATACTAATGAGTATGGAGTAGCTTGAGTAGTGGTGCAGATTGTGATTCGATAAGCCCCCAATACATGGAGTAGTATATCCGGCCATGGCTAGTTGTCTTTGTCCACCCTTTTTCTCGATAATGTTGTAAAATGTCTTGTTGGATGCCTCTATCTATCCGTTGGAAGTTGTATGGTAACAGGAAGAGTGGTTAGCTTTGATACCATATTCTTGGTATTGTTTCTCCAATTCCGTAAAACAGATGTAGGTGCCTTTATCCGTCAGTATGGTATGAGGGAAACCAAATCTGGTGATGACATGGGTTATCACAAAGAAGATAATGTTTCTTTCCCCTACATCCTTAAGGGGTATAGATTCTACCCATTTGGAAAAGAAGTCAGTTTCCTTCAGGATATACTTCAGTTGTTTGGTTGTGGCAGGAGGATATGGTCCCACGACGTCCACTCCCTAGATGGAAAATGGCCAGGAGTACTTTTCCTGATGAAGATACTCAGGGGGTTGGTGTATGATGTTGGCATGAATTTGGAATGAGAGGAATTTTCTGGTAAAGCATTCGCAATCTCATGCCACTGTGGGCCAATAGTACCAAGGTTTTCAAACCTGATGGGAAAGCTTGGGCCCCGGCAGATGTGCCCCACATACTCCGGCATGTACATCAGTCATGAAGATAGTGGATTCTCCTCCATCAATGCTCTGAGGACGATTCCATCGAGGCCTCATTTGTATAGGACCTCCTGCTGACCTGCACCTCCATATAGGACAAATTTGGTTTACCTTCTATTTATTTTCTCTAGTTCAGCCTTATCTGATAAATGTTCTCCCCGTTGAAGTTACTTTGCAATAGGGGTCATCCAGCCGGTGGTGGGAGCATATGGGTCGGGGGAAATACTGACATCGTTGATTTCCTCCGTGTTAGTCTGGACAAACGACAAGACCATTCGATTATGAGCAAGGCTTATAACTGTTTTATCACGGTCTGGGTCAGCTAGGGATGTGGCTGCATTAGCTAATGCATAGGACTATTCATTCTGAGACCAAGGAATACAGGTCAATGTTGGTTCTGTGAAGAATTCAGTCATTAAACCTCATACATAGTCAAACAAGGGAATCAAATTCTCCGTTTTAATATCATAGTCTCCATTAACTTGTTTAATGACCAGTTTCGAGTCACCTTTTACCTTAAGGTGTTGTAATTGTGCCTAGAGTCCGAGCTCTAGGCCTGTAATGAGGGCTTGATACTCTGCTTCACTGTTTGTACATCCTTCTGACAGGAGGAAGGAACATGGAAATAATTCCTTTTCCGGGGACAAGAGTATTATCCCCAAACCCACCTTGTTATATTTGGGATCTTCCAATGTCTTCCAGGTTGGGATTCAGGATGGGTCGTCGAAGTACATTTCCCATGGTGAGAACTTCCCTTGAACCGAGAATATGTATTCATCAGGTAGCTCTATGTCCGGTGTGGTGGTCCCCATTGAAGGATGCTCCACCAGAAAATATTCTAATTTCTATCCCATGATCGCTTTCTGAGGCACAAACCAGATGTCAAACTGTTGTAGGATGACTACCCACCGGGATAGGTGCCCGATCAACATTGGGCAGCCAAGGATGTACTTGAGAGGGTTACTACGCGAGACCAAATGGACTTCATGATTCTACAGATAATTTAGTAACTTTTGAACTGTGGAGAACAAGGACAAACAACTCTTCTCGATGTTTGAGTATCGAGTCTCAGCATCAATCATAATTCAGCTGAGGTAATATCGACTATTTTCACTACCAGCATAATTTTTCTACGTACAGAAGGCTCCCAATGACTCTTCTAGGACCGTCACGTATTGGATGGGATTTCATCATTCAACTAGGGATATTAGCACTTATGGGATCAATAGGTACTTCTTTAGGCTGTCGAATGCCTTTTAGTAGTCATCTGTCTATTGGTAGGTGAATCCCTTCTTCATTAACCTGGTAAAGGGAAAACATTTTCCTGCCTGGTTGGCTGTGAACCACCTGATATAGGCCAGGTGTCCATGAAATCCCCTAAACATGGTGAGATTTCGGGGGGGGGGGGGTTGGTATGCTGAGGATATAAATTGTCTCTTCAGGGTCGACATCGATGCCATGATGGCATACGACGAAGCCATGTAATTTACCTTAGGTAACCCCAAAGGTGCATTTTAAGGGGTTCATCTTCAGGCTATGTTATCAATGTTTGTTGAAGACGGTCTGAAGGTCTAACAGGTGATCTGAGCATTGTATGGACTTAACCACCAAGTCATCTTCGTAACATTCAACAAATCTCTCAAGGATTGGTTTAAAGATATGATGCATGGCGCGTTGATATGTGGCACCAGCTTTCTTGAGACCAAAGGGAATGACCCTGTAATAGAATATTCCATGAGGGGCTCTGAAGACAGTGTAATAATAATCTTCTCAGGCCATCCTTATTGGATTATAACTAAAATAACCATCAATGAATGATAGAACCACATACCCAGCCATTACATCGAATAATAACTTGGTGATTGGGACCGGGAAATCATCTTTCATAAAATGCCGATTGAGATCATTGAATTCAATACAAACATGTATTTTTCTCCTCTTTTTCTTGATAGGGATGAAGTTGGCCAACTAGATGGGGTACTGGACCTCCTGAATAAAGAATGCATTAATGAGATTATCTACATTAGCCACTATTATGGAAGCATGTGAGGGGTGTGTCCTTCTGGTATCCAATTTATAGATTTGGTGGTCTTCTGGTAGTCCTAGGTGATACATCGCCACTTCAGGCTCAAGTCCCGACATTTCTGTGTAATTCCTGATAAATACATCCCAGTTTTGCTTCAGGAAGGAGGTGTATAACTGGTGCTCCTCGAGATACATGGCGGCACTAATGAGAGTGGGACTCGTGTCTTCCTCGGTACCCATGTTTATTTCCTTTAGCTCATCCAGAGTGGTGAAGATACCTTCCTCAATTACGGGAGGTGCATCACTGAGATCTTCCTCCTCCTCTTCATTATAATCTTCTTGATCCGACGAGGGGAGAACTCCATGCAGGGGTTCTTGGGAGTCTGAAGGTGAGGCATTGTGGTAGTCCTCTCTCAAGTATTCACCCCCAAATTGAGGGATGGCAGATGTTCCCGCATTTTCACGCTCGACTGTTATGGCTGAAGTCTTTAGGACAACTGAGTGCATGTTTGAACATAAACCAATACTCTCAACATGGTTGATGGGTAGTACGTTGTCTCTTCCAAGCTGTCTAAGGGGGTAGTCAGGATCCATTTCCATACCATTTGGAGAGGGGATCCAGACGACACCATCAGCCAAAGGATTCTTCTTATTTTTCATAAAAATATGGCATCAATGTAGTGTGACTCGGAGAGCTCTAAAGGGGCCTTGTCGGCATGCAATGTCCCATATTGTCCATTAACTCAATAGTTAATACACTAGTGGTAGGATGAAGGAATGACCATGTTCTTATGGAGCCACGACCATATCCACATGGAATTGAATGATGTGTTCTGCCGGACCACCTTGATTTTTGATTATGCCACAATGTCACCAAAACGGGTCTTTACATTAATTTTTCCTATTGGATTCTGTTCACTCTTTTCGCAACTTAATAGAGTTGTGGCTGATGTTTCAAGGTCATTCTCATTGTACGCTAGCTTATAGAGTGCTCGTAGGAGAAGTATGTTAAATCCAGAGCCATTGTCAATAAATACTTTACAGATATCAACATCATTTAGTGATTCGGACACATATTGTGGTTTGATATGTCCATGCATGATGGAATCTTCATCCAGATTTGTGAAGGAAATCACCGCATTGAATTTAGATGGGCCAGTCTCTGTTCGATAAATCGTAGCGGTAGCTACCTCAACCTGAAAGTCATGGGGGCTAATCAAGGATTCTATAAGTTCCTCTCTATGGTCTGCTGACAATTTCAAGGCTTCCAGGATCAACAGTTTGGATGGTACCGATGCCAGATACTTAAAGATGACGTATTTCTGTTCCAGCGGCCGATGCTTCTTAGTTGGTGGGGGAGTCATTGTAGGCACTTTGGGAGACAGAATATGTGATGACGCGGGACCATTTGTGGGGTCAGATGCAGATGATGTCCCCACGTTTTGGGGACTCGGCCCGACCGGAATGTTCGTGCACACTAGGTAGCTAGAGACTTGTTCCTCCTCTAATGGGTACCACAGAATGACAGGGACAGAGTGGCTGCTTATGGAGGTGTAGGGACATTCTCACTCCTTCTAAGTCTTTTGAAGGTCTCACCCATGGTTTTCTGTGATATTGACAGTTTAGGACATGGTCCAAATGTATGGATGGTTTCAGCCGCGACTGTGCCTCCCTTGGAATCACATACCTCTGTGATTCCTCATCCCGACTCCTTGTGTCGGGAACATAGGTTCATAAACATACCCTTTGTCAGGGAAAGATTCAATAAGATGGATATTGTTGATTGAACCAAATATTTTCTCCTCATCCTATGATAGGTCAACCTGATTTGTAGTCCTTGATGGTGTTGTTTGGTGGTTCGGTGCTTGTGGTGCTATGTTTGAGAGCATAAAAACTGCCAGTGTCGGGGCTAAATTCGGCCTTATTGAAGGCTTCTCCACTTGTGCTTTTCTCCTCCTATTTCGATCACACCTATATTACCTGATCGTGGAGTGTGGTGAGGATGATACTGTCAGTTGTGCGGCATCAGGGGATGTTGGTGGCAACATCGGCTGCTGTTGTTGAGCTCGGAGTATGCCCTGGGCTCGATTAACAGTCTTCCGAGTTATACAGGCATAAAAATTATGCCCCTTTTTGATGGTGACTTCTTTCCACCCCTCCCCTTTTTCAGAGTGGGTGGTCGAAATATCTATTACATGTGAATGGGATGGTCCCATCTCGACCTGCTCGGAGTCTACCATCCTTTGCATAAATTCATTCAAGACAAAGCATTCCTGAATATTGTTCCCCAACATTTAATGGTAGGGACACTAATTTGGAATGTTATCACGACCGACTTCTTCAAGTTTTCTTGGCTCCGGGAAGTGGATCAAGTTTCAATTCAGGGCGGTGATGAATTAACCGCAGACATGGTCCTCTCGGAACGAGTAGTACTTGTGTCTTCATTCATCGAACTGGTTTCGCTTCAATCCTCTCGGATCATCCTGCTTAGGCGGAGGCAGCTGCTGATATACAGGGGGTCCTTGACAATTTGGTGGAGGCATGAGTGGCGGAGAAGGCACAACGGATGGCTTGAGCATGACAGAGGATGCTTTAGCTCTGGCTTCTCTGTTTACGGGATCCTCTGAGGCTATTCAGGACATTACATCGGTCTGCGGCAGGGATACCTCAATTCTTTGGGCAACGACCAAGAGATAGCATAATCCAGTGGTACACTCCACTAGTATAAGCAATGTTTGTAGATCATCTCTAAGATTATAGATTCATATGGAAAGCATATTATCTTGAGTCATTTGCCTGTTTAGGGATTAAGTCAGTCCTTTCCATCTAGCGATGAAATCTGATACCCTCTCGTTCTCCCTCTGCTTGTAGTTCATGAGGTCGCTGACCGTTGTTCTAGGCAACGTTGAGCTGAAGTGGAACATGAATTACTGTAGAAGGTCTTCGCAGATTATTATTTACTGGGCTGGTAGACTCGTATACCAGAAGAAGGCAGATCCATGCAAGGTCCGTACGGAACATCTGAGTTTCACTGCTTCTTGTTGGTCCAGAGTTCCCATCATAGGGTCGCAATAAGATGTGTAGTGCATGAAATGATTTTACGAATCACTTGATCAATTGAAAATAGGGAATACAGGGCTCCCAAAAATTGGTGGAGGTGGTGTGTTTCCCATCCAATCTAGGTAAGGCTTCCACTCTGGCTGTATCGAAGCGCATCTACCTTCCATTTCTTCCATTCAATCTATCAGTGCCTCAATGCAGCTGGTGAGACCCCGGTTTACATCCTGTTTGGTACAGTCCTAGGTAGGTGTAACCTGACGAATTGGTTGATGATCAAGCTCGTTCGACCAGGGGTGCATGTACAATTTGTGACAACTTTCTAGGGTTTAGATATACTAACTCTGGTTGTTTCCTGAGTGGAGGGATGTCTTGGTATTCATCTGGATCCACATTTTTGTGGTTGGACGGGCCGAGAACCTCATTGGGCGGGAGCCCAGATCGTGTTTCATCTGTTGGGGAAAACCTCCGTCTTTGAGGTTCACTTACTGGGAGTGCATGATGTTTCTCCTATTGGGATGCACTTCCATTAAGATGGTTCCTCTGAAGTATCTCGGCATTGAGCTACCTCAATTCCTTCATTTCCTCTTCTTTTCGAGCGAACCACTCTTCGAGTGTAAGTGGCTCATTTTATCGAGAGGAGAAGGCGGGTTTAGGCTAATTGTTACTTTTTTATTATCCTTATTTGAATATCACAAGGTAAGTTGAGGAAGGATAGATAAAGGGGAAACCATATTTAGAGTGGCCCTCTTGTTCCAAGTATGCTCACCTGGTGATTCGTTGTGAGTCACAGGCTGAAAGGAACCATCGTCTCTCGATCCATCCAGATTTGCACCATCTTTGGTGTTACCCGTGGGGTTAACCTCTATGGTGTTGATGGATTAATATCACGGGGCGGAGATGATGTCATCCTCCAAGTAGGAAGAGGATCTCCCACGTCTTTTACTAGTTTTATCTTTCATGTCCCAAGATCCATTTTGGACTCCATGTCGAAGGGTGATGTTCAGAGTTCTTTGATGCGACCTTACAGTACACCTCCCTTTAGAAAGGGATGATGATTCAAACTACGCGATAGGGCAGGAACCTCCTCTTCTAACTGTCCTACCAAGATGAGAGAATACTGATTCTCATGGGGGAGGTTATTGTTGGGGAGGTAAAAATGCCCCCATCCATAAGGGCTGGGGTTGGTTCTGTTCCTTGGACATTGAGTCTCTTCCCATTTTTCTTGGTCTTATGGGGGAATTTGTTGTTAAAAATTCCCCTAGTCCTGTAGGGTGGGTTTGACCATGGATTGCTGCAGTGGCTACTGCTATAGCTACCTGCCCGATCTTGTGTGCCCCCATTCAGGGGTGAACTATGTTTGCTGGAGACTTCATTTGTGAATCAATCCCTTCCGAGGAGTCAGGAAATTACCAATGATTGGACTCTCTTAGGTGAGAGGCTGGTTGTATGATCTCGGTGGCCTGATTCATGAGTTCTCGGATTGCTTGTTCCCGTCCTGCCTAACACTTCTGGGAATCATTCAAGGCCTGTCTCTGTTGGGTGTGTTGGCTCTCCTGAATAGGGACCCCACATGATAGCTGTTTTGACGGGATGACGTTGCAAGACACCATGTCGAACGGGTTCTTTGGGCGAGGAGCTGTGTGAAATGCAGAGCTCCATGTTCCCCCCATCCCCTGATATGGACTCCTTCAAGAGCGCCCCCGATGTGGTGGCGCAGCTGGTGCAGCACATGAAGGTAGGTTATCTCCATGTTTCCTTTATGCCTCTTGGGTCGCTGTTGCCACACCAAAGGAAGAGCTTCCAGGTCAATGTGACGCAAGAGGACACCTATTTTCTTTACGTGGTATACATACCCATCGTAGGGCAGGAAGCCTGATTTCAGCTAGTGGATGGTTGTCCATATATTGTAGCAGATGACTTCATGCATTCTTCCATCAACTTTCTAGGTATTTTGAATTGAGAGGAGGTTGTGGGCCAAAACATAACTGTTACATCATCCCTGGAAAGTCGTTTCCTCAGGTGCAACATGTCAGCATACCCCTCCACTAGTGATTCCTCTACCTAGTCAGCCCAACTGAGGTGCTCACTGATATCATGGACAAGGGCAGTGGGACAGGTAGGTATCGAAGTATCATGTGGGATATTCCGAGGTGGTTGAGAAGAGGAACGTTGCCCCGTAACGTCTCCCGATTGAGGAAGGGTGTCGTTGGCAACTAGCTGGGATTCTGACATGCTTGATGTCATCCTCCTGAGTGCCTTGACATATGAGGGCTTTTCTATGATTGATTCTTTAGGGGGGAGAACCTTCCTATCGATATGATATGTCATTGCGGGGAGGAACATTGCAACGGCGATTGCAATGGTGAGGAATACAATTACTTCTTGATGTCTCATAGCATAGAGGAATTTTGTAGAGCATACCTTGGGGAGGACCTCCAAGGCATGTCACAACAAGGGGAGGACCTTCTGGCTGCATAGCATTGTTATGGGGAGGGCCTTCACAACAACTTCAATAATGGTGAGGATGACCATCATGGTTTGACTTTCTATGTGCATCCTGGGGAGGACCTTCAAGTCACACTGCAACTAAGGGAGGACCTTCTTGTTGCATGGGGCCACTGCATGGAGGGCATTAGTAATGGTTGTCGTTGTGGCGAATACTAACATAACAGATTCTACAATAGCGAGGACTTCCATTGCAGCTTCCTTAGGGAGAATATTTGTGTGTTACACCCTGGGGAGTGCCTTCAGAATGTACCGCAACGAGGGGAGGGCCTTCTTATTATGTGACGTCTCTACATGGAGGACCTCCATTATCAAGGTGGTGAGGACTACCATCGTGATATGATGCCCGACTTCGCGGAGTGTCATTGGAACGTAACCCTTGGGGAGGACCTTAAGGGTAGGCAACATCATGGAGAGGGACTTCTTGTCGTGATGAGATGTCACTACGGGGAGGGCCTTTGCAGTTGCAACTATGATAGCGAGGACTGCTATCATAATATGTGGTCCCACTGCATGGAGAGTGCTTGCAGTGTATACCTTGGGGAGGACCTTCAGGGTGGACCACAGAAAGTGGAATGCCTTCTTGCTGCTCGATCTTCTGGTCACACGTAGGTCTGCCGTAACTCGTATCAAAAGAGAAGCACTTTTGATCAATCATTATATGCCTATAGGGGAGGCCCCTGTAGGTTCTCTGGGGAGGTCCTTCAGAGCTACTGGTAGCGATAGTGCGGGGAGGACCTTTTCAATTTCTACTACCACTCCCATAACATGGTATTGAGTGGGCAGGGTTCTATGCCTTCGATATGTCCATAGCGGCATTGGGAACCCCAGCTTCTAGCAGGGAGAAGTCATGAACCCACTCTTTATTTTCCGGCTTCTTTCGGCACATTTGGGTTTCTTTCCTGCCTGTAGCGGGGACCGTATGCTATTGAAAATTGCCTTCACCTTTGGGTCCCTCTCTAATTGGGTCCGGTGATGTTGCTGGGATACGCCGACGAACATCTTGATTTTTTGTAGGGATATATGCCTTATCTGGATCATCCTCATTGATAGATGGGTGTCCCCCATTTAGAACGAGTGAAGATGCTTTATCTGGTTGTCCTTATATCATGGAATATAGCCGGTGACCCTCCTGGGCAGAAGCAGGGATGAAGATTGGCTCCGAGGTGGCTATCTCATCTCTTTGATGAGTCTTCTAAATTTGGGAGATGAGCTCACGGGCCTGTGTCCTTGTTGTTTCCGTTGACACAATCACATTCTGGAAATTATGAAAGATATGATCTTGGATCGATACCTACCCCTCCATCACTGCCCGAATATGCAGAGAGACATATTTGGATTGAATGGGAATGAAGGCCCATTCCGATATCGGAGTAGTAATATCCAGCTCTGGTCCTACAATGGTCAGTGGGTATTGAAAATTCTCTTGTGTCGGGGCAGGTGAACGAATATTCCCCTGTGCCGGGATATGCCGTTTTATATCTCCATTTGATGGAGCTTTGGGATGGTGGAATTTACTTGCATCCACAAGGAGCTGGCCTTGCATATGATGGTTTCCCACCATATCGAGTCGGTGGACTTTGTTGGTAGGGAGACATGACCGTCTATTAATTGCCTCCACATCTAAATGGTGGTCTTTGATGATTTCTACCATGCCAGGATGGTAGGCGTCAAGAGCATCTGCTAGGATATGGTCCTGCAAGAGCTGGGTCGCCACCATATTGTGTTGTTGGGATTCACGACCTTGGGCAGAGAGAGGTGCATGCAGGGTAGGTGTCATCCTGTGTGACCAACAAGCTTGATGGAGCCATGTGGGGATGTGCGTATGCTCGTATGATGTCTCCATGTCTGGATGGATGGATTTAAAGGATCAAACAATTGTATGTCCCTGTTTGTGATATGTCTCTATGACCAGGTAGCAGAGCTCCTCCTCAGGGACAATGATGATGAACGGTCCCTGGTTGTAGATTTTCCGCCCTCTTCGGGTGGTCGGAGGGGAAGAGGCTCAGGGAGCATGGTCCTGGATCCTCAAGGTGACATCCTCCTTATCGTGAGGATGTTGAGTCGCGGTGTAACCGTGATGACATCTTCCAGCGTGGAACTTGGAGTGGAGCCCATTTTAGTGGGCATGAAGTTCTCAGCATCGACCTCATATGCATCCCTAACATAAGGGAGGTACCCAATGTCTCGTTCTGGGGAAAGACTCCCGAAATTGTTTGAGACGGTAATAGGGGCCTTCTGGATATGATTTTGTGGCCGTTTTTGGGCAGGTGACTCGTGAGTCTTGGTGGATTGGAGGGCGTTCATGGTCGCGTCCACCATTTGGAGAGTACCATTCAAGTGGTACTCTCAGATCAATGCATCTGAGACCAAGAATTGAAGACGCTGAGTTGGTAATGGGGTCCTCTGGTCATTGAATTTTAGGAATCACGTGGTTGTGAGTTCCTTCGTGACACCATTGGATCGATGGGAGTTCTGATTGGTACCTGTAAAATATTTTAGAAAATACAACAGCAAACTAGTCAAAGCCGCATCTCATAAACCCATGCATAATTAATGGCATTGCTTGTCCCTCCTTGTGAGTATAAAGGTGGAATAGGGTGGGATTAGGTTATATCTGGCATTATTAGTTAAATATTCACATCGGTTTTACCATTTTTTTTCTCACGGCGCACGACAGGGTTATGGGGGAAAAACGTGCGCTACACCACAGTTGATTAGACAATATTTGGTTTTGCATAATCACTCATATCGGGTATATTGTTTTCGCCTCAAAACGCCCAATGGTTCCATATCCAACAATATGTGGACCGATTTTCCAAAGTCAGGAATTCGCTGGGTGGTTGGACCAGTGCTGCTTAAGATCTCAAAATGGTCGTGAGGATGGGAAGTCAGGCTCATCACACACTTTGGGGGGGGGGTTATTGCATATTTTAGTATTCTCTTATAGATTTAAGACATATTAATCTATTCACGAATATTTGGTTTATACGCAAGCATAGTATATATAGATTACTCTTGGTTGGGAATGGTCCGCTGGACGCAGGGGTTCAAAATCATTTATGCCCGAGGTTTACCATCCCTCGATGGATTAATGAGCTTGAGGATACAAGAATCATAGAGACAAAACTGGATTAAATCCTCATAACCAGGCACTCTGGAGTTTATTTTCATCTAGGGGGACAAATAAAAACTTTAGATTTTGGATCGAACCCGTGGTATGGGCCTCCTACATATCCCAGTGAGAGGAATCAGAATTCACGTAGTTCGGTTTGGTATAGGTCTTAAGCTCTAGGATGCCCGGGGATTGTGCGGTGAACTGACGTGAAGATGGTCGGATCAACATGGTTTTGAGCTTGAAAGACGAGGTGGCTTCCAACGTACCCTGCCTAGGAGACATGGATCAATTTCCCCATAGTTCGGATGGGGGTGTTCGAGAATCGTCCTAAATGTGGACCTGAGGTTCTGATGGTGATCGGGCTTGACCCACTTGGAGGCTTCCTAGATATCCCTGTGGTGGGGAATCAAAGTCCAAATAGTTATAATGGGGATGGTTCTTATGATCTGAGGTAGACAAATGTGCAAGTAAACTGACATAAGGGGGGGGTCAGAATGACCGATTGTTGGGCTTGAACCTCGAGGAGGATTCTACGTACCTTGCCTAGGAGACATGGATCAAAGACCATGTTGTTCGGATGGGTATGGTGTCAGGGCTAGATGATTACTCTAAGACTACGTGAGTCATGATCGGTGTGAGAAATAAGATGTAGTCGAGACCTGAAAATCGCGTCAAGAAAGGTGCATCCGTGGGAAGCGGAGTGGGGCTTACACATGGAGCAGCCCGGAAAGTTGGGGCTTACTCGAGAGGAATGCACATGTACTACTAAGGATCGACACTAATGGATGGGGTTACACAAGGTTGTTTCCCAGGTGTCTTTCTCATGGATGTCCATTAGGGAATCTCAACTCACAGGTAGGTCGAGGAATTTAATTGAGGTCTACACGTATGCGCGAGTGCACAAGCGGGATAATTCCAAGGGTGTTGTAATCAGTCCAAACAAAGGGAGGTGAAATGTTTGAATAACATGCCTAACACTCGGAACACGGTGAGGGTGGCATGAATATGGAGGAAAAATGTTGACCATGTTCAAAACATAGCATCCCTATTGCATTAGCCTGAAATGGGGACAAGCTAATGAGGGTCTACTGGTTACAATGTTCGAAACACAAGACCTGACTCAAGCTATCATCCAAAGAATTCCAGGGAGTTGGACCAGGATGGTAGGTGAGTCGATGCAGCATGGTTCTAGTCCATTAGGGGGTCCCTTCAGACATGGAAGAGTATGAATATCTGAATGGAGGACACACAAAGCGTGGGATAGAGTGATGGAATTTTTGAACAGATTCCAACGCTCTTGAAATCACGCCACTGTGATCATGGCATTGGGAATCCTATGCTTGGAGAATGAGGCATCTTTTGATTCAAGAAAGATGTATCCTATGTTTGGAACATAAGGATTACTACAGTTTAAAGTCATGTTGATAGGACTAAAGACATCATAGTTTAATGTCATGTTGCTGGGACAATTTCCATATATTTTACCTTCATATGGATAGGATGAGTGCCAAACAGCTTAACGTCATGCGGTCAGGATGATTAGGTAGGAGATACATAGAAATAGTTAGTGTGGGACATATGCAAGGGCATCCCTTTCTGGATTATTCTATCAAATGGTCCTTGGTAATGGGGTTATAGGAGAGTCATGGGGAGTTGGTAGAATCATGACATGTATAGGATGAATGTTGGGGCGGTGAAAGGGTGCAATTTAAAATACTATTGACCAAACATGAAAATTTCACAGTGAGACTCCCCATTTTTCTACGAGGTCTATGACGGTTAGTGAAGGGAACGAACCGATGGGTTGGGACCACAGCCCGGTAGTGACCCCGAGCAGGGGAGCAGGGGTGTAGCCCCCACGGTATGGACCAGCGAGTGCATGGGGTTTTCTGCATGGGTGGGCCGCATAGGAGTTGGCGGTGGAGAGCTGGCCGCGAGGGACTGGTCGCGATAGAGCTGGCCACGTAAGGTGTCCGCGGCAGAGCGAGCCACGTAGGAGCTGGCCACGAAGGCGGTATCCCTAGAAGAGTCGGCCTTGTAGGACCAACCGCGAAGAGGCTGTCCGTGAAGGGTGTCCACAGATGAGATGGCCACAGAGGAGGCGGGCTGCCTAAGATGTCCTCGAATGAAATGTCTGCTAAGGGTTAGCCGTGGAGGATCTATCCATGATGGGATTCCATAGATGAGATGGCCTTGGAGGAAATGGCCATAGAGGGCCTCTGCAAAGGGGTTGGCACCCATACTACATCATGCCTGTGGAGGGGTTTTCGACTCCATTTCACGAACGATGTTTGTCTGCGGAGGGGGTTGATGCAAAGGAGATGTCCAAGGAAGGACTATCCGCGAATGAAATGTCCGCATGTGGTTGGTGGTTTTTTTCTCCTCTATGTGGAAGATTTCATCCGCATACGATATGGAATCCATGGATGGTTAAAGAACTTTACCGCTGGAAGCAATTTCTCCCGCATCTCCCCCGAGTTTTCACCCATCCTTCCTCCTCAATTTTGGGTGCCCCTCGGTGACTATTTATAGAGTTACAAAGAGGATGTATTGGTGGGAACAAGAGAAATTTTATGGGAGCGCATGAAGGAATCCCCACCCGCGGATGACTAGGTCAACCAGGGACTTTTGGAACCGAGATTCACGGAGTTTCTCTGCGCCCATGCACCTCCCCACTTCTGTTCCGCGAACAACAGTGCACGCGGTCTGAGCTAGTTGACACGGTTCGCGGCCAGGGCAGTTCGTGTCAGTGGACCATTATGGTGCCCGTCTTGCTTCACGGTCACAGAGGATCCCAGCCACTATTCCGCGAAAAACATCATTCTGTGGTGGTGGAAGGTGCTGGCTTTATTGGCGGGTTCCTTGGTTCACCCACGTGTAGGAACTCCACCCCCATTTTGAAAACGACAATGTCTGCAGGAGGTCAGTTCGTTGAACCGGCCACATACTATTACTGGAAGCCCGTGTGAGGACCGGTTCGGTCCGCTTCCAGGTTGTGGGGTAATTTGAATTCCCCTTGGCAGAATTTTTAGGACCCTACATTCCGAAAAGTAAATTTTTTGTAATATGTTCTACAAAATGTTATAACATTAACTTTGAAATACAAAAATGAGTGTTCTATATTTAACAAGTATGATGTTAACATTTTTTACCATATAATAAATCATTTTTTTATTAATTAATTTTATTAAAATATTATTTATTTTTTTAACAAAAAACCCATATTTCCTTAGTTCAAATTAATTTATATTTTAATTTTGTTTGTAATAAATATGGTATGTATACATCGAAATATGTTTTTAATATATCTTTAAAAGATTTTGTAAAGGATTTTATGATGAAAAGGTGGAAGATAATAATGTTTTTTCATGATTTTTTACTATGGAATAAATAATATTATGTGTTACCTTGAGATTTATTATACAATTAGTTATTTAAATATATCATATAAAAATGGTCACCTTCATATAGCTATATAATTCCTTACATAATGATTTATAATTTAAATGGATAGAATGAGGGTGTTGTCTCGGGTGTTTTATCCGATTAATTTTACTAGAATAAATTGATTTTTGACATGAGTCTGATATAAGTTATGAATTGTATTATCTATTTTACCTAAAACATTTCCAATTCATTTTTTGGATTTTTATTATTCTCATTGACAAAAAAGTGTGTTTTCAAAAATGATATTAATTAATTTATACTCAAAAATAATAATGTTGATCGAATAAAAATTTCATGTGTTTTTAGGTTTTCACTAGTGTAATGGATTTCATAACATTATATTATTAACTGATATTTATTGTTTTCTCATCCAAAATTCTAAAATATATTTTGACAATGCATAAGAATGAGAAAAAAAATAATGTAAAACATTTTGATATTAACGTTGAAATCAATGAAAACGAATTCCATTAAAATGAAATTATGTTTTTTAAAAAATAGATACTATTAAGAAGATTCAATTTTGAAATAGTATTTCCGAATTCACTAAAATTCATCACCTAAATGGTCATTGGTTATTCAAGTGATCAATTTTTTTTAAATGTAATTTTTTTATGGATTGTATTTGAGAATGTATATCTGTATCAATAAATTAATTTTAATTATTATGTATTTATCCCTGTATTTAATAGTTTTTGTTGGGGATTTTTATAACTGGTATCCAAAAATGGATTAGATATATTTTGGATATATGGATGTTTTTATTTGAGGTTTTTTAAAGAGTTGTGAATAAAATTTTGGGGTATGAGTTTAAGATTGATCATATATTAAAAGGCATTGACATCCCTTTTAAGGTTATAAGTGATGTGATTTTGATGTTAATAATGATATTTTTTGTGGTTGTTTTATTATTTTAAGGGATATATATCCCATATGATTATTTTGTTAAATTATTTCAGAAAAATGTTATTATATTTTTTGGATTTATTATGAAAGTTTTGACATACCGCTTAAGGTTAAAATATTATTTAATATTGATGTTTTAAATGTTATTTTTTAGTATTCTGAACAATTTTTATACAATATTTTTGGAATTATGTTGATATATAATTATTAAAATGGAAAAACTAATTATTATGGACAACTCATTACATATAGAAAATACATGGTTCCTGAACCCACAAATGAATTGAGGAAATAGTGCAATTCCTACCACTAGACAGCTTGATGTCTATATTTGTTTGATTATTTTTTTACATAAATGGTTTAATAAATAAGTATAATGTTGTTTTTCGGAAAAAAAATTTAATCTTACATGTAAACAATGGATTGAGAATTTATTCAAGGATTTAGTGATAAATGTTATTTCAAAAGAATATAATTATAATTTTGTATTAAAATATAACATTAAGAAAGAAATTATCGTGAAATTTTATTTTAATAAATATTGAATTTTATTTTCGACTAATATATATTATTAATGTGGAATTATGGTGATTAGTTAAGTTATAAATATAATTATAAAATTGTGTTTCTCATATTATTAAGACATATAAAATATTTAGATAAATGAATTTATGTGGGACTCATGTTGATTGGGGAAAATGAATTATTCATAATAGAAGAATTTGTTATAAAGTCCTTATATTTTTAAGAATTTGAATACTTTTAGTAATGTTATGAATAATTTTATGGTTCAATACATACCAAAAAATATAATATAAAACATTTGATATTATTGATGTGGTTATTGAGATTAATGATGGATTTATTTTTTTGATGTAATTTTGTTTTTAAAAATTATCGTATCTTGTGGTAACCATTTCAATTTTATTTAATATTAAATTAGAGGTGGAATGTATTGTTATCCATTTGTGGATTATGTGATCCTTTAAGTGTTTATTTATTATCATTAGACATGAAATGTTCATCTTGAATGATCTTCGTTTGTTTAAAAATATCAGAATTGTGTAGAAAAATGTTGAAGGATGTAATTATAATTATTATGTAAGTATACTTAGATATTAGTAAGGTATTGTTATGTAATTGTTTTCCTTATCTATAGTAATGGAGTCATGAAATAAATAATTTCTCTCATTTCCACCATTTATAAAGAATCAATTTTCCTTACCACACCACATTAATTTATGGACTTTTTCTTATTAACTTCACCATGATCATTAAAATTCATCACAATACTATAACCTGTCTCCGTCTATAATTAATTGGACAATAAAAGTTTCATCCATCTTCTTATTTTCACTCACACTAATTTTATCCAATTTGTGAACCAAGATATATTTCCATCCCATTTACATTCATATCTCTTTTCTTTTATTTTAATGATATCATTATTCAACAAATATTATGTCATGGGATTTCAAAAAATAAAATTTTAAATGTCAAAAGCATTATTACTAATCATTAGTGAAACATTTGAGGATTAAATTTATAAAAGGGAATGGGAATTTAATATTATTATATTATAAAAGAACCCTTTTTTTGATGGAATATACACCACAAAACAATGATATCAAATAAACCATGTAAAAATAATATTTAAATTTAATAATTATAACATTATAGATAAATTAGTGAGTGTGAATATGATTAACAAAATTGTTATATATAAATATATATAAAGGTCATACTCAATAAAATATGATGGATATTTTCTTAGTAAATAATCACCAAATTTTCAGTAAAGTCCTTTTATTCCAAAAAATAACTTTTATTTATATTTGTGAGTGATCATTATAATTTATTTATAAATTTTTTATAAAATTAATTTCACAAAATCAGAATAATTCATAGAATGGTCATAAGAAAATTAATATGTAGTAAAATACTGTTATATTTTTAGAAAATATTTATATATTTGAGAATATTGAAAAATATCATTTTTTTGAAATACTATAATTCAGTTTCAATAAAATTTATCAATATTCTATGATTTTAATCTAAAAGTAAAATATTTATTGTAATACAACAAAAATCAATGATTAGGACCTTGTATTTGATAGTGTGTACAAAACATGACACAAAACATGTATGGTAATATAATATCATGATAATTTAGAATATATTTACTATATAAAATAAAATTTATATATTTAAAAGCCTGAAACCCTGCTTTTGTGTGAATTACAAGCAAGTGAGACCTTCTTCAATGTCATGCATTACATGGAATCGAACAATAATATATTTTTAAAATATAATGAGATATAATTCATCTATTTAATTAGTAGTTATGAATAGTAATAAATAACATATATAAATTATGTTTTATAAAACTATATAATTAAATAATGTGTTACAACTTAACTTTAAATGAATATAAGAAGCAATTGTATAAAAACTGGATATTTTTCTTTAAAAAAAGTCTATGAAAAAAACGTTATTTTACACTAATATATTATATTCATTTATATTTTCATTTGATTATTATTATATATAAATATTATAAACAATAAAATAATTGTTATAATATTCCATTTGGATTAATAGGAAGCATATTTGAAAAAACTCTATTTTTCCTAAAAAACATATTTTTTATGAATTCAATTTTTCCACTTTTTAATGGTAAACATATTATAAATCTGACATTTGAGACATTAATTTATTTAATACTTAAAATGAACTACATATTTTAAATATAATCATAGTAAATAAGTTTGGTGTGACATATTATAATTTCTATGTAATGTTTTGAAATTATATTGAATTATTTCATGACTGTGAAATCTGACAGCACCTAATGCTAAAGTCATGAGAGCCCAAAATGGAATTTTGAACTTTTTTAAGGTACTTTTAGTAAATGTGTGAGTGGGATTTATTTTCTTTTGAACCATAACTATTATCGAAAATTTGAGGGAACTGTTGAATTTAGAATACTGGGATTCTCCTAGAAATGAATTATCTTGGGAAGGAAATGGCCAAGAAGAAAAGTTATTTTTCAGACATTTTTCAAAAAAATAATAAAATAATTTAATATAATTATTTGGTTTTGTTTCTTAATTTTGAGTGGCAGAAGTTGACATACTAGGGCAGTGATAAGGCAATGATGATGCACCTCAACAATGCTCATTAATGGCTCATTGAACATGTAAAATAATAACACATTAATTACTCCCAACAACACCACTATTTCTTAAATAAAATAGCATAACACTGCGACATCACATAATAATGGGAAGGCTACAACATGAACATATTTATTTTTTGAAACACTTGGAAAATTATGCATTAAAAATTTAGGGGATTCATTAGTGAACCTCTAACGGACTTCCACCATAGTAAAGAGCAAATAACCCTAGTGGGACTATATATTATTCATCACACCATTTGAATATCAGATCTGAGAAGTGACACCGACGTCTTAACACCAAGAGAATGAATGTGCAGCAATGAACATCAATGAGGTAGGGGTTTTTGAGTAGTTGTTATTCTATGTTCTTTTCTAGAAATGACGAACGTGGGTCATCGCACGTATAAGTTTACTCTTCATTATTGAATTTAAGAAGGTGGGTGTTTTGTTGACAGGGATTTAATTTCGTGGTTCAATTCATTGCATTTTACCATTGAAAGAATACTCCCCAAACATCCCCAATAATTAAACCCTCTAACACTGAGGGTTTAGGAGGACAAGAACAAAGGACCGGACCCCTCTATTTTTTCCACCTGGGGAACAATTTTTCTGATGCGATGGAATTTAAGCATCGATGGATTCATGGTAAAAAAGGATGCTCCCTAGATGTTGTGGGTGTAGGCAGCACGAAGAACCTTCCACTGTGGTGCAGCCGGTGGTCTACTAAAGGACACACCGATGTATTGTTTCCTGCAACAGTAGCATGCGGTGGCAGAAGAAGAACACGCAAACTGCATGATGAACGACAAGAGTAGGCTGATAGCCGCAACGGTTTCCAGGTGGAGTGGTTCTCCCCAGTGGTGCGCCGGTATGGTGGAAGTTGTAGCAGATCGAACTACTATGCTGGAGACTTGCGGTGCCATCATGGTGTTGTGTTGACTGAGGTCAACCCGCTGACTCAGTCTGTGGGTGAGGGGGAGGGCAGCCAGTCATCACCTATTACGGGGGAGTGAAAGAGCATCTTGTTCCATGCCATATGTGCTTGGACAAGGAGGGGCATGTTGTTTCACTATGTCACAAACACATCCCAACATCCGGTCACGTGGTCAGTCATTGGTCTAGCTGGTCCCCACATCCTAGTTGTCCGGACATGCAACATCAAGTTGGACCCATGCCCAGTAGGCCAGATCTACACTAGAGGTCCGGACCTACATCGTTATGCTGGAAATGTACCCCTTCAGTCTAGGATGGAGGAGTTCTGGTTTCCATGTGACCCAATAGGATAGCCCTTACTCTAAATTAGGTCAGTTCCAGTCAGACCTATTGGAATTGGACCATAGGCAATGACAAAATAGACTGACCTCGACCCATACCAGGTCATTTTGATTCCATATAAATAAACAGGGGTATGTGGAACCCCTGGTCTGGGTCGGTCGGGTTGATCTGACTGGGTCGGACTAGGCCCAGTCTCAGCCAACCCCATGGTTACTAAAATGTACATAGCCTGCAAACTGCACGTCCGATTGATGGAACATTTTCGTTTTTGGGAATCTCATATAGATAATGATCTTTTGAATTCTTTTTGATGTCTTTAATATATGTCAAGATTTGATAATTGGCTTGCATAGAAGTTCTCTGAAGCGCACTTTTTAGGGAACCTCGTGGATGGATCAAAACCTGATGACTTCTCAATGACATCTCAGTGGGAAGAGGTTCGATGTGACATGATAGGACCATTTTGGGTAGAGAATCTTTGTGACCTGACAGGCACATGATACTCGAGATGCGGTGTTCCTCGGTTTGTCCAAGGTGGGAAGCGGCTCTATGTGACCATGCAGGCCCATTTTATGGAGTGGTTATGTATGACCAAGAATACCTATGGTATTAATCAGAGATTATTACCACAACAGTCCAAGTTTAGTGTGAAGAAACACTATTTGACCTAGAAGGCCCACTATACTAAATAGAGAAGGAGTCCTCCAGCGGCTGGGGAATTCGATGTTTGTGAATGACAGTGCTATAGTTACCATAATATAATTTACCATGTTTGAAGTGTGTAATATATGGGGCGTTGCACTGGAAAATTGTTGTGTGGTATTTCTTTTTTTGTTTTGGGGTTGTTATTTTGTACTATGTTACACCCCCTCTACATAGGCTTCACCCACACGTGTTGGTTCGGGTGCATATGACCAACGTTTCGACATGGGTGCTCATGAAGACAGGACGAACAATTGATTTGATAGTGGATGTGGTGACCTAGGTCTAGGAGGGGCCCAGTAGGACCAAGAGAACAAGACATACTACTTCCTCTTCTAGTAGCATCAGTACTATCATGATAAGGTGGTGTTTACTGCTGATAGATGTCAATGATTTCTTTTCTGTAGTTTCAATTTTCAGTTCCTTGTTGGGTTTGTATTCTGGCCCACTTACTTTTAGTTGTACTTGCACTCAACATTGATTAATTTGTAATATTTCCCCTTTTCAGTGTGTTGGTATGTGGTTGGGTGTGTTCATGTGCATATAGGTAATTAGTAAAATTTCACCCTTGTCCATGTTGATGCCTTCAGTGCGAATCGCCATCCCATAGCCTTCGGGAGGTGGGATTGAGGTAGTCACAACACAGGCCACATGGGATGTGTCGTGACAAAGTGGTTTCAAAGAGTGGTCAATTCCGCATCATAGACTCGAAGTATGATTTTTTATTTTTGGGAAAATATTTAAGTGTTTCGAGTTCATCTTTTTTATTATTGGAGTCCAGTGTTGGTGTGGAATACGTATTCTTACACCAGGACCTTCAATTTGGTTTTCGACTCAATACATGAAAAGAGTTTTTTCATAAGTGTCTCCTAATTTCTGAATAAGAATCAAATCACTAAATATAAACTTCTTATTAATGTACATTTTGAGCTATCTCAGGAAGCCTTCCCCAGGATTACTAGCCAGGATCCTATTACGAGGTTGTGAGGACATCCTGCCTAGTGAGGATGCATCCTTTTAGAGACAAGTTCATGAGATGGCCCCACCGGGTGCTGCACCAGTGCTACCACCACTCGATTGTCAGCATCTACTATCGGCGGATCTGGTAGAGGATGTTCGAAGCCTCAGTACAGAAAATGAGTTTCATAGATAAATAATTCCTTTGTTCAAGGTATAGATGAATCATTAGGTTTCATAGGACATGATGGAAGTTGTGATATGGGTCATCTTCATAATGAGGACACTTCCTTAACAGATGGAGATCATGGCACCGAGCCTTCTATAGGGTTCGAAAGGGAGATGAAAGAGCATGACCATATATACTCACCATGAGGTTACTCTCACTTATGTTGACTTCGATTGTCTTTTCCATGATGATTTTTCCCAGTGACATTGTGCTATATGCACATTCAAGAGATGATTCACCTACAATAGGGATGCATGATAGTGGATATGTACTCAATGAGGTTCACAGAGCTTTCTTGCTACTCTATAGATATGTTGTAAAACATTAACGTTAATGCTCGACCCTTCTATAAGGGACACTGGAATGATATCATGGCATTAGTGTTGTCTATTGGCATCACTACCTTGGATAGAGTGTTGAACTGAGCCCTTCTTGTAGTGATCTTCTTAGTCGTATAGGCACCGACATCTAGAGTTTCCAGAAAACCCTGCGTGGCTATGTCATTAGAGGGTAGTAGACTACAGACATGGGGGCCATAGCTGGATCTTTCTATTAGAAGATAACCCCATGAATTATGGTTGGTTGTTTGGGGCTCCTAGTTTGGAAGAAATCTGTAGGAAGACAATATGTGCAACACATGCAGTGGGCATTGAAACATGGCGTGTGATTGACTTTCCCATCGTACATTTGACTGGAAGTCTATCAAGGGTCCTCCAAGGCATTGAATGTGGTACAAGCGAGGAGGTATGTAGGGTGGAGGAAATGGTAGTGGAGTTAGATGAGCGGAATGCAGTGGGATATAGTTTGAGATGTTACTTTTTCCACCACCTAGTGGTCTACCCCAACCATAGAGAGTAGGTTGATTGGGGCGACCTATGCTTCAGGCTGCATAGGCATACAACCATGACTCTCCAGATATGATCTAAGGTACAATTTATTTCTTCTCCACCCTAGCTCTAATAATTATAGACACAGGTTCTAGTCACTCATTCCTTCACACAGCTCTCATTTGGGTATCAAAGATTCTGGCCAAGCTGTTTGCATGATCATTACTTCTAGAGACTCCTAAAAGGGACGATATGATAATTACACACTGCTACTGGTAGTGTGAGCTTACTTTAGGAGGGGAGAGCATCAAAATGGATCTCCAACTAGCAGCATCGAGGCCATTAAATTTCATCTCGGGTATGGAATGTTTATCCACAAGCATGCTCATATCGAATGTTTTAGGAGTATGATACAGTGTTTCCACACTGATGGGACCAGGTTTTTCTTTACCAGAGAAAATGAAACCCTTGTAGCGCAGGTTGGACTCTCTCGGAGGAGGGTGAATCCGATCAGTCACCAGTTCTCTAGCCTCACCCTCAGTGCAGTGGAGGAGAGGATTCCATGAAATCTTTTTGTGGTGGACAAGAACTAGGATATTTTTCATGATGAGATTCAGAGACTACCTCCTTGTAGAGAGGTAGAAATTTATGTCAACCTATACCCCGAGATGGAACCAATATCCAAACCGGAATATCTAATGGAGCACATAGAGCTTCACAAATTGATGGTACAGCTATAGGACATGCATGAGAAGGAGATCATAAGACCCGGTGTTTCACCATGGACAACCACAATGCTTTTTCCCAAGAAGGCAGATAAGAGTTTCAGGATGTTTGTGGACTTATGGCACCTGAACCAGGTGACCATGAAGAAAATGTTCCCACGGATGGGAATTGAGGACCTCTTCAACCAGATGCAGGGGGAAATGTGGTTCTCATTGATAGACTTCTGTTTGGGCTACCATTAGCTTCAGGTATGAGATATTTTTTTAAGAGAATATGGACTTAATGATCCATTATAACCACTATGAGTTCCTGGTGAATCATTTTGACACGAAAAATTCTACAAATGTGTTTATGGGCCTCATGAACATGATCTTACATCCCTACATTTACCAGTGCATTGTGGTCTTTATCGATTAAGACTTGGTGTATTCAGTGTCAGAGGATCAGCAAGCTGCACATAAGTAGATAGTCCTGGATACACACCGAGAGAATTATCTTTATGGTAATATCATGATGTGTCAATTATAGATATGGGAGTCCCACTTTCTTGGACACATCATATTTAAGTCTAGAGTTCCACTAGATCCGGTAATTATAGATGCATTTCTTGCTTGGGAGCCACACAAGAGTGTGACTAAGGTGAAAGTCTACTTGGGGAAGGCCGGATACTATCATATTTTCATGCTGGAATTTTACAGAGTATCAACACCCTTTTCATCACAGACACAGAAGGGACAACCCATCGTGAGGAAAGAGAATTGACTTTTGAGTTTCGAGGAGCTGAGGTCGAAATTGAATAATACCCCTATATTGAGACTGTCCTAGGAGGGAGTGGGTTATGTAATTTACCTAGATGCATCAAGGATCAGACTAGGTTTTGTCCTAATGTATGAGCGAGCAGTGATTTCCTATGGCTCGCGATAGTTGATGAAACAAGAGCCTAACTATGTGAAACTTGACCTGGAGTAAGAAACAATGGTCTCTACCTTGATGACATGGAATAACTAATTGATGGGGGAGTGGTTCACAGTTTACTAGGACCATGGAATCTTAATTATATATTCTCCTAGAATGACCTAAACATTGGACAATGTAAATGGGTATATTTTCTCTAGGACTATAATTTTAAGATATTTAAACTCTTAGAAAGTTGAATGTGGAGGAAAATGAGCTTAATGGGAGGACCAGGTTGTAGCTGTTGAGTGAGGAAAAAGAGTAGCTATCCATGATGTAGATATACCTTGTGGAGGATGGTTAGGTTGTTTACCCCCACATTATGTTTTTTACACCCCTACTCGCACAACTAGTCAGGGAGGCATAGCTGGGGGATGTTGACTACAAGGCCTGAAGATCTCAAATACCCTCTGGACAGGCTCAAGATGGAATTTGGATTGGTGGGGAGAACAACATCCTTTTCCTTGGGCACGTTGTAGTACGAGTTGTGTTGTAGGAGTAGATATTGAGAGAGTTTAATACTTCCCCTCTAGCAGTACATCCTAGACTAGTAATGATATTCCAGGACCTCTAACGTTAGTACAGGTGGCTAGGGATGTAGAAAGTAGTAGCCAATATCGTTTTAGAATGCCACACTTGTTAGTAAGTGAAGGCCAAGATTCACGTTCCTGCGGGCTCCATTCATCCATTCGATGTACTAGAGTAGAAATGGGAGGGTATCTTAATGGAATTAGTGACGGGGTTACCACATACGTCTAGATTTCTTGACGTTATTTGGGTGATCATGGAATTACTCAACAATTAAACTCACATTACACCTATCTAGGAGAAGATAAATATAGTGGTTTGGAGGCACATCTACATCCATGATATAGTGTGTCTTGATGGGGAGAATTTTATGATCATATCAGATTGTTTTCCCACATTTAATCTTTGTTGTGGAAATGATTACTGTAGGCATTTGGGACACAGATGCATCCGAGAATAACTCTTCATCCCCATTCAGATGGTCAGACCGAGTAGAACATTCTGACCATAGAGGACTTTCCTCGTGCTTATATCATAGACATTGGTCATAGTTGGGAGGACCACCTTCCACTATAGGAGTTTCATACAACAATATATATCACTATACTATTGGAATGACACTATATGAGACCTTGTATAGGAACCCATTCATATCACCCATATACTGGATAGAACATGGGGTGTCAGCACTCATGGGTCCAATGATGGTATGGGCTACCACAGAAATGGTGCAGATCTTCGAGGAATTGATGAGGACAACACCAAGTAGGCAAAAGTCTTATGCTGACAAGAGACAGAGAACCTTGTAGATTTAGGAGGGAGATAATGTGTTCCTTTTGGTCTCACCCTGATGAGAATTGAAAATATTTTGTTGGGATGGTAAGCTATCACCATTGTTCATATGTTCTTTGTAGATCCTGAGAATATTTGACAAGGTAGCGTAACCCGAGATCTCCCCCCCTCAAATAGACAAGGTTCATGATGTTTTCCATGTGTCGTAGATGAGGAGGTAATGAATGATCCATTGCACGTCATCAAATTGGGGGGAGAGCTGGAAATTGATGATGGGGAAATGTTTGTGGAGTCCCCATTAGAGATAGAGGATCGAAAGGATCAGGACCTACACAGATGGTCGATTCTTCTAGTGTGTGTCTGATGGTAGCATGAGAATTAATGGGATAGAACAAGGTAGTGGGAGGACCATATTCATTATCATAACACCCATATTTTTATTCAGTTATTATTTTGTATTTCAGGGACATAAATTCCTATGGTGGAGAGAATGTCATGTCTCAGAATATCCATGTAATTTCTTTTATTTATATGAATTATTTCGAGACCGCTATGTTTGACTACACCTGATTCTAAGGTCCTGAGGGCCCAAAATGAAAATTTGAACTTTTTTAAATGTATGTTCACCAAATGTGTGAGAAATATTTAATGTATATTGAACCGTATCTCAGATAAAAAATCCAAGGGAATGATTGAATTCAAAGCACTGAGATTTTCCTGGAAATGATGTATCTTTGGATGGAAAGTGCCAAGTGGAAATGTTATTTTTAAGACTTTTTTGATAAAAATAATAAAATAATTTAATATAATATAATTATTTTATTTTCATTATCAATTTTGAGTGGAAGATAGTGAGATAAGAGTGAGATGATAGTGAGGCATTGATGCGGATCAATGTGGATCATTAATGGCTCGATAAACTCATAGTGTAACGACACTTTAATGATGTGTAAATGTGATGTTGTTTCTTATGTTATACAGTGTGACGACAAGATGTATCAAAATAATGGGAATGTTGTGATATGATCCTATTATAGACTAACACACTAGGGAAAATATAGATTTAATATTAGTAAGATTTTTTGGTTAAACTCTAACGGACTTCCACCCCAGTGAAGAATGAAGAAATCCAATGAAATTACATTTTTCTCATCATGCATTACGGAGATTGAAGCTATAAAGAGACCCAGATGTCTGAACCCCTTTATAAAGAAAGATCCACAATTATATTTAATGATCTAGGGTTTTTTGAATAAATTTTCTTCCAAGTCCTTTTCTAGAAATGAATAACATAGGTTTACCCATGAATAGGAAGTCTCATGATTCATGCCTTTATGGAGGAGGTTGTTTCCTTCAAGGGAATTTATTTTTGGGGTTCAAATCTTCGCATGTATAGATTGAACAGTGAATCCCCAATCCTACACCATTATTAAACATTCTAACACAGAGGATGTGGGACAACCTAAACAAAGGACCGAACCCTTCCCTTTGTGTGCGCCAGGTGAATGATTTGTCTGAAGTGGTGACAAATCCATATTGAATAATTTAAGGTAAAGATGATACTCCTTAGTGGCCATGGGTACGGGTTTCATAATGAATGGACCATCAGACACATTTGGTGGTCTGTCGATGGACCAACTGACACACCAGTGCTAACAGCGGAACTACCAATTGCCTTCCGGATGGTAGGAGCATGCTTTAGGCTATCTCGATGGCAAGGTGGAATGGAACAACATGGTGGCATGCCAGTGTAGTGAAATCAGCGAATGATCTGGTCATGGCGCTTGACACATGCACCACCATAATGGCACCACATTTAATAGTTTCAACACATAGACTCAGTCCACAGATGACATGGAGGGTGGCTGGCCATCACTATTCATTGGCACGCGAAGGAGAGTCCCACACGATGTGTTTCACACTCAGACTGGGAGGGACGTGACTATTAGTCTCATCCTAGGTGCCCCCTCCACTCGCTAATGTAGATGTCCTTCGGACAAGTGGGTCACCCCCTATGGCCACACCCCCATTGTTCCGGACTCACGCCATCATGCTGGACCCGAACCCCTTCGGGCCGGGCTACACTAGACCGGTTCGATGAGTGACCTACTGGGCTGGACCATCAATAAAATCAGGCCGACTCCAATTAGGCCTATTGGGTATAACACATTGGACATGCCAAAACAGACAGACCACAATCCACCCAAGATCAACTTCATTATATTTAAATGACCCACACTATGTGGAACCCCTGGTCCATGTTCGTCAAGTCGATCCGATTGGGTCGGACTGGGACCCGTCGCAACCGGTCCTCTGGATAATAAAATGAATATATCATGCAAACTTCACATCCAATTTATTGGCCGTTTGTGGAGTATGGTCCCTCTTGAGGAGGAAGAGTTTTTGGAATGCATTGTGGTGACATTAGTGGTCATCAATATCTAAAAAATGGCTTGAGGAGCAGTTCTCATAGGGACACTATGTACGAAACCTTGTGGTTGGCTGAGAACTATAGAATACTCAACAATGGCCCAGTGAGAAGAAGTTCTATGTGACCTGACATGCCAATGGTGGGGTGAGATTATGTGTGACCCTGAAGACTCACTATGCCAAACATGAGAGGTACCTCAATTCAGCCATGGTGGGAAGAAGCTCTATTTGACCCGGCATGCCCACGGTGGGGAACAGCTCAGTGTGAGCCAACATACTGACAAAAATAATCAAGGATGTGTACCATAGTAGTCTCAGGTTAGGGGGAAGAGGCTCTGTGTGACCTGATATATCCACTATACTCGATAGAGGATG
Organism: Viscum album; assembly: GCA_963277665.1. Classification (NCBI taxonomy): domain Eukaryota; kingdom Viridiplantae; phylum Streptophyta; class Magnoliopsida; order Santalales; family Viscaceae; genus Viscum; species Viscum album. Next base: position 993,272,492 of record OY728133.1, read on the forward strand.
GGTTCTCTGGCGGCTGAGGAATTTGATGTTTGTGAATGAGGAAGAAACTATTACTACCCTAGAATATACCTGGTGTGAGGTGTCTTGTATTACATGCTTTATTTTGAGGAATTGGTATGTGTCTGTTCATTTTTGTTTCGGGTTCCTTCTGAGTACTGTGTTGCTCAGCCCTGCACGGGTTTCTCACACATTTGTGTTTTCTGGTCCAGATGACTGATGTTTGGACAGGAGTGATTTAGGAGATGATAAATATAGATGATTCGATAAGGACATGGTGTCCTAGTACTAGGCAGGGCCTTGTAGGACCGAGAATACATGGAATACTACATCATCATCTATTAATATCACTACTCACAATATCATGTGGTATTTACTGCAGAGGGTATTCAGAGTTTTCGTTTTGAACATGCTATTTTTTGTTCCTTGTTGGTTTTGTATTCTGGCCCACATACTATCAGTTGTACTTGCACTCATCTTTAATTTTACAGTACCTATTTTCCTTTTTTTGTGTGTTGGGATGTGGTTGGGTGTGTTTGTTTGCATACAGTTACATGGGAAAATGCGTCCAAAATCAGGGTAATGTTTTTATATTTTTATGAAACATTTAAAATTTTAATGATTTTTAAAAAATGCTTAATTCATTATTAAAATAGACTTTTATTCTAATATATTTTTGAACAAAAATTAATCCAATAATAATTATTAATGTTTTAGTAGATAATTGTTTTTAAATTTATTCAAATTATGTAATTTTAACCAATATCACATTTAAATTGATTAAAAAATATTGCAATCATTTGGGGATTTTTACATAAAAAACATTCATTATCATCCCTCATACTGGCTGAAATTTAAATTAATTTCAAGAACGTCATGGATTATAATTTAATAAAACTGATTCCAGATTTTGAATCAGAATAATTTATAATTTCTAATGAGTCAAACTATTTTATTAATAAAAATAATAAGTTAATCTGACTAATATTAATTTCATCAATTAAGGTTAGTTTAATATTAATAAAGCACAAAACCTTAAATGTGTAGCCAAAAATGACTTAACCACTTGTACAAAATTGGTTTTATTGAAGTATATTGACTATATACTCTATTTTATTGAATTGGGACTATTTTGGGATCCAATTGGAACATGAAAAACGTGCATGTAATTCTCTATTTAAAATTTTTCAACATTGCCACTCCTTCTCCACAATTATAGCACATCCCCTTCTCCCATTTATTCACTTCTCTCAAGCTACATTAGCTCGACCATGCTATATCAAAATAGATAATCAATATATATACTCTAATCAATGTAACATAAATATCAAAATAAATCATTCAAGGGAGTCCATTTTTTACAAAACAAATGCAATTACCCAATTTAGAGGTAACATCTTCTCTCAGGATTTTTATATTTCATTCCATTCCCCACTCTGTCAAATATTATTATTTCATTATTGTATATGAAAACCAAAAAAATAAATATAATATTAATTTGTATTATAAGTTTTTACCTACACATAAAGACACATCAATATATTGTGTAATGAATATATTTTTTTGATGTATGGAGAACTGTGTCCTCATGGAATGATTTTTGTTCATTTTTCCTTTACCACTGCTCGTATATTCCTTTATGATAGAAAATATATCTATATATGACATATATAATATTTATTATATTTGTATACTTATTTTTTAATGTTATTAAAAATAACTTTAACACATTCCATTTTAAATAAATACGATAACAACATTTGAGGACGTATGGACTACTGCCCCCACAAAGCAATGTGATTCGTTCCCACCATACATGGATCATATAAATGATGGATTTTATTAATAATATGTGACCAAAATCTATATTTTTTATTATTTAAATAATTACCTTCTTTTATATATACTGTACACATATATCATTTCCATTATTACACATTCACACACATATATGTGATAAGATAGCTCGTAGAACTGTTGACTACTGTATCCTCAACATGATGATATTCCAATAACATAATAATAAATATATATATGTAAATATGATTTAATAATATGTTATTTATGATTTAATTTTTATTGAGAAAATATATGGTTTAATTTACCTTCTTTCAATAACAATCATTGAAAAAAATAAGAACATTATTCAATCATTTTATGCTATAACATCTACATGATTTTATTGTTGATTTAATTTTCATAAAAAAATTTATTGATTTTTTAGAGTATAATTTATGTATAAATATGATAAATATATCATAATTATTAAATTTATGATGTTATATAATGACCTATTTAACCATAGATGTCAAACTAATGTTGTTTTGATGAATAAACAAAATTTTGGTCAAAACACCTGATGTAAACATTAATTTTTATATAGTTATATAGACCATATTAATAAGTTAAACAAAAGTAATTATTATCCTGAAATGTTTCCCATGAAAAAAAAATTATCATAATATTATATTATTGAATCTTAAAGGGCGTTCACATGAAAGGAAATTAAATGTAATGGATTACGCCTCAATTTAAATTTCATTGAAACTTTTTTCTTTATATGTACCAAGTAAATTTTATATGGTGAATATAATACCCTTTATAAGATATATTTTGATTGTTATTACATAATTCAAAATATAAAATTCCATTAATTTTATTCCATTATTTGTATTATTATTTAAATTATTTCAAAGTTGTATGGAAATCATTGGAATGTTTAATTTTTATTATCCTCATTAATAAAATTAATTTTATTTCTATGGTATTTCTGTTAGAGGAATTTATATGAAGAATGATCTATAAAACATTCCATTTTCATTCATGTTGTTATTCATGACCATTTAGAGGTTCTAGAACAATTATACACACATTGGTACTCAAAATGATTTAGATTTTTTTAGAAAACCCAACATTGTGTCTCACTTTAGTCCGTGAAGATAATTTCTTAAAAAACCAATTATTTATTAAAATGTTTCCTAATATGTTAATAAAATGATTTGTAAATAATATTTTACCTATTTTTTTTAACTTTTTTTCTATGGAAATTTCTTACCTCTTTCCAAACAATGCATTTTTGTAATGTTTAACCATGTAAAATGAATTACATTTTTCCACATATGGATTGTTTGGATTTATCTTCTATAATTTCACTAATGTAACATTAAATTTAAAATTGGTTATTTTATATATAAACTTATTTTAAAATTTATTTTCAATGAAATGGTGATTCAAAAGGTTTTTCAAAAGAAAATTACATTTTCCCCAAGAATGTTTTTAAAAGAAGAATTTAAAATATTTTCCTTCATTAATGGAAGAAACCTTAATTTTACTCCACTTGGGGTGTTCTTAATTTGTACCACCCTCATCATTAATCTAGATTTGTTTACTGATTTGTTTAATAATATTATTTATATTAAAATCATTGATTAATTTTCAAAAACCACTTGAAACATTCAATCCACTATGATCATTAAATTTTCACAAATTATCCACATCATTTATTATGGATATTAATATTTCCTAAACTGAATACCATTTAACAATTGGTTTCATCGTTGACAGTCATTTTATAATTTGAAGAGATATTGATAATTTCATATTCATTATTCGATATAGATATTTTATAATGAATTTTATTTATTTTTATTTTTCAATATGAGGAACATTTTTGAATTTTAGGACACAGGTGGAGCTATGTTATTGAAATCCACTCATTGAATTGATAGTATCACATGATAAGTCTTTTTGTTAGCTAACGTAGATGGATTTGATCAAATTATTTTATAAACAATCTATTAAATGGTATTGATTGTATATGTAACATCGACCTAGAAAACATGGAATCTAATAATAAATGATTTCCATCATATTATATCCATTTATTAATCATCAATGAGATTTTGTGTCGAAATATATATGAATATATTTTAATTTAGTTTACTTATATTGATTGTTTTTCAGATTATTAAAATTCAATATTTATATTACCATGTCTTGTTATTGAATGGAATGTGTTTCCGTTTTTTACTATCCTATTTTGTTTATGAATATTCACCCAATTTATTGATTATATGTGTTGTGTGTTATTTTATTTTCCATTCCATATTGTCTATTATAATTGATTATTTAGTGGTTCATATATATTTTGACCTTACTAATCATTTGAGCGGGCACTTGCTATTATTGTTTCCCAAGGAATCCAAGAAGTGTACTATGAATGATATGTGAGGATTCAATATATGGATTAGAGAAATAATTGAATGTATTTATTTTTAAAGAACATAAAAATTTCTAATTAGTGAATTATTTTTTCATATATGTCTTAGTTATTCCAAGACTATTAAATTCTTATTCCCTTTATATTTGATTCATTATAATCATAAAAAGTAATAAAATAATGACCAGGAACCAAGCATCTAGGGTTGTGGTGCTATAATTTTTATTATAGGATGTTTATGAGAATCATTAGAAACCAGATTTAAGGAACATATATAAGTGATTGTTACCCTATGGACAAATTTCAGGATTAGTGTATATGAAAACCATATAATTTTTTCAATGTAAAGATTTTTTGGGTCTTCCTACCAATACATCTCTTTCTGGATAATACATGTTAATGTGGTTATGGAATAGACGTACAAAGATGTAAAATAAATTGACATGTTGTTTTGTTCTTGACATAGTGTAACCTGGTTAGCAACTACGAGCCTTACAATGCATCTAATTTGAAACTCCTGGTGGATATTCATATGACTATTCATATTTTTAGTACAAACCAATATAAAAGATTTGAATAGATAATGAAAATTCAAATCCTATACTAATCATAAGGTTTTTGAAATTTTAGATAAGTTGTATTGATTTAGAAATCCACTGAATGATACTATTGATAGACTCTAGACCAAGGAAAATCCTTTGTGGAAATAAATCTATGATGTATTTATGTATTAGGGTTGTAATGAACACATCAATTAAAATGATATTTAGTGACTATCCAAATTTTAAGATTTTCCATCAGGTTTATTTTGGAAAATATATTATTTTAGAAAAAAGGAAAATTTTATACTAAGTGACAACAATTAATTATGTAAAGGCCGTATGTCTTGAACAATGTATCGATGTAAAATATAGTTTATACACCATCCAATAACCTATGCAATTTCATTGTGATTTTTTAATGTTTTTAGATATATAATTCGATTAATTAATTTTTTATTAATAACTAATGGTATCAATTATTAGTATCAGATATTATTCTATAAAGAATATTTATTTTGGATTATTATTAATGTCCAATAATTAAACTTTCCACTCTTTTATGGGCCTTACTATCATTTAAATGTTTATTTTAATGATTAATATTAAAAAAATATTTATTGGTAAATAATTTTAAGGAGTAATGAAATGAATTAAAATTTGATAGAATACCAACCAAAATATAGTTTTATTCTTTTTAAATTAAAACCTATCTAGTAATAATACAACTTTATAATCATGGTTAGGAAAAAATAAACCAACATTATGAAAATGACCACCAAATAAATTTTTTTCATAATACATTAATTTCAGTTAATCCAATTGTATTCTAAATCATAAGAGAGTTGTGGATTTCAGGACCTAATCATTATATTTTCATTAAAATGTTTTTTATTAAATAAGTTAGTCACTCCCAATAATTATTTATAGCTTTATTCTTAGTACATATCATTACATCCTACTAATGTTCCCCTACATAGAGACCTTGTTACATGTTAGTACATGTGACCTTGGTACATCACATTCCCTATTTTCTATAGGATGACTTATGAATCCTTCTCAAACTGTGGGATTTTAAAAATAATAATACATGAAAAATCTTTCACCATGATGGACTTTAAATTCTAAGAACAGAATTTAAATAAGGTGGGGAGAGTGTGATACCTCAAAATTCTATAGAAATAACCATGTATTCGATTGCATGTATGACACGTGAAACAAAGCGTATATGGTAATATAGTATTCAGATAATTTATAATAAATTTGCTATTTAAATTAATTAATATATATTTTAATACATTCAACATTGAGTTATTGTGTCTTACATGTAAGAGAGACCTTCTTTGATGGCTTGTGTGACACGCAACACCCAGTTTTATTGAAAATTAATTTATTATTAAAATAAAATAAGATATAAAATATTCATTAAATTAGTTGTTAGGAATAATAATATATAACATTTGAAAATTAAATATTATACTAACACTAAATGAATTAATTTGTTGAAAAATTAGAAATAGTTATACGAAGCAAATGAATTTATGATAAATATTTTTATATCAAACTATTTTTATTCCAAAAATCATTTTACACTAATTGATTAAAATAATTTCAATTATTATGTGATAATAATTTAATATTATATATTATATATTCAATTACATATTTGTAATACACTACTGGAAAGCACACTTTTCCCAACACTTGTATACCAACGGTTCAAAGAACTGTCCGTATAGGTTATCTTTACCAACGATTTATGGAAACCGTTGGTAAAGATATCTAACAATTGACTTTTATTAACAATTGTATGAAACTGTTTGGAAATGTGGGTAAAAAATCACTTTTCCCAATGGTTTGATGAAACCGTTGGGAAAGATTGGTAAAAAATGAGTTTTCCCAACAGTTTCAGTAAACCGTTGGGAAAGATTGATTTTCCCCATGGTTTTTAGAAACCGTTGTGAAAATATTCCCCTAATTCGCCAAACCCAGACATCATCCTCCCCAAAATTCCAGAACGATTCTGCTGCTCTCTAGAAGTGATTCCTTCACAGAAGCACTTCAGAAGCCCCACCTCTTCCATCAAATTAGATAATGCTAGGTTAGACTTCGTCCATCTTTTATCAAGGATATAGTTCCTCCCCTTATCAAGCATATCATTCTATTCTCAAGGATTTCATTATCCCTAATTTTAAGGGTTTTTGTAAAATTTAATGATTCACTACTCCATGAATTGTGTACTCAAATCACCATATCATTGTACGTCCAATTTATATTTTCATCACAAATTTACATTTCTACGGTCATTTTGTCTCTTTATTGTGTTCTAATTTTAACGATTTATAGTTTTTTTATATCAATGCTTGAAATATTACACCATCATGTATATGAAATCATAAGAAATTGTTTGTAATATTTATTGACATTATTTTGTGAAAATCACTCCTTTCATTAAGATCATGTCAAAAAGGAAGATCTTGTTCATCTTATTTTTTGTAATCTATGTGTATTAAATATCAAGTATGTATCATGATTATATCAAAATATATATATATATATATATATATAATGACAAACTTTTCACTTATTCATTTCACAATAGAACATATGGAGTATCTTCTTGAACTTTGTAAAATAGTATGTGGTCCCTAATTTGTAATTCTTCCTTCTTCATGAAACTAATTCACAGAATGTCAAATTCTTAATATTAGTTAATATTAGTATTTCTAATATAACCATTAATCATTCTTCCTTCGACATCACACATGTATTATTCAATCACCTTTTTAAAACACAATGATCATTTTCAATGATTTGGGGTTCCTCAAAATGCTTGGGGAAATCAGAAAAATACATTTATTGAATCATGTTTCTCATATGGTTTCATAGATACAAGTTCATCTCAGAAATCATGACTGCATGGTTCTAATATCATGAGGACTATGAAGTTATTATTCTTCACACAAATGAATTTGTTTTCTGCAACTATGTTTTTTTGTTTTCACTTTAGATTTGGCTGAAGGGGTAGCTTTGTGGTCATTAATCATGGTTGTGGGTGGTCATTTAGGATGTATGATAGTATGACAACATTTTACTTGATATATCCAATATTATTATTGATCTATTTTCAATTTGATTATATTTAACTAGTGATGTTGTTTAATAAGTTGTTATTAATTGTTGTAATAATGACGATATGGTATAAGGGATCATATAGTGTGTAAAAGAGATCAAATGGTGTGTAAAACGGTTGAAATGGTATCAGTGAACTCAAGTCATTTATTTAATCCTTAATTATCACTATCATGTATATAATTTAATGATTTAAAACCATACTCACATGATTTCTTACCTTAGATAGTTTCCAACATTTGGAATACGAGCTTTGGAATTCATCAGTTAAGTAGGATCATATATTCCATTTCCCCCAAGATGACTGTACTAATATTACTTTAGGGTCAATTAAATATGGTTCTCATTGTACGTTGTATATTATGTGTCCTTCTTGGCCAATACTAACTTTTACAAGGGTGGGGTTCTTTTCACTACCCATGATGGCATGTGTAGATATCCATAATGATGTTAGATAATTCAAAAGTTTAATTTAGAAATGTTGTTATCATTGACATACTTTATTATTAATTTCAAATTTAAAAATAAAAGTTTTTGTCTATACTTAATGAAATTAAATCATTTTACAATCCATGAACAAACTATTAGTGTAAAAGCTTAAAATTTATTCACCCATGGGATGCGCTTGACTTGGGGAAGTAATTGGGTAATGAAAGGTATGACCATAGAGGTGCCAATAATGAGTTATCAAACATGAGTGAATGATTTGGGATGCCTATAACACATGATGGGACCTAAGGCATGTGTCTCTTATAGACCTAATGAAAATGAATATAAATAAATTTTAATTTAATTTATGAGTAATTGTTCTTTACATTATTTTAATAGTTCACTACATCGACTATAAACTTCTTCATTTATCGTTTACATAAATGTATTTTCTATTAATGATCAATTCTATTGAATTTTTATGACAAATTGAATTCTATAAATTCTTTTTATAGAATGGATAGAAGTTAGGTGTATGAAAACAATCAGATCTCAAGCGATTTTCAAAACAATTTGGAGAGCTTTATAGATTTTTCATTTCATAATGCTTCAGACAGTGGTCGCATACACTGCCGATGTTTCAATTGTGTTGGTAGACCTTGGTTGAGCCATGAAGAAGTTAGCTACCACATAACCAAAAATGGTTTTCAATCAAAATACTATGTGTGGTTTCATAATGGGGAGAAAATGAAATCTCAAATTGGTGATGATCAAAATGAAAGCACTATAATAGTGAATTTGTTAGATGGTCTGTTTCTGTTTATTCGTCATTATGAAGAAGAAATGATTTCGACTCAAGAAGGCTTCGATATGAGGACAGATGATGCTTCAAGTGAAAAAGATGATATTTATAGGGTGAAAAAAATGAATGATGCTTCCATGACTCCAGTATATCAACAATGTGATAAAATGAAAAAGATGGAATTTTTAATCCGATTGTATCATGGGAAAACAACTTAAATGATTTCTAGTATAGTAATCGATTACATTCCTACCCTCCTGAAGGATTTACTTCTAGATGATGCATATATTCCCTCAAACCACTATATGGAATGGAAGTTAGTTAAGGAACTTGGATTTTCAAGAAACAAAATTCATGCTTGCCTGAAAGATTTCAGGTTATTCTGGGAGGATAACGCAGAACGAAATGATTGTATAAAATGTGGAACATCCCACTAGAAGTCAAAATCTAATTGAACACCATCCTGCATTCCACAGAATGTAATGTGGAACTTTCCATTAATCCCGATACACTGGAATCTTTTTATGTCTGATGACATATCAATAAATATGAGATGGTATGATACCGAGAGAAAGAAGACTAATGATGAGTTGGCTCATCATGAAGATGATTTTCATGGTAGAGATTTGATGCTCGACATCCTGATTTTGCGGCTGACGTGGGTAATATGAGGCTGGGTTCTTCATGCTATGGTTTTAATCCATTTGGGCAGATGCTTACATGGATCAGCACATGGCCAATTTTTATACACATTTATAATCTTCCTCCATTGTTGTGAATGAAAAACCTTTCACTTTCATGAGTATACTCATATCTGGTCCTTCTGATCCCAGCATTGATATTGATGTATGCATGAAACCTTTAATAAAATAGTTGAAACTTCTTTGGGATGTGGGTGTGAGCACATATGATGCATGATCAAAAGACATATCTTAGATGCATGATGTTCTTATGTGGAAGATCAATGATTTTTTGGCTTATGCAATGATGTCTGGATGGAGCACGAAGGGAAAACTATAATGCCTTGTTTGTATGAAAAATACATGTTCCATAAGACTAAAACATCACTGTAGTTACAGTTTTACAGGACATCGACAATTCTTACCAAATGATCATCCATATAGAACTAATCATCGAAGATTTGATAATACCATACATACCGATGATCCAACTTAGTGTATATCTGGAATGGATGTGCTCAATGAGTTGAAATATTTCAGTTTTTCATTCGGGAAGGGTCAAATGAAATCTAGAAAGAGAAAGAATGTTTCCACTAAAACCTATTACAATTGGAGGAAAAGAAGTATCTTTTTTGATTTTCTTTATTGGTCAACCAATTTGTTATGTCATTTCATGGAAAAAATTCATATTGAAAAGAATATATGTCAAATGTTGCTTTCAGTTCTTCTAAATTACATGGGGAACAGAAAATATTATTTACAATCTCAGCGTGACTTAGTGGATTGGGGCATCCGGCCAGAATTGCATCCTGTGTGTATCAATGAAAATAAATGGCAACTTCCATTTGCTTCTAATGTGATGACACCTATAGAAAAAAACAATTTATGGTAGTCTTAGAGATTATTAGAGTTCCTAATGGATATTCAAGAAACAAATATAAATGGGTCAACAAAAGAGAGTTGAAGCTAAAATCATTGAAGACTCATGATTATCACGTTCTACTGCATGAGTTGATTCCAATAGAAATCCGTCATATTTTTTCCAGTAATGTAAGGGTGATTGTTATTCAGTTGTGCCATTTGTTTAGATATTTTGTTCTAAGAAGTTTTCCAGGACTTTATTGAAAAAAAATGTTGACAGAAGCCCCCTTAATTTTGTATGAGTTGAAGAAAATATTTCCTCCATCATTTTTCACATGCATGTTGCATCAGACTGTACATATTCCTACTGATATACTAGTGAAAGGACTTGTTTATTTTCATTGGATGTATCCATCTTAAATAAATATGTACACATTAAAGACTTATGTCCGAAACAGGAATCATCCCGAACGTTCTATCGTGAATGGTTACTTGGATCAAGCATGTAGGTATTTCTGCTCGATGTATTTGTCCGATCTTACTACAATAATAAACAGAACAATGAGAAATGAAGAAGAACAATATGATCAAATTGAACCTAGTTTCCATCACTTCCTCAAACAGGAGTAAATCCTAGATTATATACATTGAAGACATTAATCCATAAAGGGCGGGAGATGGTGCATTGCACAGTTTTGTTCAACTATGATTGGTTCAATGACTATATCAGGTAAATAAATTAAATATTTATATCATGCATATATATTTGTTAAACTATTCATATTTTTTATCTATAGGGAACATAAAAAAATGGTAAATTTGAAGAATCATTCTTTATCTTTGAGAAGGAGAGAGACTTCTCATAGAAAATTGTTTTCTTCTTGGTTAAAATTGAAGGTAAAAATATTAGTGTTTAAAATAATTATATCAATATTTAATTAAGTTTAACAGTCATTTATATTGTTGGTATTGAGTTTGTCTGCTGACTCAGTCTCTGATTAAATAAGAGATTTGTCTTTTGGTCCTAATACCGTGGTTCATGACTGTAAATCAATTGTTATCAACGGGTAGAAATTTATTTTCACTAAATGAGAAAAGAACATGAGAACAAAACATCATGGTGTTATGGTTACTACCAAAACATATTGTTATGCCAGTGCATCAGATATTAGACTGAGATTTGAAAATGTGGGTTATTATGGCGTCATTGAGAAAATAAAAATATTGGATTATTACTCTCATGGACGAGTCACAATGATGAAATTCCATTGGTTTGATTCGATGACGAGACATGGCACATTTATTGATGATTGTGGATTTAGATTAATTAATATGACTCGCACTCTTGCTACCAAAGAACCATATGTGTAGGCATCAATGACTAAACAAGTTTTTTATATCAAAGACCAACTTTGACATGAATTTGGTGTTGTAGTTAAATTAATTCCAAGACATATTTTTGATGATGGTGATGATGGAATTGACACCATCCCTAGTGCCATTGGAACCAATCAATTTATTTATTATGATGACTCCAATTGCTCTATTGTCAGAGTTGATTGTGAATGTGAAGTTGTGGTTGAAAATATAACTAATCATTCATCCATGTTCTCGATTCATTTGGTTTACCTCGAGTTGGGTTGTTAAGGTTGGAAATATTCAAATTGATTTAGTATTGATCACAAATATGTTTTAGCTGACTTGACCGTCATGCGAATTTTCAATGTTTATTAGTAGCAGTTTTATTTGAATTGCATTTTCTAATTTGGAATTGAACTGTATTCAAACCTAGTCAAAAAATATTTCTATCATGGTGAACATTACGACTTGTATGATTTATTAAATCCATTAACGATCTTATAAAACAATTAATATCTAAATTACCAATGAATCCCCTTATTCTCTCATATATTTAGTTTTTTTTGGTAACACATTAGTTTCCTTGTTAAGGTTGGTAATATTCAAATTGATTTAATATTTATCACAAACATATTTTAGCTAACTTGACCATTGTGTGAATTTTTAATGTTTATTGGTGGCAGTTTTACTTGAATATAATTTTCTAATTTGGAATTGAACTATATTCAAACCTAGTAAAAAAATATTTATAACGTGATGAACATTAAAACTTTTATGATTTATAAAATCCATTCAAGCTCTTCTAAAACAATTGATAGCTAAATTACCACTGAATCCCATTATTCCCTCATATATTTAGTTTTTTGGGTTACACATTAGTTTTCTTTTTCTAATTAATTACATATTTGTTTTTAAAAGTAGGAAATGTAGCCATTTGAAGAGAGACAAAGGAAAAAAATGATGGAGAACAATCGTCAAATGGTGGAGTTGGGAATTCCACCATTAGTGCCTATAGTGAGTACATTATTTCAAATATATAAATATTTAAAGAATAAATAATGTCATGTGATTAATTTTTTTGTAAACATTTTTGTAGGATCCACCTATACGTCGACAGTTATTCGATGAGGAGCCTAGTACTGGTCCCAGTACTCAGGCTGGTGGTACGAGGAGGGTTCGTACCAGAGGTGGACGAGCAGCTGCGCGTACCCGACTAGACCCTGCCCCTCCCAATGACATGTCATCTTTCCCACATTCTAATCTCGGTGTGTCGTTAGGGACACACCGAATATTTAGGCCTCCCATGTTTTCTCATCCTTTTGCATATTTTTCCCCATCATTTTCACATCCCATGTTAATTCCCACTCCCCAGTCAGAATCCATCCATACAGCTATCCCATCTTCTTTTCCTTCTACATCTGTTTCTCTGAGCTTCTATTTTCAATAGTCTTCGACTCCTATTCCCCCACAGGGTGTTCCATCAGTTTCTATGGTTCCAACAGTTCTCACCGATAACAGTATCGTAGGTATATTTATAGAACCCTATCAAATTTATATAGAAATATTTATTTTCATTATTACATGTTTTGATAAAATATTTGTTTTTCATTCATGGTAGATATATCTACTGACAGGAGGTGGGGCGGGGGCGTACATGCATGCGTTCGGTGTGGAACTGTCATACACAGGTTATGGTGGATTATAATGAAGACAAACATATGGTTGAGAAATCATGGCAGTAATGTTGGAGTTTTTTGGTGAGGCTTTCCAAATACTCCGACATCATTCCCGCCAGTCCGCTATCATGGAGACATTTTCCACATGAGGTCATGGATAGAGCTTGGGCAGAGATATGGGTAAAAAAATCTGTTGTATTTAATGCCATGAATTATTTTTGTATTTATATGAATTAATATTTTGATTTCATATTTGATTATATTTTCATGATGGTTAGGGTGCACGACTGGAATGTCTAAAGGATTTAGGAGAGCTTTGGAGAGCCTACAATCATGAGTTGTATATTGACTGGTGTGATAGAGTTGGCACTAATTTTAAGGCTATACCAGTCTTGGATGATAATCTTATAGAGCAGTATCTTCAGATGATTACTCATTGGATGAGTCAACCTCGCCTCAATCTGTGGCGCAGTGCGGCTGACTCCACTCAAAGTGTCTCTCTTTTGTTTAAAATGAACTTCATTTTAAGTGAAAACAACAACTAACATATAGAAAACCGACCAAAAGGATTATGATTATGTTGATACTTTAGCACAGCGATCCATGGGTCATATGTGATGTGTACGAGTAAACCCCGCCTCAATCTGAGGTGTGTTGTGGCAGAAACCATTCATAGTGTCTCTCTTTTGTTTAAAATGGACATCATTTTAAGTGAAAACAACAACTGATATACGAAAAAATAACCAAACGCATTCGAAATCTGTTGATGCTTTAGGAGAACGATCCATGGGTCATATGTGATGTTTACGAGTCAACCCCACCTCAATCCGAGGCACGATGTGGTCGAGATCCGTCTAAGTTTCTCTCTTTTATTTAAAATGGAAAACATTTTATGTACATACAGAAAACTGAAAAAGTGAATTCTGATTGTGTTGATACATCAGAACAATGATCCATGGGCCATATGTGACGTTTATGAATAACTCTGCCTCAATTTGAGACATGGTGTGGCCAGCACCACTCAAAGTATCTGTCCTTTGTTTCTAAAGGACATCATTTTAAGTGAAAAAATTAACTGGCATACAAAAAACCATCCAAATGAATTCAGATTGTGTTGATACATTACGAAAATGATGCATGGGTCATTTGAGATGTGTGCAAGTCAAACCAGTGTAAATTCGAGACGCAGTGTGTCCGGTACCACTCTAATTGTGTCTCTTTTGTTTAAAATAGAAAGGATTATAAGTGAAAATGACAAATGGTAGACGAAAAACAAACCAAAATTATTATTAATCTGTTGATAATTTATCACAATGATCCATGGGTCATATGTGACATGTACGAGCCAACCTAGGCTCAATATGAGTTGCGGTGAGGTCGAGATCACTCTATGTGTCTATCTTTTGTTTAAAATGGACAACATTTTATGTACATATGAAAAACTGACCAAAAGGATTCTGATTGTGTTGATTCTTTAGCACAACGATACATGGGTCATATGTGATGTGTAAGAATCAACCCCACCTCAATCTGAGATGCGGTGTGTCTGGAACCACTCAAAGTGTCTGTCTTTTGTTTCAAAAGGACATCATTTTAAGGGAAAACATGAACTGGCCTACGGAAAACCGACCAAATGAATTCGGATTATGTTAATACATTAGGAAAATAATACATGGGTCATTTGTGATGTGTAAGATTCAACTCCATCTACATCCGAGATGCAGTGTGGCCGGTAAAACTCTAACAGTGTCTATTTTGATTAAAATGGACAATATTATAAGTGAAAAGAACAACATGCGTATGAAAAACCGACAAAACGCATTTGGAATCTATTGATAAATAATCAAAATGATCCATCAGTCATATGTGATGTGTATGAGCCAACCCAAGCTCAATCCGAGTCGCGGTGTTGCTAGGATCAATCTATGTGTCTCTCGTTTGTTTAAATTGGACAACGTTTTATGTACATATTGAAAACTGGACAAACACATTCTTTTTCCATTGAAACATTATAAGAACGATCCATGGGTCATATGTGACATGTAAGAGTCAACCTAGCCTCAATCCGAGACGTGGTGTGGCCGACACCACTCAAAGTGTGTCTCTTTTGTTTAAAATGGAATTCATTTTAAGTGAAAACAACAACTGACATACGGAAAACGGATGAAATGATTTCCGATACGTTAATACATTAGCACAATGATCCATGGGTCATTTTTGATGTGTTCGATTTAACCTAGGCTCAATCTGAGGCACAGTGTGGTCAGTATCACTCCAGGTGTGTGTATTTTGTTTAAAATGGACTTCATTTCTAGAAAAACATATGGTATACGAAAAACCGATCAAATAATGAATTGAAATCCCGATTCTGTTTAAACATTAGGACAAATATTCATGGGTCATATGTGACATGTATGAGTCAACCGCGCCTCATTCCGAATCACATTGTAGACGAGATCACTCTAAGTGTATCCCTTTCATTTAAAATGGGAAACATTTTAATTACATACTGAAAACTGACCAAACATATTCTTATTGTGTTGATACATTAGTAATACGACCCATGGGTAATATATGACATGCATGGGTCAACACGACATCAATCTGAGGCGCGTTGTGGCAGAATCCACTCAAAGTGTCTCTCTTTAGTATAAAATTGACATCATTTTAAGTGAAAACAACAACTGACATACATAAATCTGACCAAACACATTCAGAATCTATTAGACTATTAGTAAATGATACATGGGTCATTTTTGATGTGTACGAGTCAACCCCACCTCAAAACGAGGAGCGGTGTGGCCGAAACCATTCGAAGTCTCTCACTTTTGTTTGAAATGAGTAGCATTTTAAGTGAAAAGTAAAACTTACATATGAAAAACCAACCAAATGCATTAGAATTGTGTTGATACTTTAGGAAAATGATATTTGGGTCATTTGTGACATATACGAGTCAACCCATCCTCAATCTAAGGTGTCGAGTGGTCGGCACCACTCGAAGTGTTTCTCTATATTTTAAAATGGACTTCATTTTAATTGAAAACAACAACTGGCTTACGGAAAACTGACCAAACACATTCGGGCTTAGTAGAAACATTAGGACAACCATCCATGGGATATATGTGATGTTTACATGTCAACCCAGCCTCATTTTGAGGTGCGGCGTGGCCGACACAACTCGATGTGTCTCTCTATAGTTTAAAATGGACTTCATTTTAATGGAAAACAACAACTGACATACGGTAAACTGACCAAACGAATTCGAATTCTGTTGAAACTTTAGTAAAATAATGAATGGGTCATATGTGATGTTTTCAAGTCAACTACTCCTCAATCCGAGTAGAGGTGTGTTTGGGATCACTCTATGTGTCTCTCTTTTGTTTAAAATGGACAACATTTTAAGTACATACCGGAAACCGACCAAACAGATTCACATTGTGTTGATAATATAACACAACGATCCATGGATAATATATGACTTGGAAGAGTACACCCCACCTCAATTTGAGGCACGGTGTGGCAGACACCACTCAAAGTGTCTCTCATTAGTTTAAAATGGACTTCATTTTAAGTGAAAACAAAAACTGACATACGGAAAAACGACCAAACGCATTCAGATTCTGTTGAACCTTTAGCACAATGATCCATGGGTAATTTGTGAGACCCCGCCTCAATATGAGGTACAGTGTTGTCGGAACCACTCAAATTGTCACTTTCATTTAAAATAGACTTCATTTTAAGTGAAGACAATAAATGACATACAGAAAACTGAATTAATGCATTCCGATTCCATTGAAACATTAGGACATCGATCCTTGGGTCATATGTGAGGTGTATAAGTCAACCCAGCCTCAATCTGAGGCCTTGTGTAACCATCACCACTCAAAGTGTCTTTTTTTTATATGAACAAAATTTTGACTAAAAACAATAACTGGAATACAGAAAACTGACCATATGCTTTCAGAATATGTTGATAATATAGGACAATGATAAATGGGACATATGTAACTTGTACGAGTCAACCCCACCTCAATTTGAGCCACGATGTGGCTGGTATCACTCCAAATGTACGTATTTTCTTTAAAATGGACATCATTTTATGTAAAAACAACTGGTATATGAAAATAAAAAAAAATGTATTCAGATTATGTTGATACTTATTTAGTTTTTTATGTATTTTACTGATAATTGATAATTAAATTAGTTATGTATTTTATTATGAATTGAATTCCGGATTCCACATAAAATTGTCTTCTAAATTTTAAATTTCATTCCTAATCAATTATGTATGTTTATAATTATGTTATGAATTTTGATTTAATTCTGGATGTGTATAGTTCAAGAATTCATTATATGTTAAATGTGTATGAATTTGTTCTCTATATGTATGTATTTGTTTTTTATTGCAGGTAGCAGAATGGAATGGAGTCTACTGTGAAAAATTAGAGGTTTTTGTGCATATTTCAAGCTGATGTGCAATTTGTACAGCATAGCCTATGACAACAGTTTCAAACTGTTAACATAGGCTTATAATAACCCTTTCCCAATGGTTTGAACTGTTGTTAAAGGTTTCAGGGGATTTTTTTACCAATTATTCAAAGAGAACTGTTGGTAAAAACATTTCACAACGGTTATAAACTGTTGGGGAAGACTAAATTTTCATTAGTTTTACAAACGGCTTGGTGTAAACCATTGGTAAAACATATGCCAATGGTTTATCCAAACCATTGGCATAGGTTAATTTTACTAACCTATACCAATAGTTCTTTGTAAATCGTTGGGATAGGTTTTCCCAACGGCTTACTTCCCCACGGTTTGTAGAATCGTTGGTATATGTTACACAAACAGTTCTATAGCCTTTTACAATAGTTCAGAACCATTGGGAAAAGCCCCATTTCCAGTAGTGATATTCTTCCTTCTGGTTTGGTTGGAAATAAATAACATCTAACTATATATTACACATAAAATCTATATTTTTATAAATGAAATTTTAACAAAGTTTAATACATAACCCATTTTAATTAGGAATTTTGAATAATTAATTTATTTTATATTTAAAAATAAACATCATATTAGAAAAATATAAATTTGAATTTTTTAGGTTTAATTTTTTCTTTTTTTTAAACATTTCAATTTTTAATGAATATATAAAATTACTTATTTTTTGTTCAGTTTTTTCTAATGAATTAATTTATATGGTTAAATTATTATTTTAATTGGTTTTAAATTTTAATTATATTAATAAATTAATACTATTTCGTTTCATTGGAATCAATTACACTTTGAGATTGATTACAAAACCATATATATCTTTCAATCATTTTTACTATGAAAACTCGGTATATCTTCCATCCCGCAAGAATAATTTTAGATTAATTTCGTCCTCTTATGTGATTTTATTTTTGAGAAATGTGTTCCATATATTTAATAATAATAATTTATATAGTCTAATAATACAAATTTTTTTACCAAACTTCTAAGTGAATGTGATAAAAATTATTTACATCAATTAATGTTAAATAACAATTAATATGGGACTACACCTTAATCCTAAATCATAAACGATCTATAGAAATTTCTAAAGATCCTTGAATGGAATAATATCATTCATTCCCTACATTTTATTGAATTTAGTCAATTATTAGATCCACATAGATCATGAAAAACATTGATGGAGTTCCATTGTCAAAATATTACATGTTTTCCACTACTCATCTGCTACCAATGGACCTATACTCCTCCCATTTACACAAAAATATGAATCTGTAATGGCTTGAACAATATCTACCCAAATGTTACCTAATAATCTCTCCCAAAATCCGAGAATCCTCTCTATGGGCCAAAAAACTTCCAAGGAATCCTTGTGGTTCAATCTAAATGTAGTCACCAGATTAAGAGGTAACGTCTTCTCCCAGGCTTTTTAATTTTATTTCCTATATCCACTACCCCAAATCTACTTATTTCGTTAATTTATATCAAACCCAATATAAATAATATAATATTATGTTTTAATTACAAGTATTTTACCTAAAAAATAACTCACATCAATCTAATGGGTAACAAACATAATATTTACATGTACACCGAACTCACACCTTATTAAATGATGGTTGTTCATTATTCCGTTACCAACCCTCATAGTGGAGATTTAATTAATAATATTTATATATATGATATTTATGATATTTATTATTTATTTATACTTATTTAATCATTTTCTTACACATTCCTATAATACAATCCATTTTACAATAATATGGAAACATTATTTTTGGAAGTGTGGACTACAACCCCTCAAAGAGATGTTATTCTTTCATAGTATAAATGGAATGTATAAAGGATGGTTTTAATTATAAATACGTGACATAAAAATATATATTATATTATTGAAAGAATTAACTTTATATAAATATAGAATATACATATATCATTTCCTTTATTACCCTTTCACAAACATTAAAATTTATATCGTCGCTTGTGGATGTGTGGACTACTGCCTCCTCGACATGATGTGATTTCTTTAACATCATAAGAGTTATATATATAAGTATATATGATTACATAATATATTAGATATGAAATAATTATAATTATTGAAATGTATTATGTTACATACATTCTTTTCCTAATGAACCTTAAATAAAAAAGGAATGTTACTCATGCATACTTACGACCTACTGTCTCCTTGATTGTTTCATTGATTCTTTTATCATAACCATTTTTAATGATTTATATTAAAGTTATAATTGATCTGTAAATATTATTATTACATCATTATTATTATTTTTTGTATGTTATATAATGAACCCTTTAACCATATTTGACCTACCAATGTTATTTGGACACATAATCTCAATAATGATCAAAAGACCCAATGTATACATAATTGTTTTAGTAGTTGTATACAACATGGTAATATGTGAGATAAATATAATGATAAAGATGAAAAATGTTAACAATATATTATAAAATTACAATAAATTCATTATAATTTAATTAAAATAATGTTTACCAGAATGGAAAGGTAATGTAAGTGATTTAATCTCAATTTACATTCCATTGAGACTTGTTTATTGTTACGAACATAGTTTTTTATATATTATAGACATCCATTTTTAATTGATATACCATGAATATATTTACTCCAATGATATTATTCCTTTAATTTTATTTCATTATGTCATGACGTTTATGATTTAATGTTTTTCAATGTGGTTTCGGACACATTGGACTGTCTAATGTTTTTTCTTCACAAATAACATTAATGATATTTCAATGGTATTTATATTCAAGGAAAATCCGTTATTTTTATTCAATAAAACCGTTAGTTTTATCTCCTCATGTTATACATGACCATTTTCTGATACTAGTAAAATTTTTCAACTCTTTGGTAATAAAAATGAGTTAGAATTTTTTTTAGAAAACACGACATTATGTATCTCTTTATTCATAGAAACTAATTTCATAAAAAACCCAAGTTTTATTAAAATGTTTTAAAAATTCATGAAAAATGATTTTCTAAATAAATTTTTAACCATTTTGTCTTTTAAAAATCATTTTAATTGAATCTTCTTATCAATTTCTAAACAAGGAATTAGTCTAACACTAAACTATATGAAAGGATTTTTTTTTACCTTAGAAGACTTGTATGCATATATCATCTATAATTTCTGTGGATATTACTCTTATTATCTAAAATTTTACATTTTAAGGGACATTTTTTGAAATAAATAATCAATTAAATGGTTTTTCAAAACAAAAATTATATTTTCCTTAATAATTTTTTTAAATGATCTTTTTATAATTTTTCAATTCATCAACGTCAGCAAAATTTTATTTTACTCATTCTGGGGTATGATGTATTTATACCTTATTTAACCCTCATTACGATTTTTTTGGATTATTTGGTCAATGATAGTGTTTATATTCACATCCTTGATTTATTTTTGACATCAGCTTGACATATTCAGTCTCTTATGATCAAAGATATTTTCTTAATTATTCTTATCATATATTATGTGTATTAGTATTTCCTAAACCTTTTACCATTTAAAATATAATTATTACTTCAATAGTTATTTGATTATTTTAGTAAGTATTGTTAAGTTCATATTCATTATTCTGTATTTTATTTCATAAGGTATATTATTTGTTTTTATTATTCAATATGATGACAGTTTTTTACTTGTTTGAAATGGGTGGAGCCTAGGTATTGATATCCCCTGATAAATAATTATCCACATGGGATTATTAATTTGTATAGACATGTTAGATGGGTTTATATATTGTATTTTATAATCGTTCACGTGAATGTTATTGATTGTAATGGTTCCATGTTCCTAGGAATCAAGGTTTCAAATAATAAAACATTGAACTCAAATTAGATTCATTAATTATTAATCCATGAGATTTTGTGTCAACATATCTATTCATTCATTCAAATTTTTATTATTTAGAAGGGACATGATTCTATTTGTTAATATTCTATATTTATTTTTCTTTAACAAGTTATTTAATGGCATCTGTTTCCATTTATTACCCTCCCATATTATTTATGCGCTTTCATTTAGTTTATTGATTACATCGAACGTGTCTTCATATATTAACTTTTCCATAATGACTATTCTAATTTATTATATATTTCTTTCAATTTATTTTGTCCTTACTAGTAATTTGAAACCCCCATTATAATGTTTATATTCAGAGTAATCCTTGAACTATATTATTAAAGATATACATTGATTCAGTAGATAATTCTCAATAATATATATTTAAAATATTGAAAAATATATATATAATAATTATTGTATTCATTTCTCATGTATGTATCTGGTTTACCGAGACTAAAATACTCTCTTTCCATTGGGATTTGTCTCCATGTAATCATTTGAGTGTAATAAAATATTGCACCAACATTTGTCTTCTGGTTTTAGGCTTATAAATTTAATGTTTTATTAGATATAAACAAATTTATTACATATAAAACATCATTATTCATGATTTGTGTATAACTCGGTTTTGGGTCTTCGAAAAAAAAAATCATTTAAAGAAACTTTTCCCTAGAGATATACATTGTTATATTAAAATTATGTTTATAAATCTATAAGAATTGAATCCTATAAAATAAATTCCATATTTGGAATTAGGTGTTCTAAATTTTTTATATAGTTATCATTTATTTTTTGTTAGATTAAATTATGACCATAGTAAAAATTATCACCATAATAAGGGTATATTAAGAAACTATATTAGAAAATAATATGATATGGAATAAAATACCATATAACACGATATTAATAAATTTAATATGTTCTTTTTTAACACTCTCGTACAATATTATACTATATGTAAATCTGATTCTATTTTTATTTGGAAATGAATTATATATTATATTATGTAAATATTAAGTTAACAATGTCACTCAATTAATATTAACATAAATAATTTATTTTTGATAGAGAATATAAAATAATATTTAGATATAAGTGATTATTTAGAGGATAAGTTAGTTTTTTTCTTAATAATTTTTTTAGTTTTAAATACCTAAATAATTACCTTATATTCTTATGAAATTTTAACACTGTATAGGTGGAAATAGTAGTAAAAACATGTTAATGATTTAAAAATATCTGTAATTAATATTTATAGTTGATTTTTTGTCTCTCATAAATTTTATATGCAAATATTTCTTATTAGGGATGTGGGAAATAGTTATATTCAAATTAATTTACATTCTATACGTCTCTAATGTCAAATTAAAAGAGTATTCATAAACAAGACATTGAGAATGTTTTTTGTTTAATAATAATTTGATACATCATTTAATAATAATAACAAAAAAAAGTATTGTTTATAATAAAGATAATAAATCTTTTAAAATGTCATACAATTGCAATTTATTATCCAATTGGCATAATATACTGAAAAAATAATATCCTTTAATTTTGAGAATGCATTATCAATGTTATGGTAAACAATTTGTAGAAAGGGTATTTACAACACATATAATTTTTTAAAATGACATATATTTCTTGAAAACATCCCCAAAGAATACCCCTATAGGGATTGTAATGATAGAATGGATATTGTGACTGATTGAGTCCGGTATTCAGTAATCCCTATGTATTTGAATTATTCTGAGGGTATAATAAAAACACATATGTAAGGAATGACCCAATAATTAAAAAAATAGAAGAATGATATATTATAGATACACCAATCAAGTAAAAAAATTATAAATAAATAAAATCACATGTGCATAAATAAAATTTCATAAAAATATAATAAATCTAATTTTGAAATGTCCAGTGGAAATAAGGTAAACTAAATAGTGACAATGAAGCCCAAAAAACAATTTCAAAACCATTATTTTGTAATATGTATCTTGACATCTTCCATGACCATATTGACTAGGAAATTGAGTGTGTATATGTGGGATTATTATAATATTATACAATTTAGGATCCTCCCTAGATCCACTCATTGAAAATATAATGAAATCTTGCTAAATAATAGTTAATAACCAGTGAAACTAACTCATCACCTAAAAATGTATACTATGTCATGAACCACACCATAGATATCTCTCAGCATATATCACCTACAAGAAGTCAAGTATTATAGTAATAAAATATAAATGGTACCGCTCTTTTGGTTACCCTATAGTTTTTCACACAACAATAACATCATATATCTAAGACTATATATCTCAAAATGTAATCCAACCTTAAGATATATGATAAATATATCATAAAATACACATCAGGCATCAAATAATCTCTTAATACAATATAACATATTCATATTGTAATCAATTATTCTATAAGATGTGTATCATACATTGGTTATTATATGTTGAGATATTACAACCCATAAAATGAGTAGTGCACCTCAATAAATTACAACATATAGTTGTTATAAATATTATAATCCATTAGATTACATATTAAGAGAAACATGTCTATTAAATAACAAAAATCTATCATATCCCTCTACACACATTTATGAGAAACAAAACAACAAGAATTTTATCACATAATTATTCTAGTAAAAGAGAGAGAATCTATAGGCATAGTCATCTATCCAACCATTAGTCATAGTGTTTATGAAATCACCCTCCCATAGTCAACTATGTTCAAGAATCCTTAACCAACATGGGATTTGTATAATATAATATAACAAATAAGAATAAGATATAATAGATCATAAAACCATAGTATTGGTATAATCAAGCTATAAGATCAAATGCTCTATATATACTCAGATTCTCAACTACCACTGCTAGTGAAATATTATCAATTATTTAAGAATAATTTATTTATATATATTAATTATTTATTTTTTAATATTTAATTCAATTATTTTCCTCATTATCCAATAAATTAAATAGTTATGATTATAATAACCTTTCAGACAAGCCTAGGAAATCTAGGTGTAGTCCAAATAGAATCCATGTTTCTTCATGGTCAACTCATATTTATTCCAGAAACACCAAACTGATGGGTTCTATTAGTAATTAAACATATTAAAATCATTCCCAAAATTATTGGTAGTCCATGAGAACATTTTTAGATACAATGAAAACCTACAACCAAGAATTCTCAACATCCTCATGTTATGGGTAACTGAAAAAAAATGTAATTAAACTCGATTATTATCAAAATAACATATTTATTAAGAAGAATGTGTCATGATTTTTCACATCGACAGGAGATCCCATAATCATCCAATTCTATTACATTTCGTTCCATCCTTGATAACCCCATCCATATCCTTTGACATCTCT
This sequence comes from Viscum album, assembly GCA_963277665.1. Taxonomy (NCBI): domain Eukaryota; kingdom Viridiplantae; phylum Streptophyta; class Magnoliopsida; order Santalales; family Viscaceae; genus Viscum; species Viscum album. Next base: position 993,297,971 of record OY728133.1, read on the forward strand.
ATGTTACAGGGGTCTACTATGCATCATCAAATTTTCCTCTATGCCAATAAATAATATCCCATCATCAGATCATCCTACTGAGTATAATAACAATGTGAAATAACACATAACGTTACATCACAATGATGTAATAGAGAAAAAATATACTACACATATCAGGAATAAAAAATTTAAAATTCTTATATAGAAACCAGTGCTCATGACCCCCAACTAATGAAATCCAACATTTAATAACAAATATAAAGTCTCAACCACAATTATTTCATCTTTATCAGACATCTTATTTTATTCCACCTAGAATTAACATTTTCAATATTCATTGTTTTTATCTATGAGAATCTAAATGCATCAACTATAAAATGATATCGATCTATTTAAACATTCTCTACTACATAAAACCAATTTCAGATTACAAAGAAAAGAACTATTCTCAATTATTATATCATTTAATTATTATCATAAAAATATATTAACATGATTCATGTTATTTTTCAATACCTTAAAATAATGGAAATAATATTTTAAAAAATTGTGCATTTTTCATCAAATTGATTACTATATAATTTTAATAATCTTTACATTACAATGCTGTTAATTTTTCAATTCTGAATACAATTTATCAATTAATATATAATTTGGTGATATTTATAATTTTCATCAACACCAATATGATAATACATTCCATTAAAACCATGCTTATAACGAATAATTTAGGGAGTATATTATTTAGTAAAATAGAGGTAAAATATTTATCACAATAAAAAAACATTTCCATGTGTGCGATAATAAATAAAAACATCATTAAATAATTATATTCTATCATTATTTAGTTAATTACATTTAAATCCATAGTAATAAAACATAAAATTGATTCTATTAAACATATATTAGTTTGAATAATAATATATAATTTTTTTTAATTTTTTTTATACTTTGGATGACAATTGACTAATTTCATGGATCTTTGATCACCACTCCCATGAAGAAAATGAGATCTGCTAATGAATTCATACCATGAACAGACCTATAAATTGAAATATAAATAATATAATAATATTGGAGATCAATGGTCAAATCATGGAAATGAAAAGTAGTGTAAAATGTGAACAAATCTTTAAATACTTATATAAATGTGAGGTAGAAATAAACTCATGTCATAGTAGATTGCTCATGGGTAGTTGGAGATTGATCCATGTCAATAGGGGATTTAGAGCCTTTTAAAAATATTTATTAAAACATAGTGGGTGAGTGGAGTAATTAAGAATGTGTATTGGTTTATGAGTCTTGGGGTATTTATATACACAATGAAAAACTTAAGACCACAACATAGACACTTCGACCACAATGCAACACTGCGTCAAATAGGTCATTCTATACTGAAGCCTCAGTGACCATGTTGTAGCCTCCTATTGTAAAAGGAATTTCTAGGTTCTCTAGATATATCCTATTAATGGTGTTATTGGGGATAAATCTCATCCCTAAGAACCATTTCACATGACCCATTCTATAAATAAAATAACCATACCATATCATAATTCTCATGGAATTTTTATCCCCAAATTATATATAGACTAAAACAGTTTAACTCCACAACTTGGATTCACTATGCTATCTAACATGAACGTCGAATAAGGTCTAACACTATATCCTCATGCATAATGTTTTTTTAGCCTTATAAAGAGAATCTGGAAGATCGTTATCTTTTAGAAGAATGTATTTCATCAACTATAGAAGCTTTGTAAAAATTCTATCACTCCATCCATGTTTCTCCTTCAGGTTAATCTATCTTAACACCGCTGAAAAAACTGTAAAATAATTACAACCAAGATACATTGGTTTTTCAGAATCACTATATAGACACATAACTGTCGGTTCTATATCAATTTCATCTTCTAAATTATCACAATTCATTTCTTCAATTCCATCAAAGGTACCATCTTTTGAATCATCATCGTCAGTAGATATGACATTCTGTCAATTTTCACCATGCCATATACATGGGCTTTAACATAGATTAAAACCATGAAAAATCATATGATCTTTGTTCTCTCTACTTTTCAACATCATCATATTCAAACATTTCAATCATAGACATAAAAAATATCAATTCATGGTACATTTCGTTAAGTAAATTCCAAAAACGAATCAACACCATCATCACATTCATTACTCATTTGATGTGTCGTAATCCAACATCAACTTATTATTAACCTATAACAAATATCAAAATTATACATCTTGTTAAGATAAGACAAATATAAATTATTATGAAAAATATTATAATTTGAATATAAAAAATTTTAAATATAAAACAAATCTCTGCGTATTTGAAAAATATATACATGAAAATCATTTTAAAAAGAAAATATAGTTTGATATATTAGTTCTAAATTAATCATGGATCCTTTCTTCTTAAGGCACAAAAATAATACATCCTTTTGCAACTATATACCGAATTCACCTTTCTATAAAAATGAATTATGAATTATAAATTATAAAATATGTATACCTTCACTATTAAAAATTACATAGAACCCAACAAATTTAAACCATTAGGATAACTCCCAAAACCATTTGGGTACCCAACTGTTTTACACATCAACGTCATAATGGTCATTGCATTAGCCCTATACTATAAATTTTAATGGAACTATTGGTATATACTACTTGAAGTTAATATATTCCAACGGTTTCAATGAAATTGTTGCGATATAGATATATACCAAGAGGGTGTACAAGGGGGTTGGGGGCTGTCTATGGGGGGTTGTCCAAGTGTTTCAGGGCTGTTAATGTAGGGAGGGGGTTGTCCAAGGTGTCAAGGGGAGGGGGATGTCCAGGGGTGGGGGCCTATCTAGGGGCTGGGGGCTGTCCATGGGGGTGGGAGGTGTCTAGGGGGTGGGGGAGTGGTTTCCAGAGTGTGAGGGGGCTGTCTAACCCCTACCTCATTGGAAAACACGACCCCACCCCATTGGACAACCCCTGGACAGCCCCCACCCACTAAAAAGCACCCCCACTCCTTTGGATATCCCACCACCATCTAGAAATCCCCCTACACCCATGGACAACCAACTCACCCCCTTGACACCACCCCCACCCCCTGGACACCCCTACCCCTTGGACATCCCCCTCACCCCCTTGACACCACTACCACCCCTTGGACACCCAACCCACATGGATATCCCCCACACCCCCTTGGACACCACCGCCACCCCCGTTTACACCCCCTGGACACCCCCACCCCGGACACCTCCTCCCACCCCCTGGACAGCCCCCACCCCTCTGGACTACCCATCCACCTGGACACCCCCACCCCCTGGACACCCCTGACCCCCTTGGACAACCCAATCACCGCACCTCGACACCCCACCCCCTGGATAGGCCCCACCCCACTAGACAGCACCGGCCCCATTACACAACCCTTGGAAACCACAAACCCCTAGACACCTATACCCCCTTGGACAACACACTCACCCCCTGGACACCACCCCCACCCTCGGGACACCACTACCCCCTTTGAAAGCCCCCTCACCCCGTGGACAACCCCCTAGACACCCCAACCCCATGGACAAACCATCACCACTTGGACAGCACCATTGCCCCCTTTGATGCCCTCTGGAATCCCCCACCCCTCTGGATAGCCCCGTACCCCTAGATAGCCCCCACCCCTCTAGATATCCCCCACCCCTAGGAAACTGCCTCAACCCCTAGACAACACCCCCTAGACACCCCAACTCCCTTGGACAGCCCCCACACACCCGTAGACACCACGTGAACCCACATTGACACCCATTGAACACCCCCACCCCTCTGTACATCCCCCCTCCCTTGGATATCCCCCTATCCTCAAGACATCCCCCACCCTAGCCAACCCCACCCTCAAGACACCACCTACCCCCTTGGAAAACCCACTCACCCACCTAGACACATCCACCTTCTGAACACCCCTACCCCCTTGAACAACCCCTACACCCCCTAGACACCCCATCCCCATCAACTTGGACACCCCAACCCCCTTGGACATCCCCCTGCACCCCCAGAACACCACCCCCACCCCTTTGACACCCCCTGGAAAACCCAGCCCCTATAGACATCCCCCACCACCAGGACATCCCCCACCCCTATAGATAGCCCCAACCCCCTGGACACCCGACCCCACCCCCATGGACTTCCCACTCACCCCTAGGACACATCTCTACCCCCTTGACATCCCCACCCCTCTCTATAGCCCCAACCCCTAGATAGCCCTAACCCCAGGACACCCCTACCCCCTTGGACAACCCACTCACCCCCTAGACACCTCAACCCCTGGACAACCTTACCACCTTGGACATCCCCACACCCCCTAGACACCACCCCAACCACCATGGATAGCCCCCACACCCCTAGACACCACCCCCACCCCCTTTGACACCCCTTGGACACCCCCACCCATCCGAACAACCCACCCACCTAATGGACAGACCCCACCCCTATAGACATCCCCCACCCCCTTGAACTCCACCACATCCCTAGACAACAATACCCCCTTGGACAGCCCACTCACCCCCTGGTCACCACCCCCACCCCGTTGACACCCATACCTGCTTGGACATCCCCCTCACCATCTAGACACCACCCCCACACCCATGGAAACCCCCACCCCCTTGTACAACACCCAAATTCCCTGGACACCACCCCCATCGCCATTAATACCCCGTTGACACCCCCTGTACGTGCAGACACACATGATGGAACATTAAAAAGCATAAAGTTGAATGATATTACATCCATGGGTTCTTTTAACATAAAAGAATTTAGTATGGTATAAATGAACTCTATGAAACTTACAATGATTATAAGAATAATGATATAAATATAAAATCTCAAAAAATTAGTTTTGGGCATCATGAAAAATAAAAACTGAAACCACACCGTGTGATGATTACTGTAGTTCTGTGAGTCGACAAGATAGATTTGGTGACAATAAAGATGATGAATGATGTTGGAAAAACGAGGCTGGAGGTCAAGACTTTGAAGAATGCTTTATAGGTTTTCTACGCTGGAGAGACGAGTCGCAAGTCACTAGACCAATGAAAACATAATGACAGAATACAGAGCATGATAAATAATTTAAAAGGATTATCAAGTCTGAAATATTATAACCGATGTGATAACTTTTTTTTAATGTTTATAATATCGATTATTTAATAACCGACCTAGAAAATAATTTATCATTTCAGTTATTTTTTAACCGACTCGATAAATCACAGTTTATCATGACAGTTAATTTGATAAACGATGCTATAAATTTCAAATATTTCATTTATCACATCGTTTATGTTATAACTGAGTTCATAAAGGGGTAAGATTTGGTTTTCACGGTGGTAATAAAATAACCACAGTGATAAATCTAATCTCAGTATTTTTTACGTCTGTTGTTTTATAAAAAACATAAAAAATGGATTCATATCAATTTATCCCATCAGTTATAAAATAACCTATGTTATAAATCGATTTTTACTGCTTTTCTTGTCGGTTATATAGAACCAACGTGAAAAATGACGACATGTTAAACGTTTTTTCCACTAGTGATTCAACACTAGTTCTGACATGAGAATTGATGAATACATTACCCATTCTAACACAAGTTAAACTGGAATTTTATGATGTAAAAATACACAAATGGAACTATAAATATGTTATTGATAAAACCGTTATAGTAAGAAAATTCTACCATTGTTAGGTTCCTCCACAAAAAACATTTAGAATCTATGAAAGAAGAATGTAACATGTCATAAATTATTTTGATGGAATAGTGTATTTCACCATATATATATATATAACAGTGATATGGTATGAGAAATATATAAAATCATAAATGAGGTAAACTAGAATTTATGTCTATTGATATGTCCTCCCACATAAAATATGGAGCAACTGATAAGAAGAAACATGATGTGATCATTTTTCCTAGTCATAACAGTATGGAAGACCAAACATTGATAAACAAAATCATAAATGAAAAATTTAAATATGAGATATTGAAATAATCCTCTCAATGTTATGTACTTAATTTTTCTCAATGATTTATTTTCAAATGTTGGTTATGGAATATGTAGGGAAACATTTGTGGGTTCACCAATTGGATGAAAAGACTCCCCTTGAATAACACCCCTGTTGTTCATGAACAATATAAAAAAAATTTGAAATCACCAAAGACAACTTGGCCTCTAAATAATTCCCCCTTAGAAACCCCCACAATAAGGCTCTTACAGCTACATAAAAAATAATGAACTTTCATTTTTAAAAGTGAAACTGAAACTATAATTTATCTCACATGAAGACGTACCACTAGGAGTTCTTTCATCACCCTGAAAGAATATATAGACTCATTCACATCATCACATTGTCGATTCGTTTTCATTACATTTTCTACAACCATATTATTTAAATGGTTCATAGAAATACAAAAAGACAAAATAATTTAAGATGAACAAATAGATAGAATTCTAAACCTAAAATAATTAATATGTAGAATAATTAACTAAATACTTTTCAATTTTGTTGAATTTATTTTATCTGAAGATATAACTATTAAAAATGTAGTTCCAAATTAGAATGATTCATAATCAACTCATAGGCCACTAATAGGAAGACAATATAATAACATTCAATAGACATAAAATACATTGTGTTTTCAACTTTAGATAAGTTTTCTCACTAAATTCCAATGTCTCTGCTAGTCTCTCAATTTTATTTATATTTCTATGCATAGGGGACACCTTTTACATACCATAAGAAAAAGTCTGACATATCCCTAACTCCCAACTAAATAATACCCCTAAAAATCCATCAAAAAAATATATATAGAAACCCTTACACAAATTAAACTCATCCTTGAAAGGGAATGAGAGAATGTAAAGGTTAGTGACACAAGTCTCACCTCATGTCGACACCATGTTAGAGAATAAAACAAACATTATAATAAAAATACAGGTGGTAGGCATTACCCTATAAGAAAACATATGTGTGAGAAAGATAATACAAATACACCTATAAAAAGATTATATGATATTTATGTTTTATTATTCATTAAAAAATAAATTTCATACAGTACTATAAAAAATGAAAACTATAAAGACATAGAAGATACATTTAGAAATATTCTTGAATCCCAAATTTCACCCAAGAAAATAATGGTGTCATATTATCTTGCTTGATCTCCAACCTACTCCTTCTATCATAAAAATAGTTTACATATAAGTGGATTGATCATAATAGTAAACCTCATGGGACGCCATTGTTCCTATCATGAATAATATAATGAAATATTATTAAATCATCGTAAACTACGTGTAAAAATACTGATCAACTAAAAAGTTATTATAAGTTCTCAGCCTCTAGTGGGATATATCTAATTTTTTTATTATATAATTTTCTAACTATATTATTAAAAAAATAGCAAGGGTAACCTTCTATAACATCATGATTAATTTTCAACTCTTCCTCTACCATCTATATCTCAATATATCATTCTTCAAAAGAATAAAATCCAAAATAGTCATTGTTGATGTATAAAAACATACATAATCTATATAAAATCATCTCATCATCCCATATCAGTTCACTATATAGTAACTAAATGGTTTTTAGAGCCACCATAATATATATATCATGTGTTATAGACCGAATGTTATAAATCAATCCATTAAATCCCATAAACTGATTAATATACCTCATTAAATTATATCCAATACATGGTATACCTATAATAATCCATTAGATACCACATAAAGAGATACATGTGATTCATATAAACATAAACTGTTACATCCCTCTACAAATATACATGGGAATCTACCCGCCGAACTTACTAGCACATTATTCTTCCATTGTAAGAGTGTACGGAATAAGGTGGTAGTCATACCATTATTCTCATAGTAAGATGTTTGGGAAACTACTTTCCTATATTCCATGGTGTTCTAATATTCCCTACATAAATGGGTTAGTATCACATGAAATCACAAAACAAAATAGTTGATATAATATATGTAACAACTATTATATGATCATAATCTAGTCTTATTCTCAACATTATCTATTGACACTCTAACACCTTGATGTCACTGGTAGGGTCTAGATATTGTATTATTATAGAATAATTTCCATAAATATATGAAATATTTCATTCCTTTTTAAAATTATCTTTTTAAATTAATAACCATTCAATAAAATTACATCAGTAAAATTAAGTTACCACATAGCTAAGTCCATTCCCCAAAAAATAGTATATACCTAGTCCACTGTTTCAAGATATTGTATTATTTTAATTCCAAATAAACCAATCCCATTGGACAATTCATTTATTAATCACATAAACATCATTACATAAATTTTGAGTACTCTTAAAAAACCTCTAAACCTACCATAAAAATTTTAAATCCAATTATGTTCAGTAGCCTAAATTAGAGGAGAAAAGAATAAATATGAAAGAGAAGAACATATATCAATAATTTAACATATAATTTACCAACCATGAATCTATATTTTTCATGTAAACATGTAATCACATATTTTAATTATTCGATCGTCTAGGGATACATCCCCGAAACCCTCATGCATATTAATAAGAATCTCACCATCACACATGTCATCTGATGAAACATCATCGAGGCCTCCCCACCCATAGTGCATCACCTATACAAGAATTATTATAGACAACATGGTCCCATTTAGAACTCATCATAGGTAAAAAAGAAACCAAGAATACAATAACATAAAAATAGTCCCTAAAACAAGGTGTACAACGTTCTCATTAAAAAATATGCTCACAACACCCAACTGAAGGCATCCATCCATTAATATGAAATTATCATTATCGACTTAATATATGTCATCTTTATGAAATAACCAATTTAATTCTATAATAAATTATTAGATTCATTATTCACTAGTTAAAAATTTGGAAGACCTAAATATCCATTATGAAAATATATCAAAAGGATTAATCATTTGGTCTTGCATTAAATAATACTCTGTAGAAAATGGGAAGAAAACATCTCATTATTCATAACATTTTTTACTATCATCAACAAAAGATTACATTATTCAAATTATTTATCAATTACCTCAACACATGGAATTAAAATTTTAATCGAACAACCATTTAGCATTAATTGGATTACCATCAAATTAAAATATTCAAATGATTACAACATGATTATTCTTTAATTCATAATGAAATTAATCAATTAATTTTTTTCGATTTTTTTCTATTTTTATCAAAACCAGAATGAGAATATATATAATAAAATATATTTATTAAAATATTAATATATAAAGGTTAATATCTATAAAAACAGGCGGTAAACCATTATGATTGTATTGAAACACAAAAATTATATCACTATAAAAAACTCAATTAGTTAATCTAGTTAAATCATTAATAGGTTAATTCCATTTAATTTGAAGGATAATTTTTTTTCCTTTGATGGAATGAAAATATAAAAGAATAAAAATATCACCTAACTCATTAGTGTTAATGTTGTTTTCCAGAGAATATACAAATGTCGCTATTTTCTGATCACCTCTCTTATGAGAAAAAAATATCCATGTATATCAGGACATGTATACAAAAAAATTATAACGTAATGTCCATGAGAATATTAGAGTTCAAATTTAAATTCATGGAAAATATAAATGGTAGTAAATGAGATCAAACACAGTGAAAATACAAGAATATGGATGTAGAATTCATCTTATGTCGCAATGTATTGATAACAAGATGCTGAGAATTGATTCTTATAAAAGGGGATCAAAAGACTATGAATAATAAAATTCACCTAGGTGTTGGGTGGGTGAATTGGGAGAATGGCTTGGTTTGGGGTGTATGGGTGTTTATAAACATGAAAAAACTAAATCTTAACACACAACCCCTTAAACAAGGCCACATTCCTATATGAGACATGGAATTCCAGGACATGACTTGAGGGTTCTTTCAAAATATTCCCTTGGTAAAAGGATTTTCCTAGTTCAATGAAAATATCATATTAAAGGGGATCTGGGGGATGTCTATATAGCTAATTATAATTCCAAAATATCCTACCCATAGCTTACATTTTGATATTAAAATAAAAATACCATGGCATAACAACTCCAAAATTGTAAGTATCCTAAAAAACATTTTACATGTCCATTTACCTCAATATTATAACACTAAACCACTAAATAAGGGGATATAAACAATCCTATAAATATTTCATAAAAAATCATAAAAATGTGGTTGCCCTATTTTCCTCCTCAATCTCCCATGCACCATAACTGGGATACACTATTCCTCATCAAAAATAACTATGGAAGAATTCATTACTTTATACTAAAACTATGCCCTTTTGGTAGTGAAACTCCCTATTTCATATTATCATCCTCTATATATATTTGAACCTCCCATTGGTTCCTCAAAAATCAAAAAAATCCCAAATGGATGGGCTTCCTCGATCCACACATTTATAAAGTAATCCAATATTAATTTTAATGGATGATTAAATTATGTCCATTTTCATGTCATTTTTTATCAATTTTTTAAATGATTTATACACATTTATATTATAAAAATAATTATATTTCCATAAATGATATTATTGATATTTTATGATAATTAATTTTTTATTAAATGATTTTAAAATTATTAAAATAATATCTCCTTAAAATTGAATAATATTATTATAAAAATATCATCAAGGTTCCATTTATGGTTCACATTTCCAATAAATAGAATTTTCCAAACCCCTAAATGATAATAACCATTGAAATTATAGTAATCTTTAGTAGGATAAGTGTTTTGTTAAAATAAAGATATAAGGTTAAAAAAATACCAAAACATGTCAACAGATTTTATGATGATACAATTTTGAATAATCTATATCTAATATTCATTGTAAGAACACTATTTTTTTGAGGTATATGTATTTTAAATTTCCAATTAATTTTTTTTGGAACTATTATAGATGTCTAATTAGGTCCTGCATGTTTCTAGGGGTGTTTGGGGCATGATCATCGCATGGAACCCCATATAATAAATAATTCATAGGGTAACATGGTTAGTAGAAACCATTCCACTGTTCCCACACAAATTCTCCCTACAGTGAAGGGAATTCCATATGGCATAATAGAGTGAATGATTATTATATGACATTCCACCAAGGACAACACACCCCTGATGGAAGCCTTAAATTATTAGAAGCGTCAAATTTAGTGTTTGGTGATTGGATTCTCAAATTATGTGTCCAATACAAGGGGTTACCTCTTAAAATAATTTGGTGCACATGGTTGGAAACTGGATAAGATAATTGTTTTTCCAAATAGTGTGACCAAATAATTTTTTCTAGAAATTAATATTTTACCCATAAAATATAACAACCCAAACCACCTCTTCTATTATTTATTCTATAAGACATAAGATTCTATATTATCCCATTGATAATAACCTCCTACATTGTTATTATGATTTTAACCAGTTTCAATGCCCATCCTAATCTTTAATCTCTACTCATCTATTTGGAATCATGCTATTAAAATCTATAATCATCTTAAACATTTCATTATTGAATTTCTCCCAATCGTGTAACATTGATGATGGATCCTTTTCCCAATTTTCAGGAAATTAATACACATTTCTATTTTATTCCAATCAATTCCAAAATATGGGATGGTACATGAAAATGTGATTTTTATAGACTTTAGTGGGTTGGACAATAAATTTTCATCAAATTTTATGTCATTTGTAATTTCATTTTAATGTGTAAAACCCATTTCCACCATATTGGGATTCATAAAATTTATATGACATTATTATAACCATTGTAATCATATTATATATCTCTATATATAAATTATTTTCATACCATTGGAGGTTGAGACCTCAACACCATACACCATTATTAGTACGCTTCCTTAATTATGCATTTTTTTTACTTTTTGACACTATTCATGTTTGAGTAATGATCAGCTCTCTAATGTAACTGTATCAAAATAATAAAATAAATAATTTAATTGTTTTATATAATTTATATGTGTAGATATGTGTTGGATTAATTTATTATAAATAAGTTTCTATTGGATTCATGTTCAAAATCAGAATATCGAGATTTAATGAATGGAATGGAATGAACCTAACAAATATTTATGAAATTTAATTGAATTTTTTTCATGTCATAATTAAAATTGTTAAATTTTAGGAAGTTAAATGGTAAAAAACCACTGAAAAAATTGTAACCTATATATTTATAAATATCACATATCCATTTTGTTACAATTAATAGTACATGGATAAATTCATTTAATTAAAGTTGCCACATGGTTGAAATGAAAATTTAATGAACCTAAGGACTTATATATTCGTATGTGTATTAAAGTGAATAAATTTAATATTGAATTATGTATTAGGTTGCTATTTCATATGGATATTTTTATCTTTGTTGGATTTCTCAAATTTGAGCTAACCTTGGATTCCCAAGGAAATTCTTTAATAACATAGAGCACTCCATTATGATTCAAGGAGTTAACATAAAATTATATATTATAAAGGAGAAATTATATATGGATTAATATGTTTCGTTATGTGGAAGGAATTACCATTTACCCATGCATGGATATGGATATGAGAGAAAATTAAAATATGTCCTTATCTCGTGTAGGTGACTTTAGAGTAGGTACAACAGATCCATAATAGTTTTAATTGTATTCAGTATACATATAAATCAAATTCAAATAATCATTGATGACATATTACATTTGAAGAAGGGAGTATTTTTTTAAAGTGGTTTTCACTGATACTTTAGAAATGTTAGATATATTGTATATTGAGGAAACCTATATATTAAATTGGTCTATTTTTGATTCTAGATATAGTCAGTATGATAGGAAATGTTTTCCAATATTCATGGAGGTGCCATTTAATGCATGAAATCTTCCATGTTTCACATATTATTTGATATTGGGTTAATCAATATAACACTTTTTATCATGAAGATTGTGAGTTAAATGATGTTCCTTCATTTGGGGAGTTTCTTATATGCATATGGACTAGAACATGAATGATAACTGAGGATGGTTTATACCTTTAGTATGGTTTCTACAGAATAACGACAGTGTCTGTGATGTGTTCTGGGAGACAAAGGATGATATTAAAAACCCGTGGATTGATTTATTATGAAAGAAAAATTTTCACCCTTTTAAGAGAACATAACGATAAATTTATTTAAGGAGGATACTAAATGAAACAAGATTTTTTTGAGGTACAAATCCGTTATTATTATGTGTAATTCATTATTTTGGAACTATGAAAAATTATTAATGAGTTCATGAATATTTAGAGGGGGGTATTAGACTTATTTGGAGCATGGAACCCTGGAAGGTGGAATAAATCACTAGGATACTTGGTTTGTGGATACTCTTTTTCCCAACGATCTTGGATTATCCTAAATGTATGTGTCATTTTATAGGAAAAAGGGGGTGCATTTTTTCCATAACTAGGTGATGAGAGAAGCCTGCCAATTTTGGATTTCTACAATTCATTTCATAAACAAATATCATTACTTGGGAATGATTTCTAATACCATGAATCTACACCATATTGGTTCCCTCACGAGGCAATGAGGTGTACATGGTTGTTGAATGGTTTGGAAAACTATATGGCCAAACCATGAAACCCAGTAATGTTTTTGTGAATTTTTTATTTTTCCCTTGAAATATGTGAACTCACCAAAACATTTATATTATTCCATATACTATACTGAATCTCTTATTTTAACACATTGAGAAGCTCATCATTCCCTCTTCATGGTCTTTATATCAATTCATTTTCTGATTTCATATTTTATAAATGTTTATATAATTGATTGCACGATGGTAAAATATCTAATATTCTTTTGACTTACAATATTTTTATTTCTCTCAATGAATTGTTTTTTATCCAAGCTAAAATTTAATATGTTTATGGATTTGAATAATTATTACATTTTATTCTAATCAAGTACAAAATAAGGGTCTATACTGGTTGTATAGAGAATTATGCTCTCGAGGTTGGTGTCCTATTAGTTTTCCATTAAAGCCTCATCATTTATAAATTGATGATGATGTGTAACCACTGGTTCCACCAGGTGAGAATTATTAAAATTCATATTCCTTTATTATAATCATTGTTATCATATTACATTTCCATATAAAGTAATTATTTCCCTCTTTTTAGAGGTGGTGACCTAAACACCAGCCACCCCAAGTAGGGTGTTTCCTAAATTATACCTTTTTCCTTTTGACACTATTTCGGTGTGTTTATAACATAATCATATAAGTTGTGTTATTCAACTCAATAAAATAATGACATTTTTTGTTAAATTGATTGTATATTTATATTTATCACTTTTCCTTGGTAAACTTTACTAAATGTTTATTTTTTTCATGTCCTAGATCACCATGTTATGATTTAATGAAAGGATTTGAATATAACAAAAATCTAACTATGAAGTTTAATTAAATTAGTTGCATGACCTATTTTGAATATCCATATCATGTGATGTTTAACGTAATAATTCTAATTAATTGTAAAATATTATGTATAAATTTACCTATATAACTTGGAATTTTTTTATAATTAATGGAACATGGTTTCGTTTCTTCAATTTAAATTATCATGTAGGTTTTTTTAAAATGGAATAAACCTAATTAAATATTTATTAGAATGATTGTTACATGATTTAAATTGAATAATGAATAATTCAAAAGGATATTATTGAATATGGACATTTTTCCCTTGTAGGAGTGGTCAAACATGACACAACACTAGATTCTAGAGGGAATTCTGTGTGCACTCAGAGAAACTATTTCTATTTAAGGAACCAGTTTTCAAAGGAGATACCCAAATACTGCCTTGGTACTTGTCTTATATATGGTTCGTAATAATATTCTTTAAAATATCATCAACATCTCTCTAGATATTAGGATTCTTTGGTGAAACTTCTTGGTTCTGTCATGAGGTAATCTGACACATGGATCCATTTATTCATCCCATTGGGTCCTGTCACTATTAGGTAATGTTTACCACAAACTCAAATCCTAGTTTCAATTATAATCATATTAAGTGTAATTCCATGGGTGTTTTCCCTATTATTACACTCATACTGAATTTTTTCAAGACTGAATGATTAACTAATATCTGTTTACTGACACCTAAGTTCTATGATACAATGGTATCACCATGGATCCTCTTTTATTATTATTATTAAAATTATTATTATTATTATAAAGATATATGTAGGTGATATAGAAAATTTCAAATAAATTAGACATATATACATAATATAAATGAATAAATAAAATAATATCATGTTTAGAGACATTCTAGCTTAGGAAAAAGAAGGTATAAATTATTATTTTGGCATTGCGTTATATTTACATATATACCATATAAAAGTATGTTTAAATTTATATGATAGATTGTATAAACGTCATTGGTGGTGTCATATTTATATTTATCTCACACCCTATTTTGGAAAAAAAATTATACCTGATCATTTTATATGATCGCTGTTATGGAAATGGGTAAATATCCCACATTTGACTCCGAACATTCCTGATTTCATAAGACCATGATAGGAAGAAGATGAATGAGTAGTACATCGTGAAGCATGACCAATTTTTAGTTTATTTTTTATTTGTATAGAATTCATTATATTACTAATTTTCAGATATTTTATCAAATTTTTAGAGATATGAAATTACATCATTATCATTTTGAATATGTTTTTGTTTGGATACTGAGATTATTATTGTTGATTGATGTTTAACCATATCTTCCACTACATATATTTTCATTAATTATAATTATTACTCTATTTTTATCCATTTTTTTTATTTATCTATATCAATTTTTGGGGTTTACCATTCCATTTATTTCATTTTGTATCCATTGTTCCATAAAATTACTTTATATTAATTTAAGATTTTTTTTATTTGTATGTGTTCTACTCTACTTTTTTTAAAAATGGGAATATACACACCTATTTGATTAACACATTAGTAAAAATTTATTAATTTAGTCCCTAAAAAACCCATAATAAATTTTAATTCAACATTTTCGGGGGATTATATGGTTCACAATAACAAAATTAGAGTGATAATTTGTAATGAAAATGTGGTTTTATGAACAAGATTTATATGTTTTCGTCTAATATATATGTAATATTTATTTTTTTACCTCTTAAAATTATATTCGTCTATAATGTTATAATATCACTAATATGTTACATATAATTATATTATTTATGCTAATGTCATAACCTATATAAATATATTTTTATCGAATGGAGAATGATAACATCATTCGTGTGTAAGTATCACTACCTCCCCACAAATTGTTGAAATTCATCCTCCATCACTACCTCTCAAATATTGTTACAATGGTTTTAATAATATATATATATATATAATTTATGAATAATGTATCATTTTTATGTATAATATATCTAGTATTTTATTACCATTACATTCAATGAAAAATGAATACCTCAATCATGCTTATGTGTTGATTAAAACTTCCATGAAATGATGTGATTCGTTTTTCATCATTTCATAAGATTAATGGTATATATTAGAGTATATAAAGATATAATGTAATAATTTTGTAATCATTATAATTTGGGATAGGTAAGATTCTTTTTAGCATATTTTTGTCATGTTCTTTGAAAATTGAAGACAATAATCTTTTGTATGTACAACGTACCATATCCATGTTTATATGATAATTAATTTTTGATATACATATTCCATAGTTGGTTTCAAAAGTATAATTTGTTTATAAAAATAATGATTATTTATTAATTATAATTCTAGATGTGATTTTATAATGACTTATTTGAAAACAATTAACCTACCAAATTTATTTTCAACTTACGAGCTTAATAGGGCTGAAACGTCTGACATGATCATAAATTATTATGTAATTGGAAATAACATGAAATTAAATTAAAGAAAAAAAATAAACATAAAAAACTTTTTTTTTTCAAATTAATTTACTAAGATAAGATTTTTACAATGGATGATAGAGACAGTATTTTTTTATTAAAATTCATGTTAAGGGACACATTATCTTTAATACTCATTTCAATTCATTTAATCATTTATTTTAATAATAAATATATTATAATTAATATTATAAAATTTATTTTTGAAAATCATTATATGGACAAAAATTAATTATCATGATCAAATCTTGGATATTTTTAGAATATTATAATGAATTTAAAAATTATTTTTTTAATATTTTATAAGGAATGTTTTTACATTCTTTAAAAAAGTAATTGTTTTTATATAATATAATATATGGTCTCCATAAAATTTCTATTCAAGAAACCCATATATTTTGTTTTTATTATATTATGATATTTTTTTACTGAATTTAATAGTCTTCTTTCCTTTTTTAAAATTTTAGTTTTAGAGATGGTTTTTAAAAATAATAGTGTGTTATGTTATTAAAAAATGATTTATATATTGTTTAAATTTTTTTAGGGTTTTACGATGAATACGTGAAAGAATAAATTTATTTAAAAATTTTATGTTAATGAGAGTTATAGATGATTATGTTTGAACCCAATATAAATTATACAATGGTTGATTTGGATATATATTATATGAAATGTGATCCAAATATAACTCCCAAATGCATTGTGTAATATTTAATCTCTTTAAAGGAAATGATGGACTTAACCGAGGTGGTTTCCCCTATTTTTTAAATTAGGATGTAGTTATTTCAATCAAGTTATTATGATGGGTTTTGAAGATAATTACTTATGTTTTATAAATGTTTTTTTATTTTATAGAAATTGTTTTTACTAGGATTTTCATTGAAAATGTGTGTTTTCCAAGTATAAATGTTTTATTTTTAAATCCAAAACTAATATTGTTGAAAAAGTAAATAATATATGGGTTTCCATGTTTTTCATTGGATTGAAAGATTTCACAATTTTATGTCTCATACCAATCGTTTTTCATATCGTGTTGTTTTAAATTATTTTTCATAAATCATATGGTTATGTATAAATGGTAATATTATAAATTATCTATATATGAAAGTTACCTTAAATGAAGCAAGAACTTATTTATAAAAGACTTAATTTTTTGTAAAAAATAAAGATTGTTAGGATGTGTCAAAATAAAAATATTTTTCATTATAGTTTAAAATACATATCCTAAAAGTCCTATGTCTTTTTTCTGTTGTTGTCGGTTGTTGTAAGCCGCCGTCATCACCAATTGCGCTAGAAGCTGGTTCTGTCATGCTGGTGTCATGCCAGCGGTCTTATTCGGGTCCCTGAGTTAGCTCTGGTGGCCCATTTTTCCATCCAATGGTATCAACAGCCTCCCTGAGACACCCACTTTTCCATTTGACCCTCCATTCCAGATTCCATTAAACTCAAATAAATAGTCTTCAATGAACTCATAGATCAACAATGTAGTGAAGGGTCCGATCATTGTTTGTTTGTCATATTCCATCAGCATTAGATTTAAAACATGAGGGAAGAATAAGATTCAATTGTTTTTAACTAATACAAATAAAAAACATACCTAAATAACATTGGATAACAAACAAGTTTTTGGAAGAGTTTGTGTTAGTCGTTACCACAAAAAACATCCAATGATGACACTCAATCTTTTTCTAACTGTTCGTGATTCTATGGGGATCTTCACTGCTCGTCGGAGCTAGTATCAATCTCCATGAGGTTGGCATCGTAGTAATTTTATAGAGAATTGTCACTTGGGGATGTCGTGCCAAAACCCCTCTACAAGCTCCATATTAATAAGAGGGGGAGTGGTGGTTAACGTCCCATGTAATTTATGAGTTTCATTTAAATAATGAACCTTACAAATTCCAACAATACTATTAATAACAAAGTGGGGTAAAGACAATTAATTTCTTTACATGTCGTCGGTCCTGCCACCTTTTGTTGTCCGTTTGAGGAAAATAAAAGGAGGAAACGAAATAAAAAAAATAACAAGTTAATTTAATTAATCTTTCAAATGTTCGAAAAAATAACATTTTCACCCAACCTCTTACAATTGAATTAAATACTCCCATATGTGAATCCTGGAATAGTTGATTCAATGGGGTCCTCCTGTTATTAATCCATGAAATGGTTCAATGGATAGAAAATGCAGCCCGCACATTTTATAAATGTTCCATTAAAAATTTTATAAATTCATTCTAGGCATAGTGGACCTCAGAATCATGCAACTTCAATTTTCACAGAATCATAACAATTCAATATAATTAATAATATTCATGGAAAATTAGGGTATTTGTAGGGGCGAACTAGGGAATAGGGCTGCTAGTGGCCTGCGTCGGTCGTAGTCCACAGTAGTACCTGGTAGAACATGAAAGAGGCCACATGTTGGTTTGGCAGAGGAAGGCAGTCGGACCACGCTGGTGTTGGGGTCGGAACACATATGGCCCACCACATCAGATGTCATGAGTGGAAATGAGGGTCCGCCCTAAGAGGCTGTGATGGAGGTAGTGGGACTTGGCATGGAGCCACGTCGGTTGGAACATGTTGTGGCGGTAGGGCTGCAGGATGAGGTAAATAATGCGGGATGACCACATGAATTGTGGTTTGACGACGTGGTGATTTGTGGAGTTAGCTAGCCTTGTGGTTTGGTGTTCGCATGTAATAGAGGGACGCAGAAATGGCAATCCCCATCTAGAAAAAAAATTGGCCCATGCGACACATGTCGGGCTAGAGAACCGAGCCTCTTTAGATGCCCATCGGGCCGAGCCAATTCAGGCTAGCCCTGACTGAAATAGGTCATGTTTGTTTATTCCCAGATCAGACCAGAACCTTTTTACTAAATTATCCATATAGTTCTATCTATGTGTCCATTTTATGATCCATTTATAGTGTTAAGAACAATGAATGAACAAGGACATTGTTAGATAAAAAATATGAGTATCTATGAAGATGGAATATGATATTATGGTTTGGGGGGTATCTTCTCTTGAAACATGCATTCTACAGGTGGAATCCTATAACTTGAAGTGACTTTGTGATATTGGTGACTATCTAATCTTGGTGACTATGTTATCTGCAGGCTGTATGACCCACCAATTCCCCCTGAACCATTGACTCTCTATGCACCATTAATTATTTCTAGGACATTGACACTATATGTGATATTGGCACCCATGGCGCATTCACCACTCCAAGAACCATCGATCCCCCATGTGCCATTGAAACCCTAATCACCACCGATGGTAGGAGCACCATTGATGTTGTGTGCACCATCGATGCTCTGTCTTCCATTAACACACTCTGATCCCTCATGGGTTAGTGAACCATCCACACATCTTGTCTCATGGATACTCGGAGATGACTAAAACTAGAAATCACTTTCTTCATGATTTAGAATTATAGTTTTGTGAGCTTTCATTATCTATTTCACCTTATTTTTTTCCCTTTATAATCTACATTGTGTGATTTGTTTGGGGTTAACATCATGTGAATAATTTTTGTCAAACGTCATGTATTTCATTTTGGTTCTTTCCTTTTTGGTTTTTTGTTTCCCTGTTGATTATTACATTACACACCCCTTTAAGGGAATTACTAGCAC
Organism: Viscum album; assembly: GCA_963277665.1. Lineage (NCBI taxonomy): Eukaryota > Viridiplantae > Streptophyta > Magnoliopsida > Santalales > Viscaceae > Viscum > Viscum album. The sequence goes on from OY728133.1 coordinate 993,318,602, forward strand.
ATGAATTGTCTTTTACATATGATCATTATAGGATCTATGGTGGACATAGACCAGGTGGTTTTTAGAGTGATCTGGTAATAGATATTTGAACCTATGAATTTAAATTGATATTGTACACATACTCTTCAGGTAGTGTTTTTGTTGTATAAGTTTCAATAACCCATTCATTCACATTGGAAAAGTTTTGATTTTGTGGGATTGTATTATGGCCCTATTTACCTTCCAGATTTCCTACTATCACACACTAGGTCTGTATAGTATTATATTCATGAATTGTTTACATAGTGATTTTACATTTCACCGTTTTGGGAGTGGAGATGTGTGTATGTATGTACAGTTTCGTGGATCATGCCTCCTATTTTTGGGATATTCATACTCAATGCTTGTCACCAACCCCAATCCTATCAGGGGTTGGCTTGGGGTAGTTATGACACAGACCCCAAGGACCCCTCTAGGATGGGTCGTCTCATTATATTATTTAATATCATAAATTTCTATATCAAAATGTTGTTTATAAAAATTATTTTACACATACATGTTTTGGATAGTAATTTTTTTTAAATAATATTATGTTTTAATCTTTATTAAAGCCACTTACAGTAATATCAATATAGTGAGACCATAATATATCAACATAATTTATTATAAAAATTAATTTTATACGGAATAAAAATTATATTGAGCATGATCCAGATTAATAGATATACTATAAATGAGGTAATATAAATGAGTATTTTTCCCTATTTCATCCATATAATATACCTTAGACAAAAATAAGAATCATACATTAGTATGTCTTGGTAAAGTCAAAAATAATTGATTGAATATTGTGTGGTGACACCAATGTTTTATAAATATCAATATAATCAACATTAATCCTCTCATTGATGTTTAAATAATGTTGTTTATTCTTTTAAAAATTATATCATAAATCCTACAAAATTAATAGATAAATGGTTTAAAAAACAAAACATATTATCTGATTATCCATATATTATTTATTAACATTGAGTGTTTAAAGGATGAAAAAATTTGATATGCTGATTTATCAACAAGGATTACATCATTGGAAATAACATGTATAATAATTATCCACGTGAATACCCTGATATTAATATTTTTTATTTTTAAAAATAGATTTTTATCAATTCCAATTCTCATGGAATACCCTAAAATCAACAAAAATGTCTCAAAATATGAACCATATATTATGAAATTATCTATTTAAACCATATCACAATTTTTTCATAACATATAATATATGATCAATATCTATCCAAAAAATTTGGTAGGTTAATTATATATCCAAATTTTTTTATTCCAATAGGAAAACCATTTAGAAGGATACAAGACGGTGTATTTTAAATAGTCTACTAGTTCAATGTTAAATTAATTGTGTTTTGAATATCAATATTTATATAAATAACAGGGTTGAAAAGATAAAATTTCCTTGTATAGGTTGAGGAATGAAAATGAAAATTTACCATTCCTATGAATTATGTTAAACATCATATCATCTATAAAATTCCTCCACTGGTTTGGAATATGTGTTTGGGTTGGATATCCAAAATATTTCATTACTAAATTAATACAAATATTTTAGGTTGAATTCGAACTACAATGACACACTATTTATTTGATATTGTAAAAATTATTCTTGTAACCAATATTATAATAACATCCTTATAAAATATATCATGATTTTTAGAATTCAATCCACTTTCGAACTTTCTAAAATGATACTAATTTTTATCGAGATGAATCCTATGAAAACGTATTTATGTTTGACTCTACGGATAGCTTCCATGTACAAGAATATTATCTTATTTTTTCCCAATGAACTCTTAAAAGGTGGGAATCATATTCTGTTGATTAAAACTTTTAAAATATTAGAAATGTATTTTAATCATCTTATGATATGGAATATTTCATATTATTATGAATGATTCTTAGTTATTTTTATTTTGGGGTTTCAAACATAAGAAACTTGTGTTTTTTATAGTCTCATGACTCCACAATTAATCTACTAATACTTCATTAGTATAAGAATATTTGAAATTATTATCAATTGAGAATAATTTTATCTTGAAACATTGAAAAATAGAACATTATCCATTCATGAATTATAAAATAAAATTTAATATCATATTTACATTCATTATTTTTAATGGATCTAAAGAAAACAATTGTTAGTTCACTAGAGGATTTAAAATAAATAATAAAACTACAAGGTTCAATTGTTATATTTTTTTACTAATGTAGTAACTTTTTTAAAAATATTATATTTCCTAAGTTTAATATATAATTTTATTTAATATTTCAAACAAATTAATATTTATTTGAAAAAAAGTTTTTGATTAAAATCAATATCAATACAATTTTAAAAATTCTTATTTATAAAATGGTTAAAATAATGAAGGTTTTAATTTTCATAATAATTTATTTTTGTGTCACTAAATTTAAAAATAAAAAACATTGATGTAGAAAAGTTGTAAAATTTTATGAGTAATTATCTTCTAGATTCTTCATTCACTAATAGATGATAATGTTAAATGTATTCTATCCAAATTAATGTGGAAATGTATATTTAAGATTATTTATATTCTTTTATAGAAAATCATCTATTATCAATGGTGAACAAGTACATAATCAATTTTATTATATATATACACTTTAATACATAATAGATAATACATGTTCATTTACAGTGAAAAGATAATCACCATTTATACCTCAATGTATATCTATAATCATATTATCATGATGGATAAAAATTCCATATGTTTGGAGTTCCCCATAATGTATTTTTTAGTAAGTTTATGGAAGATTCATATTAATTGAACATTCTATATCTAAAATTTAATATTGACACTCATTATATTCTATTAATCACCAAAATGTAAATATTATAATTTCATTTAAAATTAATAAGATTCCATATTTAATATTTTAGTAAAAATCCCTCACAGGTTAATCCTAATCTTATAAATTTTTATCCCTCTTATGGGTAAAAATATCATCTGTATGCTTCTCATATATAGGGATTCATTTCAATACATCCAATCAAAAATATTAATCTGAACCATCTTAATATCATTTTAAACAACTATATCCACCATAAATTGAACTAGTTTCTTCACTTGTAGACAATCATAATGTTATTGTTGTGTTTTTCATGAAAATATAATTACTTTTTGACTCTATTTATCCCATACTAATTCCCCATAATTTACAAAAATCCTTTTAGGGTATCTATAGAATAACACATTGATTTTACACATATTTATCTTTGATCAAAGGATCTATAATCTCTAAAAATTTAATATGTGTTTAACTACTATCAATATGTTGTTATATAGAGATTATAATAATATAATAATCAATAAAGTGTTTAGTTTATTATGATATATTTTTTCAAATATATATTTTATATCAACTCTTAGTGTTCATATAAATACCAATTTCATTCACTAATGGATTAATTATAAGATATTTTTGAAAGTTACCACTTCTTTAATACACCATACTTATAATATTTGTGACTATATATCCAATTATAGTGTCCATGTTTTTTTATAATATCTCTCATGGATTTCAATTTTCATCATGTTTTTCTTTAGATTATTCTATATATCGAGTGGGATGAAATACAATAATATTTCTTTATTCTTATTTTAATATTCCATTAAATTCAATTGATTGTATATCGGATATTGGTTATTGGTTTGTGTTTGGATGATTACTTTTTCTTTTAAATTTTTTTATACCAATCGTTATATTGATTTTTTGAAGATTTGGATAAATTTACAATTGATTTTTATATTACAGGTTGAATTTTTGGATACAAAAATATCCTTATAAATAATTCAATTAATTAATAGTATGATAATATATTTGGGTGAATTGGAAATCAAAATGGTCCAATGATGTAAAATACAACAATATATTGGGAATCGAAAATTTATTTCATAATGGGTTTCATATTAAACAAGGCCAACACTGGAAATAATCTTTTATGGTATCCAGACACATTTATCTCATTATTTGGTTATTTTTAAAAATAAAAGTAGCAACTTATTTGTCTTATTTTAACATAATTAATACCCATACTAAAAAAGTATTGTATATTTTTATCTATATTCACTAATAAATTAAATGTTTTTTCTGAATTATGATCTAAATTTACATCAAGGTAAAAATGTAATGAAAAGCAGTCTATATGAACTTTAACATCATTTAATTATGGTATTAGATGTTTCCCACTGATTATTGGGTGTTCGTAGCTATTATATAACATATTACAGATAAAATAAAAAATTATTTATTTTATATCCTTGGGAATTAATAAACACTTAACATTATTTCATCAATTAATCAATTCTAGAACATATGAATAAATTTTCATGGAATATTTTCTCCAATTTATAAATATTTAATTAAATAGTGATTATAGATTTTAGAACCACTCATTAGCAAGCTAATAAAATCATAATGTGAATGATATCATCTTTATTTTATTCTCAATAATATATAATAGTACTATTGTAAAAAATAATATTTCATTCATATAATTTTTTTTACATGTATATTCCCACTTAGGCCGATGAATATATTGTAAATTGTGTATTAAATCAGATCTAAGATGAAAATTATAAAATAGATCAGTGTACCATAAAATACATTTAATATTCATTTAAATAATGTGTCTAGATAATATAAGTAATTATTTAAATAATTTTAAAAAAATTTAATCAAATTATATGATACTTATCTTAATTATAACACACTCCTAAAACAGTGATCATTAGTCCATGGGAGTGTGACACCAATGTTTTGGTTATCGTATTTTGTTCTGGTTCATTTTTTTTATATTATTTTTTCTATTGAGTTCCCAGTATGATGGGTTTATGTTTTTTGGTGATCTTGTGTTTATTTTTTGTATTGAGGTTATTCTCTAGTTTAATATGGGAGTGTTGGTATAAAATTTGACTTTTGGTCTTCACATAAGGTGGAGAACAATTCATGTTCCATTAGAAGAAGTTGTAAGGATTTTTGCAGGAAACCATTTAAGCCATGTGATGCCTATGGTTGAGAGATATAAGACTACAAATATTTATATAAAATATTTAGTAAGAATTAATGGGGGTTCTATCTTGAGGATGAACCATGTCTCACAATTGGCGCACATCTTTACAAACCATGTAAAAAATTGTGCGTACATTGTAGATCATAATTTTTTTGAAATAACTTGTATACCCACAGGAATTTTAAAACCAAAATTGATGAAAAATTCTACCCCTAGTTTTTTATACTAAAATGTGAATCCTACCTTATTCTCCAAACCTCTACTCCTCTCTTAAAATGTGGATCAAGATATTTCACTATGTTTCAAGAGTTTTATATTAAGGTGATATCATCTCCTTTAATACATATTCCTTCTCCTTTTATTTTCATTCGTTTATTCCTGGAATACAGTATCTTGGTCCTATAGTTCATGTTTTACGTTGATTTATGTTGGGGGTGGGTTACGTTAGAGTTACATTCATTTATTTTTATATCGTTGAACCATCAAGGAGTTTTGTTATGTGTGTGTTGTTGAAGCCCCGTGATAATTTAGTAGGTATCCATTTTCACATGTCTTTTAATTAACGAATAATTTGTTTCATCATTTTATCAACATCATTTTATTTGAAATGATAATCTGATATCTTTAGAATAATTTTTTGTTGTTAGAATTGATGATTTCTTCCTTGTTTCATGATAAATGTAATTTTTTGTTATGTATTAGACACCAAGTGTTCAGTGGAATGCATGGTTTCATTTTATACAAATTTGGTTTTGTATAATGCATGTATTATATATGTATATATTTTTGTGAAATCTAAATTAAGATTTTTAGTTTCTAAAATAGACTCATAAATGGGTTTTACATGAAGGTGTATTTTATTTTGATCATTAAAAATTAAACGGTATACAATGATGATTTGTGATCCGGTTTTCAGTTGGATAAAAATAGGTTTTTTTGCACATGTGATTTGATTACATAAATGATATTTTTTAAATTTAATTTGAAATAAAAAAATTTCACATTTTAATGTTTTTGGAAGGGTTGTTCGGAATCCTTGAAAATATATGTGAGGCCTTTCTGAAACACTATTTAAAATGGTAAAAATGATTATTATGAAAAACCAAAATTTATAATATTATGTCCTTATTTATATTTAATATATTGTATGTAATATCCATGGAATCCTTAACATCCATTAATATAAATGTTTGGTAAATTCATTAGTTTTAATCCTCATAACCCATTTATATTTAGTGTAATTAGAGATCATTATTGTGAACTCATTTTTGATCTATTGTCTTTGGCCAAAGATTGATCATTGGTGTGACTAGGGCATATTCTTATTTTGTAAACTGCTTATCTATGATATGGATTATTGTAATTTGATTTCTAGTTGGAATTGAATGGTACACTCCTTTATAATATTGACATTGAGACCTATGATAACTAGTTTTTATTTTGAGAAATATACTTAGCATTTTTTGGATTATGCAATAATTAACTGACTATAGTGAAAGGATATTTTTTCTTTTTTCATTGTTATAGTGACCCTCAGTAATTCCATTTATGGTACGATCATGTGTGTATTAGTGAAATTTTATTTAATCAAGTGATGAATTATTTTAGGGATGATTTATTATGGATAGTTAGTTTTGTATTATTCTGGATCTCCATGGGTTTTCTTATATCTATATTCACTATATAGCTTGAGGTGAATTATTGTGATGGATTTCTGTTTGGATACACATGTGTGATATTATTTTCATTTCCCTTGTCGTATGATTTATATTATTACCTAATGGGTAGTGTATATTTATAACAAAAATGATAAAATAATTTCAATTGTTAAGGGATAAACTTTTTGGAAGTGTTTTACACTCATTCTATTTAATTTAATTAAAATTATATCATATTTTTTTCAAATTATCATGGTCTATTCATTGAAAAAAATGTTGTTTTAAAAAAATATATGTGTACCATGTTTTTATTTAAAGAAACTTTTTGTAGAAAATATTACATTTTGATATTTTATTTCAAACATGATATCATTTTTCTACTATATTATTGGAATTTCAGAATAGGATTTATGAGCATGCCAACTAAATTTCAATACTCATGTATATAATTATTTTTATTTTCATATTATGGTGTAGGTATCATATTTGTTTCGCTATCCATGGGAGACGGTTTATTTTGGAACTTGAGAGTAACCCTAGGTGTCACATGAACACAATGTGGTCATCTGGTTCAGTTGGTTTTGTAGTTCAATTTTTTATTTTAATCTTATGTAAAAGATGATGTTCATTTTGTATAATTATATAAATTACAATGCTATGAATTGTTTCTAATAATCAGTTTAATAATTTATATTTGGGGAATTTTTTATATTTTTTATTCAAATGATGCTCGAACAAGTTTACATCTTGTGGGATCAGGAACACCATTCAGTCATTTCCATCTTGGTGTGTTTTCGGGTTTCAACGGATATCGAATAAATAGAACCTAACATAGTACAATAGGTCATTTTAAATGTGCTTATGAGATATCCAGTTTTCACTACATAACACCAATTTTGAAAGAAATTATATTTTATGAATTGTTCTAAATTGAATAACAATCTTGATATATATAGTTTATTGTTAAATGATGTATAATATATATGATCCATTGTAACAAAAACATTCTCCCTATAATTAAATTATATTTCAAATCATTTGTAATTTAAATTTAATTAATTTTAACAATATAAGAAAAAATATATGATAAAATTTCCATATAAAAATTAAAAAAAACAAAAAAATAAATAAATGAATAGAATTACTGGAAGAAAATATTGTCAGGAAATGAATATAATCATAAAATATTTTACAATTTTTTTCTATTATCTACATATCTGTGAATGTCTATCTAAAACATTTTTACACGGACTATACAGATACAATTACTAATATAATATATAAGTTCAACAAATCATTATACATGAAATGTCAATATTTATTATCTCCAATTATCAGGGAAATTTTTACTCCATTCCTATTACTTTTTGGGTTGCGTAAAATTTTCCCTCTTAGTTTTGGAATACCACAATTTTTGTTCCCTTATTGATTTTATATTAAAAATTATATTATTGATATTGAAACACAATCCTAAACAACCATCTTATTAGTGAAGATAAACTAGATATTGTCTATCTAGTGGTGTTATAAAAATAATACCAAATTGGGGGAATTATTATAGTATTCTATTCTATCTCTCTTGAAAATTTTTATTTTCATTAATTATATTTAATATATTTTTAATTTTTTGTATGATATTGAACTAGTGGAAATTTTCATAACTAAATTCACAATAAAATAATATATAAATTGATCTATGATACTAGTCTCATATTACCGATGTATTTGATTTTGATCAACAATGAGTTTATGGACTTTTATATTTTGATTATTTTCAACATATTTTGGTTTTCTATGTGAGGTTATTTTATTTATTTTAATGAATAAAATGGTTTGTAATTGTTTATTCATCGTGGATACATCCAAAAAACTGACATACTTATGTGCACTTTTTTATTTGTGAAATAATGGATTACATTATTGGGAAATAAGAAATATAAATTACATAAAATGTTACTTACGTGAACCACATATTTACAATAATAATCAAGATCAAACAAATTAAATCCTGGTAAATTTTCTACTAACCAAAAGTTACACCATAGTGATCCCTCTTATATTACTATTCAATAGGACATGTTCGTAAGAATAAAATGATTAATTGAGATACAAACATAAATTCATTGATATTTCAGAAATAAATGTGTTCATATGTATATAAAGAATTATAAATTAATAGTTTGGTGGATTTGAGATCTATTTTTCTAATCCCTACATCAAATCCTTCAAAATATAAAACAACCTCATGTGGTTTATACTATTCATATAAAATGTGTTATATTATACTTATCCATAAAAAATTGTTATTTATAATTTTTATCATGAAAAAATTTAGATTAAGCACAAAAATATTTTTAGGAATTTATTGGATGTTGAATATTAAACTCAAAAACATAATGGAAAAAATATTACATTTCTATTTATGATATATCAAGGATGTATAAAATTAGGATGTTAATGAAGAATTTTAATAAAAATTAATTGAAAAAAGAATTTAATTTAAGCATTATTTTTATTTAAATATTGATAAAATACCATTAGTTTTATGAATGTAACACCCTATGATTTCAATAACTTACACAACCCGCAATATTGAGTTCAAGCCCACCACGACTTACCCAACTTGCCATTATGAATAGCAATACCCACTTTTTTGAAATTTTATACATTTTATTTTTCTAAATGGACTTCAGTTTTTCATTTTTAAAAATGAAATTATATTAACGTTACTTTTTGGTATTTTCTGATAACTTTCTTATTTTGATGAACAGTAAAAATTACTAAATTTTAATTTAAAAAAACTTTTTTAATTGAGATAATTAATAGTGATAAATTAATCATTTGAGTGGTTTGAAAGTATAATTAGATTATATATTTACCATTTAATCCAATGATGGTCATTGGACATAATTTCACATTTAAATCGGACATAAGTAAGTTTCAATCTTTTGATAGTTATTATTTCTTAAAAACACGCTTTTTGGTTTGATAATGGGAATAAATTAAAATTATTTTCTACCACTTCTATGTTTTGAATTTTGAAAAATGGATTCTATATTTAGGATCAGGAAGAAAAAATTGTGTAAATAGGGAACTTTTAATTTTAGACATTTTGAATAATTACTTCAGTAAATATTTTATTTACCATGGTTAAAGGGTAAATCCGGTAAATAAGGGTAAACAAGTAATATTATAATAATATTAAATTACCCTAAAATTTGTCTAAACCCTATTGCATGATAAATTTACGACCATGGTCATATTTGGGTCGATTTTGGGAACCCATGGAGCCACTTGTAAGTCATAATGACACATTATATTAATTAAGTTAAAGTAAATACAAAAATGATATAAGCATATATCTTTTAGTAAAACAATTTTTACATAGGGTAATATATATTATCTCTTAGACTATAAACATTCATTATGAAGATAAACTGATTTCCTACATAATAGTATTTTATTAATAATTTTTAGAAATTTAATAATTAATGTTATTTATGACACAATTATGATGAATTATTTTTCTTATTAATGAATTAATCAAATAAATTGTATTAGAAATGTTAAAATAAATATAATTTGAAAGTTGGATTCCATAAACTAATTTTTTAGGTTACTATGGCATGTTAGTATTGATTAAATAAATTTCGTTCGAATTAATAATGTTTTTTTACTTTAACAAATATAAATTAATAAATAGTTTTAAAATTTACATTAAAGAGTTTTAACAAAATATTATAATATTAATTGATATAATATTCCAAAAAATATAAGTTTCGGCCAAAGGACTTATATTATAATATTTATATCATTAATGAACCACTTGGGGTTCTATTAGTATTTTACTGTATGTTTCATAAAAATATAATATAAATATACAAAGAGACATGGTAAATGTCAAACTAATTAACTAAGTGTTAAATCTAAAAGATACGGTTAATATATTAAGCCAAACCTGCCTAAAACCTATTGGTTGAGTGTTTTTAGACCCATCCCCAACAAATATTTAAAATAATTTAATTTTGAGATATTATAAACTGAACATTATTTTTTATGAAACAATACTTTAAGTTTTCCTAAGGTTCCCCTCACCCCTCTTATAAAAGGGCACTCTGCCTTCTCTCTAATTCACTCCATCAAAGCCTTTTTTATTGGCCAACCCCTACCCAAATAACCTAACAACATCTATCCCTTCATCATAGAGGCCTTATTTTAGTCATAAATCCAACCATAGGATCTCTTTTGATAAAATCAAATGAAAGAACCCGAAGAAGAGGTAAATATTTCATCACTTATTTCACATTCCTTTCTTCTTCCACTTCACTTTTCATTGTTGTTTCCATTATAAAATAATAACTTTATTATCTTCTCTATACTATTATGTTATTATAAATATGATAAAATAAAATTCATTATTCTATCTGACCTTTGAATGACATGTCACTATATGTTCGTACGTATGGCTTACCGTCTCCACATCTTGGTGTAATTATTATTCAATACATTATTTTTTGGATGGGTATAAAAATGATGTGAAATTGATTTATATAATAAATATAACAAGATAATTATTCTGTATATATGATATACCATGTAATGACCCGTAAAATTCAAGGGAAACTTTTTCTTAATTTTTTTTGAAATTTTACAATAGAGCGGTTTCTGACGGCACCTGATTCCGAGGCCCGGAGTGCCCGGAATTAATTTCCGAAGTTTGGCTCGGGTACGTTCAGTGAACGAACGAGCGGGGTTTTCTAACTTTTGATACGGTGCTCGGAATTGAAATCCGAGGGCACCGATGAACTCGCAGCGCCGATATTCGCTTAAAGAGACCTTTTCGGGAGTTGCTTTTGTTTCGGGTTGAGAGTTAGTTTTTGGGAGATTAGAATAAGTTAAATAAAAATATGTAAACACAATTTTTATTTAAACTTAATAGTTAACTTCTCTCAAAGGAAGTTAGGTGTGGGACCCACAACCACTTAACCTCCCTTAAGTGGATTAAGTGTGGTGGGGCCCACACGAAACCTAACTTTACATCTTCCCTCAAACTCCCTTAACCCCTCTTTAATTAACATGACAATTTGTTAATTAATGTGGAGTTATCTCTTCTTTGAATTTCAAACTTTTGAAATTCTAGTGTGTTGTTGTGTTAATAAAATAAGATAGAGTCTTATTTTATTTTGGGTTTAGTTTTGTCTCCTTGAGAGAGTTGGGAAGGTTCTTCTTGTTTCTTCATCTTCTTCAACCTCGACGAAGAACACGAAGAACGCCGTTCTTCAACGAAGAACTTCTTTGCCGAAGAACACGGTTTTTCCACGACGCCATATCCGCGACGTGACGTTCTTCTTCTGCATCATCTCTTCCGCGACGAACGCCATCGACAACGACTCTTCCTCCGACGTCAAAGGAATCGACACCGATATTCCACGACTACGTCAACGTGCGACTATCGAGGTAGGGGTTCTTGAGTTCGTTGTTTTCTTTTTATTTGACTTTCCTCAAGACTTGACGAAGAACGCTCAAGTTCCGACAAAGAACGCCGCTCCGCTCTTCTTCGTCTTCCGTGTCAACGAGAGAGAACACCGCTTCTTCCTTGGACAACCTTTGTCGGCGTACAAGGTTTCGCCAACGACGTGCCTCTTCGGACGCACCTCTTCGTCATCGAATTTGACGAACGACGACCGTGACGCCCGACCTCCGCGACGTCATCTTCCGCGGAACGTAGACAAATCTTCGAACCTTATACCAAGGTAGGGGTTGTTGATTATTGTTAATTTATTTTATTCTTGATCGTGGATCTCGCATGTCTAACGTGAGGCTCTTTAATATTTAAAGTTGTGTTATTGTTTAACGTGAGGGGGGCCGGACCGCATGAACACGACCGAACCCCTCCATCGTTCTTGTTGAATTGCCTTGCGGGTGGAAACAAGGTGGCGTGGTGCCGTCGCACCACGCGGTTAATTGTGCGTTTATTTTACGCAACACCGTCGCGCGCGCACCATGGAAGAAACATCTTGAACGCGACGCCGTCGCGCCGCGTTGAAAGAAATCAAGGCACGGCGGAGGGGCGCGGTGCCGTCGCACCGCGCCGGACGACGAACACCGCGGCCGGTTCCGGGCCGCGGCGGAAGAGAAGACCGGCGGCCGGGCCGCCGGCGTCGGAAGCCGAAGAGGGGACCGGATTTTCCGGTCCCGTTGGAGAAAACCGGCCGGCCAGCTGGCCGGCCGGATGGAATTAAACCGGGGGAAATTAATCCCCCGGCCAGCGCGCAAAACCCCCCTCTTTATGAGGGGGCCGGTTCCTTTGAGGGGGGGCAGGCGGCTCCCCCCGATTGCCTTCAAGCCGGCCCCCACGTGGGGGCCATTTTCCACAAAGGCGCGGCATTATGCCGCGCCGCCGCTCCCAATCAGCGGGGGGCTTTGTTCCCCCCGCATGCCGCCAGGCCGCCCCGCATGCCGCCAGGCCGTAGCGCCTGCCGTCGGGCCGCCGCGTCACCGCCGGGCCGCCGCGCCACCGCCGGGCCGCCGCGCCGCCGCACCGCCAACCGGTCGGACCGGGTCGGACCTGGGTCGGGTCGACCCGGTTCGGGCCGACCCAGGGGGGGTCAAGCTGGGTCGACCCGGACCCAGACCCCCCGTTTCAAATCAGATTCGGTCTTTTGGCCATAACATGAGCCTCGGACCTCCGATTGACGAACCGTATGCGGCAACGCGATCCTTGGATCGAGACAGTCGTTTCGGTATATCGCACTCAAGGTTTAGGATTACTTTGAGTTCGGCCGGGTTGGTTCGTTCACGAAACCAAGCGGGCCTTCGGAGCGGAAACGCTCATATATTGAGCTACGGACGTCCGATTGACGTGCCGTCAGCCGTGTTGTGTTCCTCTTAGTGAGACGGATCTTTTGGCATACTCCACCCGAGGTTTGGACGCAGGTGGAGTACGGTCGGGTTTGTTTTGCCTTAAAAACCAACCGGGCCCCGTGGACGAAAATGCCAATAACTCTCAGACCGGGCGTCCGATCGACGCGCCGTCTGTTGCGTTGAGTTCCTATTAACGATACGGAACTTTTGGATACATCAACTCGGGACTTTGTGACAGTTGATGTATCAGCCTCTCGGCTCATGGAGCGGACCCTCTGAACGAGCTTGCTGTGTGCGGGAACCCTAGTGCTGGATGCGACTGCTACTACTGCGATTACTGCTACTGTGACTGCGACGACGACAGTACAGAGATCCTGTGTGGATTTGACGACGACGACTTCAGCACTCAGCGATCCTACGTGGATCAGTGCTACAGGTCCTGTGTGGGCCCGATCCTGTGTGGGTCCGATCCTGTGTGGGTCCGCGCTCAGCGGTTCTGTGTGAGCCAGCGCCTACAGGTCCTGTGTGGGCCCGATCCAGTGTGGGTCTTTGCGGGGGTTAGTTACCTATCGATCCTTCGTGGATCCGACAACTTAGATGGATCAGAGATCATCTTTATCGTCCTTTGGTTAGTTACCTATCGATCCTTCGTGGGTCCGACGACTTAGATGGATCAGAGATCATCTTTTTCGTCTTTTGAAGAAGAATACCTGTGTGAGCTGAATCTGTTGCTTTCCTGTGTGGATTGTGTTGTGCAATCCTGTGTGGATTACGTTTTGCTTTCCTGTGTGGAATACGTTTACTTTCCTGTGTGGACTGAGTTGTACTTGGGCTCGGAGGTTGGAGCGTTTTTGAATTTGATGACTTAGGTATATGTATGGGCATATACCTAAGCAGAGTCGGTTGTTACTTCGTGATTGTACCTTTCTTCATGGTTTATCCATTATGTATTTGAGAGACCTTCAGGGGTCTCGGGGTCCCTACTGAGTAGCTTATACTCACCCCTGCACGGGTTTTTCCCGCACTACGTTGTGTTGGTTGCAGACGACGGACAGCGTTGACCTTGGATGAGGCTTGCAGAGCGGGACGGTACCCGGAGGTGGACCACTGGTCGGGACGTGCTCGGAGCGGATGGTGGGACCCGTGGAGCAGTGGAGCTATCTGTACCCACCCTTCAGGTGGGATTACCGGTGGACAGCTCGGCGTAGCGGCTTTTACTTTTCAGTTGCTGTTTTCCCTTTCGAGTTGTACTTTACTTTCATTTTGGGTTTGTATACTGGCCCATTTACTTTTCCGCACTTTCAGTTGTACTCTACTTTTGCTTAGTGTTTACTTTCCGCTTGCTTACTCTGTGGTGTTTGTTTACTTTACAAAGGCAATTCCTTCCCTTTTTACGGGGATTTACGCCTTGGTGCTAGTCGCCAGCCCCTGGCCTATGGAAGGCGGGCTTGGGGTAGTCACGGCACGGACCCCGAGGGCGGGTCGTGACAAATTGGTATCAGAGGAGTTCGGTTCTACCGCGAACTCTGATCTTTTCTATGTGAAGCAATAATGTTTAGCGTATTGAGTGTGGTTATCAGTCCAGGGAGTCCATTGTTGGTGTGGCGGCCAACGTATCCGTACACCAGGACCCTGACTTCTGATTTCCGACTTAATGCACGAAAACATTGATTGCGTGTGTGTTTCAAAGTTTTCTTTGTGATTTCTTTGTGTCAGCTCACCAGGTATACTGTTTGACCGTGGCGCACCTATTTCCTATTCAGGATGGCCCCATGACGGCAGCCAGCTAGGGTTCCGAGAGTCGAGTGTGACGACAGCCCCCCGAGCGATGAGGCTTCGGTGCAGGGCCCTTTGTCAGCAGTGGCACCGGCGGTAGCACTACCCGCCGAGCCCCCGATACTTCCAGCACCAGCCGCTGACGATGCACGTCGCCTCAGCGCACTGCATGAGTTTCAGCGCCAGCGACCGCCCAGGTTTCGCGGGGAGACGGATCCCCAGGCAGCATAGGACTGGCTGGAGGCAGTGGTACGAGTGTTTAGGCTAGTGAGGACACCAGCAGACCTCATGGTGATCCTCACTACGAGCCTACTACACGCAGCAGCAGGACGATGGTGGAGCTTGATGCTCCAGGTGCACGATGAGGCATCTCTTATTTGGACGGACTTTGAGAGCCTCTTCCGCTCGGAGTTCGTCCCAGCCACCCTTCGTGCGGTGCGTATCCAGGAGCTTCTACAGCTGCGGCAGGGCAGCATGACGGTCGCTCAGTACTCGGTGAGATTTACCGATCTCTCGCGCTACTCAACCGACATGGTACGGGACCTATTCTTCCGGGCCCGGACCTTCGATCAGGGTTTGAGACACGAGATCAGGGCATCGCTGATCTCCCTCAGCATACCGACTCAGACAGGAGTACTGGAGCGGGCCCTTCTGATCGAGAGCTTCCTTGCTGAGTCTACACCACCACAGAGACCCACCGCAGGGCGGCACGTAGCGGATTCTTCGGTAGTAGGTAGCCGACAGATGACTCAGGGGTCCAGACAGACCATACCTTCAGGCAGACGACCTCAGGGCACTGGCTCAGCAGTGCAGGGCACACAGCGCGGAGCCAGTGTTTTGAGTGGAAGACAGTGCTTTGCATGCGGCGGGCAAGGCCACATGGCTCGTGACTGCCCGACCCGCCATGCGGAGGAACAGCAGACGGTTGAGGAACCACCTAAGCAGAGGCAGAGGTTCGACCGTGGCGGTCTGCAGGGAGGAGTCGGACGAGGGAGAGGAGCTGGCCGAGCAGCAGGTGGTGGACGACGCTTTGAGGCTCTACCACCACCACCACCAGGAGGTCCACCCCGACCGCAGGGGAGAGCTCAGCTTCAAGCAGCCGAGGCCTTCGATCATGGAGCTCTGGGAGCCGATGGACAGGAGCAGAACTAATGGATACATCCTTTGTACTTCTGGTTCCTTGTTGCGTTTGTCTAGCGTCTTGTATTATGAGCTGCAATAATAAAAGACACATACCTTTGTGATATTTTTGTTCCTGTCCTCTTTCGTGATGTTACTAGGAGGTTCCAGTTTTGGTTGTTGACTAGACCCTCACTTGTGAGACATCTACTGGAGGAGACCCAGTTACCACACACTGATGCCGACAGTGTGACTCAACCCTTGGAGGCGAGAGTAACGGTTGAATCTCTTAGTAGTAGCGTCGAGGCCTTACGACGTCATCCTTGGTATGGATTAGTATCATCCATGTTAGGATTGACTGTTTTAGGCAAAGAATGTGGTTCATCCAGGGGATGAGACCAGATTTCTCTTTTCGGCAAAGAAGAAATCTTGCAGCTCTTGTGGGACCTGTGATGGTCCAGGCCACGACAAAGAAGGTCCAGGTCATCCAGGAGCGGATGAGTACAGCTCAGAGCTGGCAGAAGTCATATGCTGACAGGAGGCGGAGGCCACTAGAGTTCGAGGATGGTGACCACGTCTTCTTGCGGGTCTCACCTCGACGTGGTATTCGGAGTTTTGGCCGAGGCGGCAAGTTATCTCCGCGCTTCATCGGACCCTTCCAGGTCCTCCACAGGGTTGGTGAGGTGGCTTATCGCCTGGCTCTATCACCTCAGTTGCACCGGGTGCACGATGTCTTCCACGTGTCTCAGCTGAGGAGATACGTGCACGACACGACGCACATCATTGACCATGGGGAGCTTGACGTTGACGATGGGGCGACTTTTACGGAGGTCTTGGTGGAGATAGAGGATCGACAGGAGCGGGTCCTACATGGGCGATCGATTCCTCTTGTGCGCATCAGATGGCAGCACGGGAACCTCTAGGAAAGCACATGGGAGCGGGAGGCTCAGATGCGTGCTCAGTACCCTCATTTGTTTCCCTAGTTTTGATGTATCTTTACGGGGACGTAAATCCCTGAGGTGGGAGTAATGTAAAGACCCGTAAAATTCAAGGGAAATTTTTTCTTAATTTTCTTTGAAATTTTACAAGAGAGCGGTTTCTGACGGCACCTGATTCCGAGGCCCGGAGTGCCCGGAATTAATTTTCGAAGTTTGGCTCGGGTACGTTCAGTGAACGAACGAGCGGGATTTTCTAACTTTTGATCCAGTGCTCGGAATTGAAATCCGAGGGCACCGATGAACTTGCAGCGCCGATATACGCTTTAAGAGACCTTTTCGGGAGTTGCGTTTGTTTTGGGTTGAGAGTTAGTTTTTGGGAGATTAGAATAAGTTAAATAAAAATATGTAAAAACAATTTTTATTTAAACTTAATAGTTAACTTCTATCAAAGGAAGTTAGGTGTGGGACCCACACCCACTTAACCTCCCTTAAGAGGATTAAGTGTGGTGGGGCCCACATGAAACCTAACTTTACATCTTCCCTCAAACTCCCTTAACCCCTCTTTAATTAACATGACAATTTGTTAATTATTGTGGAGTTATCTCTTCTTTGAATTTCAAACTTTTGAAATTCTAGTGTGTTGTTGTGTTAATAAAATAAGATAGAGTCTTATTTTATTTTGGGTTAAGTTTTGTCTCCTTGAGAGAGTTGGGAAGGTTCTTCTTGTTTCTTCATCTTCTTCAACCTCGACGAAGAACACGAAGAACGTCGTTCTTCAACGAAGAACTTCTTCGCCGAAGAACACGGTTTTTCCGCGACGCCATATCCGCGACGTGACGTTCTTCTTCCGCATCATCTCTTCCACGACGAACGCCATCGACAACGACTCTTCCTCCGACGTCAAAGGAATCGACACCGATATTCCACGACTACGTCAACGTGCGACTATCGAGGTAGGGGTTCTTGAGTTCGTTGTTTTCTTTTTATTTGACTTTCCTCAAGACTTGACGAAGAACGATCAAGTTCCGACGAAGAACGCCGCTCCGCTCTTCTTCGTCTTCCGTGTCAACGAGAGAGAACACCGCTTCTTCCTCGGACAACCTTCGTCGGCGTAGAAGGTTTCGCCAACGACGTGCCTCTTCGGACGCACCTCTTCGTCATCGAATTTGACGAACGACGACCGCGACGCCCGACCTCCGCGACGTCATCTTCCGCGGAACGTAGACAAATCTTCGAACCTTATACCAAGGTAGGGGTTGTTGATTATTGTTAATTTATTTTATTCTTGATCGTGGATCTCGCATGTCTAACGTGAGGCTCTTTAATATTTAAAGTTGTGTTATTGTTTAACGTGAGGGGGGCCGGACCGCATGAACACGGCCGAACCCCTCCATCGTTCTTGTTGAATTGCCTTGCGGGTGGAAACAAGGTGGCGTGGTGCCGTCGCACCACGCGGTTAATTGTGCGTTTATTTTACGCAACGCCGTCGCGCGCGCACCATGGAAGAAACATCTTGAACGCGACGCCGTCGCGCCGCGTTGAAAGAAATCAAGGCACGGCGGAGGGGCGCGGTGCCGTCGCACCGCACCGGACGACGAACACCGCGGCCGGTTCCGGGCCGCGGCGGAAGAGAAGACCGGCGGCTGGGCCGCCGGCGTCGGAAGCCGAAGAGGGGACCAGATTTTCCGGTCCCGTTGGAGAAAACCGGCCGGCCAGCTGGCCGCCCGGATGGAATTAAACCGGGGGAAATTAATCCCCCGGCCAGCGCGCAAAACCCCCCTCTTTATGAGGGGGCCGGTTCCTTTGAGGGGGGGCAGGCAGCTCCCCCCGGTTGCCTTCAAGCCGGCCCCCACGTGGGGGCCGTTTTCCACAAAGGCGCGACATTATGTCGTGCCGCCGCTCCCAATCAGCGGGGGGCTTTGTTCCCCCCGCATGCCGCCAGGCCGCCCCGCATGCCGCCAGGCCGCAGCACCTGCCGCCGGGCCGCCGCGTCGCCGCCGGGCCGCCGCGCCACGGCCGGGCCGCCGCGCCGCCGCACCGCCACCCGGTCGGACCGGGTCGGACCTGGGTCGGGTCGACCCGGTTCGGGCCGACCCAGGGGGGGTCGGGCCGGGTCGACCCGGACCCTGACCCCCCGTTTCGAATCAGATTCGGTCTTTTGGCCATAACTTGATCCTCGGACCTCCGATTGACTAACCGTCTACGGCAACGCGATCCTTGGATCGAGACGGTCATTTCGGTATATCGCACTCAAGGTTTAGGATTACTTTGAGTTCGGCCGGGTTGGTTCGTTCACGAAACCAACCGGGCCTTCGGAGCGGAAACGCTCATATCTTGAGCTACGGACGTCCGATTGACGTGTCGTCAGCCATGTTGTGTTCCTCTTAGTGAGACGGATCTTTTGGCATACTCCACCCGAGGTTTGGACGTAGGTGGAGTACGGTCGGGTTTGTTTTGCCTTAAAAACCAACCGGGCCCCGTGGACGAAAATGCCAATAACTCTCAGACCGGGCGTCCGATCGACGCGCCGTCTGTTGCGTTGAGTTCCTATTGACGATACGGAACTTTTGGATACATCAACTCTGGACTTTGTGACAGTTGATGTATCAGTCTCTCGGCTCATGGAGCGGACCCTCCGAACGAGCTTGCTGTGTGCGGGAACCCTAGTGCTGGCTGCGACTGGTATTACTACTATTACTGCTACTGTGACTGCGACGACGACAGTACAGAGATCCTATGTGGATTCGACGACGACGAATTCAGCACTCAGCGATCCTACGTGGATCAGTGCTACAGGTCCTGTGTGGGCCCGATCCTGTGTGGGTCCGATCCTGTGTGGGTCCGCGCTCAGCGGTTCTGTGTGAGCCAGCGCCTACAGGTCCTGTGTGGGCCTGATCCTTTGTGGGTCTTTGCGGGGGTTAGTTACCTATCGATCCTTCGTGGATCCGACAACTTAGATGGATCAGAGATCATCTTTATCGTCCTTTGGTTAGTTACCTATCGATCCTTCGTGGGTCCGACGACTTAGATGGATCAGAGATCATCTTTTTCATCTTTTGAAGAAGAATACCTGTGTGAGCTGAATCTGTTGCTTTCCTGTGTGGATTGTGTTGTGCAATCCTGTGTGGATTACGTTTTGCTTTCCTGTGTGGAATACGTTTACTTTCCTGTGTGGACTGAGTTGTACTTGGGCTCGGAGGTTAGAGCGTTTTTGAATTTGATGACTTAGGTATATGTATGGGCATATACCTAAGCAGAGTCGGTTGTTACTTCATGATTGTACCTTTCTTCGTGGTTTATCCTTTATGGATTTGAGAGACCTTCAGGGGTCTCGGGGTCCCTACTGAGTAGCTTATACTCACCCCTGCACGGGTTTCGCCCGCACTACGTTGTGTTGGTTGCAGACGACGGACAGCGTTGACCTTGGATGAGGCTTGCAGAGCGGGACGGTACCCGGAGGTGGACCACTGGTCGGGACGTGCTCGGAGCGGACGGTGGGACCCGTGGAGCAGTGGAGCTATCTGAACCCACCCTTCAGGTGGGATTACCGGTGGACAGCTCGGCGTAGCGGCTTTTACTTTTCAGTTGCTGTTTTCCCTTTCGAGTTGTACTTTACTTTCAGTTTGGGTTTGTATACTGGCCCATTTACTTTTCCGCACTTTCAGTTGTACTCTACTTTTGCTTAGTGTTTACTTTCTGCTTGCTTACTCTGTGGTGTTTGTTTACTTTACAAAGGCAATGCCTTCCCTTTTTACGGGGATTTACGCCTTGGTGCTAGTCGCCAGCCCCTGGCCTATGGAAGGCGGGCTTGGGGTAGTCACGGCACGGACCCCGAGGTCGGGTCATGACATACCATGTAATTATATATTTTTTTTAATATCAAAATAATGATATTGTCGCTCGTGCATACGTACAGATTATCGTCTCAACAAACGCGATGAGATTCATTCCCCATCATATCCATTCAAGACTAATTTTTTTTTGACGATTAAAAATAATGTTTAAGAACATGATATAGTTCTAGATATGAATAATATACAACATATCCATAACAAACATAACTTATGTAACAAAACATATAAAATAAAACGAGTAAGTGAACACCTGAAACGATGATAACACTAAAATATTATAAACAATGCAATATTATAAGTTCATATATGATATCATATTTATGTATATTATTCATGTATAATTTAATAACAATGATTTAATTATTACACATGAGGTTTACCTACCATCTACCAAGGAAAAAGTACAATATAAGAGGTTCTTATCTCACATTTAATTCCGTGAGATTTCTATTGTTCACCACTTATTTATTTCATGTGGTGTGCGTACTACCCCTAATTGTATTCATTGTTTAATATACTTTAATTTATGGATATTTACATCATCATTTTATGATCCTTATTTCATGGGGGTATGTCTCATTAGTTACGAAATCAATAAGGGAATTTGAAATTTTAATTTCCACTCATTCAGCATTACACATAATTCATTTGTTATTTTACTCCATAATTATGTGTGGAATCACTATTCATTTTCTTATGTCATAATTTCCACTCCCCTTTAAGTGGATATACTTTTTATACAACTAATCACTCTATTGATAAATTCTCATGTCATTGATATGATCTTGAAAAGAGTAATTTTAACTCAATCTTCATTTATTGAGATAAACATCAAATTAATTTGTGTTTTTTTCTAAAAGAATATGTTTGAATGTACTCAGATTGATTCACACTAAATATCCAATCATATTGAGTGTATTTATTTTTGTCAGAAATAATTGTGTTGTTGAATTATCATTAACCTAATGACACGGTCTTTATAAGAGATTTCATATCAAATTACATTCCATTGAGTCTTTGTTGTTGTTATACACCAAATCCCTATTATATAGTGTAGATAATGTACTTTAACATATTAAATCATGAATACCTTTATTCCCATGATATTAAAAGGTTTTTATTCCTCAATTATTTGTATTCATGTGTCTCTCTTTTGGTTAGAAACTCTAACTAAAATATCATCTTTAAATGTTTTAAGGATTTGTTCTTATAAATATATCTCATTAATTTCCATGTGTTAAAAATGGTTTTAAGAATTTATTTATATTTAAATTATTGTTTTCAGATTAAAATTCCTTTTAAAAGTTTTAAAGTGGAATGGGACACTTTGATTCAAAAATCAATTTTAAACAGCTTATTGATAAATAGTTATACTTTTGAATGTTTTCAAGAAAAAGGTGGATACTTCGCACAACAATTTTTGAAGATTATTTTCATCAATATCAATATCCTTCATTATTCTTGATTTAGGTAAATATTAAAGAACAAAAATCATCCATATTGTATCGAATGAGTTATTTTGGACTGTGGATGTGATATTTTTTTACCATTCATGGTTTGTAGATACAGTATTGGAATTTCATATGTTAGATTTAATATGAATGTTTATGTTATGTTTCAAACATTTCATATGAGGAATGAATTTTACTTAGAAAGTGATGGGTGGAGCCCACCATATCTCCTCGATGCATCAGTAGGTCTCATGAGAAAAACTAGTGTCTTGGAACACGGGCTTGACAAAATCTTATTTGTAGTCCTGGCACAAGGACTTGTCTATGTGTTTATGATAGTCTGGAATTATGCATTCCATCATTATTAAAGTGGTTATTGATATTGAATGTGATTATTTGACTAGTGGAATATCCATGTGAATATGTAAATGGAATTATTTCATTTTATTTTTGCAAAATTATGCTGAAGTTCAAGTTTAAAAGGCTTTTGTTTTAGTTATACATTGCCTAAAATGTTTATGCTTATTTATGAAAGATTCCTCTATATTTTTATCCTTACTGATCATCTAGCTCACCCTTGTATATGTTTTATATTTTCTAGGATGTGAAGAAGTATTTTATGACTGAAAACGAGGGATTGTGTATGGGATATCAGTGTTGTATATGGAAACAATTTTTTTCTAGTTTTCCATTTTATGATGTAATATAATCCTTATGAATGCATCTAGTACTTTGAAGGATACTAAACTAATCGGTTTTTCGAGACATTATCTTTTATGATCATGCCAATGATACGTAATAATTCACCGACTCTGGGTTTCTGGGGTTGGGGTGTTACATTTGGTATTAGAGGACATTTAGTACAATCCATGGAAACTAGATTATGATAAACAATGATTAGAGGACATAGCCCTAACATAGACATTGAGTATTTTTATAAAATAAATTCTTAAAATTTTGTTATTGTGGAGATTTTGTGGGTTTTCCAAGAAATACATCCCTATCTGGATACGAGCAGGTAGTGGCAGCTCTAGCACAAATGTACCAAGGGGTAAACCCCAAAAACACCATGTTGAGCTAGACTCGAATAGGAACAGGTGAACAAAAATGGGCCTTGCTTCACTCTTCGTTACGACACTCCTGGGGATATCCTTATGATAATTTACATTTTATTTACAACCCGATTTCAAGGGTTTTAATATAAGATGAGAATAAATGACCTTGGTTAATCTTAAGGTGATTCAAATTGAAAATATGGTGTCATGATATTCGCTAAATTATTTTATGACTACTGGTACTCACACAATTTTTTCAAGTTTTAGTCAATTGCTGGATTCTAAGGAAGTCATAGTAAATTTGAGCATGATGTACAAGGTGGTAAAAATGGTGTAAATGAGAAACAAAATGGATTATTGATAGGTTTAAAAGAAATTGTGTTCATTCCAAATCTGTTTTAAAAAATATTATCAACAATATATATATTAACCAACTCCCAGACTCAACAAAGAAGAGAATAGTGATGATTGATAAGAGCTCAAGTAGTGGAGACCATGGAAAAAAGAATCCTTAATTTCCATCAAGAAGGAAATGAGGAAGGAGAAACCATATAATGTGTCTTAATGGAACCATGAAATGATTTACATGTGGGAAATAAGGGAATCAAGTGAATAATTTGTAAGAAAAAATGAAGAGTACTATGGAAAAAAATTAAAATTGTCCAAAGAATCCATTTACAGTCATTTGCCGTAAATGTAGGGGACCTTGCCATTACCCGGGTGAATGTCCTATTCTACAGGATATTTTATTGGTCAAATAAGAAGATATGTGGATATAAATTGTTGGAGATATGTTTAAATTTATAAGTTCTCCTTGTTTATGGAATTAGTTTGGAATAATTTTCTCTTGAATTTTTAACTCTACAGTTTTTCATGAGAAATTGATATTTTAGGAATACTTGTCCTTTCTCCTGTGTATATAGTTACAAATAACCATTTGGTTTTATATGATCATTGGGTTTGAGGAATTTACATGTTATTATATTTTGGGATAAAAATGAAAGGTATGAGAAAACATTTGTTGTTAAATTATGTTATGGTTATTTTAAAGAATTTATCTCATTTTGGTAATGTTATAAGATATTTTTTTTGAAAAAGGACAACAAACTGACCGTTTGACAACCTGTCACATCAGAAAAATCTATGGGAATCAAACCCACAACTAGAGTGCGATTGGGATTTATCGCCTACCAATGGACTATGTGAAATCCCTGGTTTGTGTGACTAATTATTTTTAATGAAATGATTTTATTGATCAATAATAAGTTGATTTGGATATTATGTATTATCAAATGAATACACTTAGTATAGGAAAATGATTTGGTGATTAAGTGATAAATGTTATTTTGGAAGACTTTTGCTTTATTAGGAACACTATATTCCGATGAAAAAGAAAATACTATGGTATTTCATGTGAGGTGTAATGGTAAATTTTTATCTATGTTTTTATTGTGGATTTATAGTGATTTGGGTTATTTATGAAAATGATTAACCAATAATATTAAATATGTTAATAGGATAATGGATTTTATGTATGTGGCATTAAGATTGGTTGATGTCATTTGGAGATACAATTTAATATGGAAGACTACATAACCAAATTCATTTAATTTTGGGTTTCAATATTAGTTTGGATTATATTTAAGTATTTTAAGGAAAATTATTTATTGAATGGTATTTATTTAACATTGGGGTAATGTTGGTTTAATTTTAGAAATTAATATTAGTGTTTTTTCTCTAAAAGAATATCCTTTTGAGGGATCATCAGATCTTGTACTAACCATTTTGGTTTTTAATTGTATCTAATGACAAGGTAAATATATAGTTTATCCTTTATGGATAATGTGATTTCTAGAAGTGTATTATAGCACTTTCGGTGTGACCAAGTCTTCATGAACACTCATAGTTTAAAAAAAATGAGTTAGTTGTATAATTTTATTATATAATGAAACTCTAATTAAAAAGTAATTATATATCTTTATGTACTTAGTCAATCTAATAAATAAATTCCTCAAATTTATGAAATGCAACTTAAAAGAAAAATAAAATGTTTTCTATTTACATTTCCTATTGGAAAACTAACTATTGTTTGTCCAATCACAAATTTTAGGTTTTGTTTTTGTTAACTTCATCCTGATCATGATTTCTGTCCCTCTCTATCAGAACATTGCACTTAGTTTATCATCCATATCCATTTTTCCTACATGGAATCCCAGTATGGATTATCATGGGTGACTGTTGTACTTCTCTTTCTTTCTTTTAATGTGATAGTTTTTTATAATCTTTTCTGATGTAAGACTTACCATTTTATTCCCAAGCCTAATTTTAAAAATTTTGAGGATGCAATTTATTTAATAGGGAAGAATGTAACACCCCAAGATTTCAATAACTTATTCAACCGGAAACATCGAGTTCATGCACACCACGACTTACCAAACCAGCCATTATGAATAGTAATACCCAATTTTTGAAATTTTACACATTTTATTTTTCAATATTTACTTCATTTTTGGATTCATAATATCAAAATTATCTAAGGGTAAATTTTTGGTACTTTTTGGATACCTTGCATTTTTTGATGAATAGTGAAAATTAGAAAAAATTATTTAATAAGAATTTTAATCAAAATAATTAATAGTGATATATTATTAATTTGAGTGGTTTTAATGTATAATTAGATTAAATTTTTACCATTTAATCCAATTTTGGTCATTGGACATAATTTCACATTTAAATTGGAAATAAGAAACTTTCAATCTTTTGATAGTTATTATTCCATAAAAACACGCTTTTTAGTTTGACAATGGGAATGAATTATAAATTTATTTCCTCCACTTCTCTGTTTTGAATTTTAAAAAATGTATTCCATATTTAGAATCAGGAGGTCCAAATTATGTAAATATATAACTTTTATTTTTAGACATTTTGAATAATTACATCGGTAAATATTTTATTTACCATGGTTAAAGGGTAAATCCGGTAAATAAATATAAGAAAATATTATTATAATAATATTAAATTACCATAAAACGTGTTTTAACCCAATTAGATGATTCATGTCCGACCATGGGCATCTTTAGGTCAATTTTGGGACACCATAGAGCCACTTGTAAGTGATAATGACACTTTATATTAATTAAGTTAAAGTAATACAAAAATGATATAAGCAAATATCTTTTTTAAAACAATTTTTACATATGGTAATATATGTTACCTCTTCAACTAAAATAATTCATTAGAAAGATAAAAATATTTCCTAAATAATGATATTTTATTTATAATTTTTAGTCATTTAATATTTATTGTTATTTATGACACAATGATAATGCAGTATTTTCCTTATTAGTGAAAGATTAAAATAAATGGTATTATAAATGTTAAAATAAAAATAATTATAATTTTTTGATTCCATACACGAATTTTATATGTTACCATGACATGTTAGGATTTATTAAGTAAATTTTATAGAATTCATAATGTTTTTATGACATTAAAAATAATCAATTATTAAATAGTGTCAAAATTGACATAAATGTGTTTTTTTTTTTTAAATTATATTATTAATTGATATAATATTAATAAAAATATATGTTTATAACAAAGGACTTAAATGATGATAGTTATATAATTAATTAACCAATTGGGGTTTCATTGGTAGTTTATTGTAAATTTATGTACCAGATAATATAAAAATACAAAGAGATGTGGTAAATGTCAAACTAATTAGCTAAGAGTTAAATCTATTAGATAAGGTTAATGTATTGACAAAAACCTGTTTAAAAATAATTGGTTTAGTGGTTTTGAAACCCATCCCCACCACATATTTTAAATAAATAAATATGGAGCTATTATTAACTGAAAATGAATTTTTTATAAAATAATACTATAAGTTTTCCTAAGGTTCCCCTCACCTGTTGAATAAAATTGAACTCCAACTTCTCTATAATTCACACCATCAAAGCCTTTTTTCTCGGAAAAAACCTGACCAAATACACTAGAAACATTCCTCCCTTCATCCTAGAGTCCTTACATTAGTCAGAAATCCAACCTATGGATCCCATTTGATCAAATCAAAATAAAGAACCCGAAGAAGAGGTAAATATTTCATCACCTCTTTCCAGTTCCTTTCTCCTTCCACTTCCCTTTTATTTGTTGTTTGAATTTTAAAATTATAAATTTGTTATATTATTTATAATATGATGTTATTATAAATTTGGTACAACCAAATTCATTATTCTATCCTTCCTTTGAGAGACATGTCACCATACGTGCGTGCGTACGACATACGGTCTCCTCATTGTGGGGTAATTGTTATTCAATAGATTATTATTTGGATTGGTATAAAAATGATGTAAAACTGATGTAAATAAGAAATATAACAGGAAAATTATTATTTATATATGATATACCATCTGATTATATATTATTTTAATATCAGAATAATGGTATTTTTGCTTATGCGTACATAAGGATTACTGTCTCCACGAACATGATGAGATTTATTCCCCATCGTATCCAATGAAGAATAATATTCATTTGATGATTAAAAATACTGTTTAAGGACATGATATCATTCTGGATATGTATAATATACAAACAATCCATAATAAACATGTTTTATGTAACAAAAAATGTAAAATAAAACGAGTAAT
Source organism: Viscum album (assembly GCA_963277665.1). NCBI lineage: Eukaryota > Viridiplantae > Streptophyta > Magnoliopsida > Santalales > Viscaceae > Viscum > Viscum album. The sequence goes on from OY728133.1 coordinate 993,347,055, forward strand.
TGAAAATCTGAAACGACGATAATACTAAAATATTATTAACAAAGCAAAACTAAAAGATTATATATGATTTCATATTTAAGTATATTATTCTTGTATAATTTAATTACAATGATATAACTTTTATACATGAGGTTAACTACCCTTGACCAAGGTGAAAGTACAATGTAAGGGGTTTCTTATCTCACTTTTAATTCCGTGAGATTTCCATAGTTCACTACTTATTAATTGTATGTGGTATGTATACTGACCATGATTGTATTCATTGTGTAATATAATATAATTTATGGATATTTACATAATCATTTTATGATCCTTATTTCATGGGTGTATTTTTCACAAGTTACCAAATTGATAAAAGAATTTGAAATTTCATTTTCCACTCATTCAGCTTTAGGCATACTTCATTAGTTATTTTAGTCAACGATTATGTGTGGAATAAATATTCATTTTCTTATGTCATAATTTTCACTCCCCTTTCTGTTGATTTACATTTGATACACATTATCACTCCATTGATAGATTTTCAAGTCGTCGATATGAACATGATGAGAGTAATTTTAACTCAGTCACCATTTATTGAGTTAAACATCCAATTAATTGGTGTTGTTTCTACAAGATTATGTGTGAATGTCCTCTGATTGATTCACACTAAATATCCAATCATATTGAGTGTATTTATATTTTTCACAAATAATTATGTCGTTGATTTATCCTTAACCTAATGATGTGGCCTTTATAAGAGATTTGATCTCAAATTACATTCCACTGAGACTTGTTTGTTGTTATACACCAAATCACTTTTATATGGTGTATATATTGTACATTTACATAGTATATAATGAATCCCTTTATTCTCTAGATATTACAATGTTTTGATTTATCAATTATTTGTATTCATGTGTCTCTCTTTTTGATAGAAACTATAACTAAAATAGCATCTTGAAATGTTTTAAATATTTATTCTTCTAAATCATTCTCAGTAATGTCCATATTTTAAATATTATTTTAAAGATTTATTTGTATGGACATTAATGTTTTCAAATTAAAATTCCTTTTAAATTTTCAATGTTTTATGGGACACTTAGACTAAAAAATCTATTTTAAACTTCTTCTTGATAAATAAGGATACTTTTTAATGTTTTCAAGAAAAGGGGGATACTTCTCTCAACTAGTTTTGAAAATTATTTTCATCTATGTCAATACCCTTAATTATACTCGATTAAGGATAATTTGATATAATAAAATCATCCATATTGTATTGAATGAGTTATGGTTGACTGTAGATGTGTTATTTTTATACCATTCATGGTTTGTGGATAATGTATTGACATTTCGTATGTTAGTTTTAGTACGAATGTTTATATTATGTTTCAAACTTTTTATATGAGGAATGCATTGGACATAGTAATTGATGGGTGGAGCTTGCTATATATCCTCGATGCATCAGTAGGCCTCATGAGACAAACTAGTGTCTTGGCATAAGGACTTGACAAAATCTAATTTTTAGTCATGGAACAAGGCCTTGACTATGTGGTTATGATAGTTTGGCATTATGAATTCCATCATTATGAAAGTGGTTATTGATATTTCATGTGATTATTCAACTAATAGAATATCCATCTGAATATTTAAATGTAATTACATCATTATATTTTTTCTATACTATGATTATGTTCATGTTTAAAAGTCTTTTGTTCTAGTTATACATTGCCTTAAATATTTATGATTATTTATGAAATTTTATGTTATATTGTTATCCGTACTATCACGACCTGTCCTCGGGGCCCGTGCCGTGACTACCCCAAGCCAGCCTTCCATAGGCCAGGGGCTGGCGACTAGCACCAAGGCGTAAATCCCGGTAAAAGGGAAGGCATTGCCTTTGTAAAGTAAACAATCACACAGAGTACAAGCGGAAGAAGTAAACACTGAATACAACAGTAAGTGCGGAAAGTATAAAGGGGCCGAAAATACAAGCCCAAATGTAATGTACAACTCAATAGGGAAAACAGAAACTGAAAAGTAAAGCTGGTACGCCGAGCTGTCCACTAGAAATCCCACCTAAAGGGTGGGTACAGATAACTCCTCTTCTCCTCGGGTCCCACCGTCCACTACAACTATGTCCCGCCCAGTGGTCCACCTCCGGGTACCGCCTCGTCGTCACGTCCACCTATGGGTACTGTCCAGTCCTCGAGCACTCGGCCTCTGTCAGCATTGCCCGTCGTCTGCAACCAACACAATGAGGTGCGGGCATAGCCCGTGCAGGGGTGATTATAACGATACTCAGTAGGGATCCCAAGACCCTCAAGGTATCACTAAACCAACAAGGATAACCACAAAGAAGATCTCAACAGATAACCTCTACTTAGGTATATGCCCATACATATACCTAAGTTATCAAGTGACCCATCTCAATCATGAGGTAAACACAAAGGTCATGAAATCAACGGATAACCACTACTCAGGTATATGCCCATACATATACCTAAGCTATCAAGTGACCCATCTCAATCATGAGGTAAACACAAAGGTCAAATGTCACAGCTCAAACCAGGATTTTCATTATCGAAAACGTAACTGTTGAAGAGCTCTGTCTCTGGAGTGTACAGTGGTCTTGTCACAACTCCGAGGTACTGCTCACTAACCTAAGACTGCTGAGGTGCTCCTCCTGACGAGTACCGCGGGCCAGCTGCTACAACCAAGCGCTCCCATGTGCCGTTACAACCAAGCGCACCTCTGTCGTGGGTCTGCCGCTACAACCAAGCGCTCCCATGTGCCGCTACAACCAAGCGCACCTCTGTAGTGGGTCTGCCGCTACCACCAAGCGCTCCCATTTTCCGCTACAACCAAGCGCACCTCTGTCGTGGGTCTGCGGCTACAACCAAGCGCTCTCATGTGCCGCTACAACCAAGCGCACCTCTGTCGTGGGTCTGCCGCTACAACCAAGCGCTCCAATGTGCCACTACAACCAAGCGCACCTCTGTCGTGGGTCTGTCGCTACAACCAAGCGCTCGCATGTGCCGCTACAACCATGCGCACCTCTGTCGTGGGTCTACCGCTAAAACCAAGCGCTCCAATGTGCCGCTACAACCAAGCGCACCTCTATCGTGGGTCTGCCGTTACACGGTCTCCATGCTCTGCATGCTCGTCTCCGGGAGGGTCCGCTCCACGAGCTACAGGTCGATACTCCAAGTATCACAAAGTCCCGCAAGGTAGTATCTCAAAGGACCCCCTCGTCATAGGGGTCTCAATGCAACAGACGGCGCGTCAATCGGACGCCCGGTCTGTGAGTTATTAGCCTTTTCGTCCCAGGGGCCCGGTTGGTTTCGTGAGTGAACCAACCCGGCCGTACCCAAACTGTACCCCGAATTCTCATGGGGTATACTCAGAAGGACCGTTTCTCAACGAGATCACCAACGCCGCTGAAAGTTCGTCAAACGGACGTTCTGTCTGAAAGGTATCCGCTTTTCCGTTCCAGGGGCCTGGTTGGATTTCGGTGCGATCCAACCCGGCCACACTCTGATGGCATCCCAACCTCGAGCGGAGTAAGCCAAATGATCTGTCTTACCTAGAGGAACTCAACAAAGCTGACGGCACGTCAATCGGACGTCTGTAGCTCAAGATATTAGCGTTTCCGCTCCGAGGGCCCGGTTGGTTTTGTGTACGAACCAACCCGGCCGAACCCAAAGTATTCCGAAACCCTGAGTGTGATATACCGAAACGACTGTATCGATCCAAGGGTTGCGTTTCCGCAGATGGCTCATCAAACGGAGGCCCGTAGCTCATGTTACGGGCATTTGACCGAAAGCGGTCTGAAAAACGGGGGGGGGGGGGGTCCGGGTCCTGGCCGACCCGGCCCGACCCCCCCCCCCCCCCCCCCCCCCCCTTGGTCGGCCCGAACCGGGTCGACCCGACCGGGGTCCGTCCCGGCTGGCCCGGCCCGTCTCGGCTTGGCCGAGCGGCCGAGCGGCTGACACGGGGGGGAACCGCCGCCCCGCGTGACACCCCTGCGGCACCCGCGGGGTGTCGGCCAGACAGCCGGACGCGCCGCGTGACAACCCCGCGGCAGCCATGGGGTGCCGCCCTGGACACCCGCGGGGCGCCGCGGGACAACCCCGCGGCACCCGCGGGGTGTCGCCCTGGACACCCACGGGGTGTCGCCCTGGACACCCACGGGGTGTCGCCCTGGACACCCGCGGGGCGCCGCGTGACAACCCCGCGGCACCCGCGGGGTGTCGCCCTGGACACCCAGGCGCGCCGGACACACGCGGCCGCGGGTCCACGGGCGCCGCTGCCTCCGGCCGGCGACGCCGCCGCGCCGGCGACCCGCACCGCCGCCGGCTTCCGCAGGCTGCCAGAGTCGCTCCGGTGGCCCGTTTTCCTTCCCGTCTGCGCCGTTGCTCCTCCAGGGACTCGTCCTTTAGTGCGGAAAGATCAAACATCCTTTGCGGCACGTTCCGTCGTCGCCCGTCAAATCCGCACAAAACGAAGAACGACGGTGGGTCGTCGGGTCGTGTTCGTTTAGCCCGCACCCTCCGCGTTATAGATAATCAACGGGAGAAAATAAAATGTTCAACACATGAACCGACAATTTTAATAAAATAAAATGGTTTCATGGATTCTGGTTCTTTAATTTTTAAAGAATGTTCACGGGAATATAAAGAGGGGTATTCCAAATCATAAAATCCCTACATCGCTGGACATCGCGCGTGAGCGTTCTTCGCGGAAATTGCTTGTTGCAGAAGGTGGAGATCGTCGCGTCGTCGCGGAAGGGCATCGCGTCGTCGCGGAACACGACGTTGAGTCGGCGAACTCTCAAGCAGCTGATCGAAGATCAGTCGCGGAGGAAGAGACATCTCATAAGAACCTTGTCGGCGTCGCGGATCACGGTGTCGCGTCGTCGATTTCCAGGTTCAGCGTTCATCACGTTCTTCGCGTTCTTCGCGAAGGAGGCTGAAGGTTCAAGGATCCTTTCTCCACGAGTAATCCTCCAAAAGAAAAAGGTTGGTCTTATTTTATTATTATGCCAACACACGAAAAAGGGTAAGTAACGACCCATCAATTCGTTGAATTAATTCAATTAAAGAAACAACTCATTTAATTTACGAAATAAACCACCCAATTAAATGGTTTGTTAAGAATTTAAAAAACGCGTCAGTTGACTTTCATTATGACGGGTTTCCGTGGGTGCGTTACTTAGTGGAAAGAAACGGCGGGGCTCGTGCGGGCCCCACCTCACAAAATATCCTACAAAGGTGGTAGGATATTTATGGATAGCATCCTATCCGGTTCAACTCAGTTCAAGCCGCCTTTAAGTGGCATCAAGTGGCTTCCAAGTGGCTTAAGTGAAATAAAATAAAGTTGTCGAAAAATTATTTTATTTCTTAACTTTAAGCCCAAAATTAAAAACCACACCCGAGCAAACGCAACTCCGGAAGAGGCGTTTCTAAGAGAATACCGGCACTGCGATTTCATCGGTGCCCTCAGAATTCAATTCCGGGCACCGGTTCAAAAGTTAGAAAAACTCGCTCGTTCGTTCACTGAACGTACCCGAGCCAAACTTCGGAAAATGATTCCGGGCACACCGGGCCTCGGAATCAGGCGCCGTCAGAAACTGTGTTCTTGTAAAATTCCAAAGAAAATTAATGAAAAAAAAATTCCTGGAATTTTATGGGTCATTACATTACTCCCACCACAGGTCTTTATGTCCCCGTAAAGCTTCACCACAAACTAGGGATACAAAGGCGGTACTGAGCACGCATCTGAGCCTCCCGCTCCCAAGTGCTCTCTTGGAGGTTCTCGTTCTACTATCTGAAGCGCACTAGAGGAATCGATCATCCACGTAGGACCTGCTCCTGTCGATCCTCAATCTCCACTGGGACCTCCGAAAACGTCTCCCCATCATCAAAGACCAGCTCCCCATGGTCAAAGATTTGTGTCGGGTCGTGCACGTATCTTCTCAGCTGAGATACGTGGAAGACGTCGTGCACCCTGTGTAAATGAGGTGGCAGATCCAGGCGATAAGCCACCTCTCCAATCCTACTGAGGACCTAGAAAGGCCCGATAAAGCGTGGAGAAAACATGCCGCCCCGGCCAAATCTCCGTAAACCACGTCGAGGTGAGACCCACAAGAAGACGTGGTCGCCATCCTCAAAACCTAGTGGCCTCCGCCTCCTGTCAGCATATGACTTATGCCGGCTCTGAGCTGTACTCATCCGCCCCTGGATGACCTGGACAATCTCAGGTCCCACAAGAGCTGCAAGATTTCTTCTTTGCCGATAAGAGAAATCTGGTCCCATCCCCTGGATGAACCACATTCTTTTGCCTAATACAGTAAATCCCAACATGGATGGTACAAATCCATACCAAGGATGACGTCGTAAGGCCTCAACGCTACTACCAAGAGATCCAACCGTTACTCTCGCCTCAAGGGTTGAGTCACACTGTCGGCATCAGTGTGTGGTAACTGGGTCAACTCCAGTAGATGTCCCACAAGTGAGGGTCAAGTCAACAGTCTAAGCCGGAACCTCTTAGTAACAACGCAAAAGAGGACAGGAAGGAAACATCACAAAGGTAAGCGTCTTTTATTATTGCAGCTCATATTACAAGGACGCTACACAACAGCAAAAAGGAACTAGAAGTACAAAAGACGTATCCACTAGTTCCGCTCTTGTCCAACTGCTCCCAGAGCTCCACAATCGAAGGACTCAGCTGCCTGAAGCTGAACTCTCCCATGCCCACCAACTCCGTGTGGTCGGGGTGGACCGCCTGGTGGTGGTGGTGGAAACACCCCGAAGCGCTGTCCACCTCCAGCTGCACGGCCAACTCCCCTCTCATGGCCGCCTGCTCCTTGCGGCCTGCCCTGATCGAACCTCTGCCTCAGCCTGGGGGGTCCTTCGTTTGTCTGCTGGTCATCCGTATGGCGGATCGGACAGTCACGAGCCATGTTACCAACCCCGCCGCAGGAGTAACACTGCCCTCTCATGGCAAGTCATTGCCCACCCCGAGTGCCTCGCGAAAACGATCCAGAGTAATGTTGTCGACCACCTGTAGGTCCATTCCTCTTGGACCCCTGCATCATCCGTCTACTGCCCGCTGCAGAAGAATCTGCCGCATGCCGGTAAGTGGTGGGTCCTGCTGCTGGAAACTGCTCAGCAAGGAAACTCTCCACAAAGAGGGCTCGCTCCAACACCCATGCTGGAGTCGGAATGTTGAGGGAGATCATCGAAGCCCTGATCTCATGCCTCAGTCCCTGCTCGAAGGTCCGGGCCCGGAAGAACGGGTCCCGTACCATATCTGTGGAGTAGCACGAGAGATCAGTAAATCTCGCCGAGTACTGGGCCACTGACATGCTTCCCTGCCGCAGCTCTAGTAGCTCCTGGATGCGCACTGCTCGGAGGGCGGCTGTGACGAACTCGGAGCGGAAGATTCTCTCAAAGTCCGTCCAGAGGAGAGACACCTCGTCGTGCACCTGGAGCATCAAGCTCCACCATCAGCCTGTTGTCGTGTGCAGGAGACTCGCTGCGAGGATCACCATGAGGTATGCTGGTGTCCTCACTAATTTGAAAACCCGAACAACTGCCTCCAGCCAATCCTCGGAGGCCTGAGGGTCCGTCTCCCCGTGGAACCTGGGCGGTCGCTGGCGCTGGAACTCATGGAGTGCACTAAGGCGGCATGCATCGTCAGCGGCTGGGGCTGGTAGCATCGGTGCCTCGACGGGTATAGGTACCATCGGTGCCTCAGCTGTCAAAGGGCCATGTACCGAGTCCTCGATGCTCGATGGGCTCTCGCCACGCACATCGCTCGAAATCCTAGCTGGCTGTCGTCGTGGGGCCATCCTGAAAAGGAAACAAGTGCGCCACGGTCAGGACAGTATACCTGGTGAGCTGACATAAGTAATCACAAAGAAAACTTGAAACACACATGCAATCAATATTTTCGTGAATTAAGTCGGAAATCAGAAGTCAGGGTCCTGGTGTACGGATACGCCGGCCGCCGCACCAACACTGGACTCCCTGGACTGATAACCACACCCAATACGCAAAAAACTATTTCTTCACATAGAATAAAGATCAGAGTCTGCGGTAGAACCGACCGCCTCTGATACCAATTTGTCACGACCCGTCCTCGGGGCCCGTGCCGTGACTACCCCAAGCCCGCCTTCCATAGGCCAGGGGCTGGCGACTAGCACCAAGGCGTAAATCCCGGTAAAAGGGAAGGCATTGCCTTTGTAAAGTAAACAATCACACAGAGTACAAGCGGAAGAAGTAAACACTGAATACAACAGTAAGTGAGGATAGTAAAAAGGGGCCGGAAATACAAGCCCAACTGTAAAGTACAACTCGAAAGGGAAAACGCAACTGAAAAGTAAAGCTGGTACGACGATCTGTCCACAGGAAATCCCACCTGAAGGGTGGGTACAGATAGCTCCTCTGCTCCTCGGGTCCCGCCGTCCGCTCCAAGTATGTCCCGCCCAGTGGTCCACCTCTGGGTGCCGCCTCGTCGTCACGCCCACCTCTGGGTACTGTCCAGTCCTCGAGCACTCGGCCTCTGTCAGCATTGCCCATCGTCTGCAACCAACACAACGAGGTGCGGGCATAGCCCGTGCAGGGGTGAGTATAACGATACTCAATAGGGATCCCGAGACCCTCAAGGTCTCACTAAACCAACAAGGATAACCACAAAGAAGATCTCAACATATAACCTCAACTTAGGTATATTCCCATACATATACCTACGTTATCAAGTGACCCATCTCAATCATGAGGTAAACACAAAGGTCATGAAATCAACGGATAACCATTACTCAGGTATATGCCCATACATATACCTAATTTATCACGTGACCCATCTCAATCATGAGGTAAACACAAAGGTCAAATGTCTCAGCTCAAACCAGGATTTTCATTATCGAAACCGTAACTGTTGAAGAGCTCCGTCTCTGGAGTGTACAGTGGTCCTGTCACAACTCCGAGGTACTGCTCACTAACCTAAGACTGCTGAGGTGCTCCTCCTGACGAGTACCGCGGGACAGCTGCTACAACGAAGCGCTCCCATGTGCCGCTACAACCAAGCGCACCTCTGTCGTGGGTCTGCCGCTACAACCAAGCACTCCCATGTGCCGCTCCAACCAAGCGCACCTCTGTCCTGGGTCTGCCGCTACAACCAAGCGCTCCCATGTGCCGCTACAACCAAGCGCACCTCTGTCGTAGGTCTGCCGCTACAACCAAGCTCTCCCATGTGCCGCTACAACCAAGCGCACCTCTGTCGTGGGTCTGCCGCTACAACCAAGCGCTCCCATGTGCCGCTACAACCAAGCGCACCTCTGTCGTGGGTCTGCCGCTACAACCAAGCGCTCACATGTGCCCCTACAACCAAGCAAACCTCTGTCGTGGGTCTGCCACTACAACCAAGAACCCCCATGTGCCGCTACAACCAAGAGCACCTCTGTCGTGGGTCTGCCGCTAAAACCAAGCGCCCCCATGTGCCGCTACAGCCAAGCGCACCTCTATCGTGGGTCTGCCGCTACACGGTCTCCGTGCTCCGCCCGCTCGTCTCCGGGAGGGCCCGCTCCACGAGCTACAGGTCGATACTCCATGTATCAAAAAGTCCCGCAGGGAAGTATCTCAAAGGACCACCTCGTCATAGGGGTCTCAACGCAATAGACGGCGCATCAATCAGACGCCTGGTCTGTGAGTTATTAGCCTTTTCGTCCCAGGGGCCCAGTTGGTTTCGTGAGCGAACCAGCCCGGACGTACCCAAAATGTACCCCGAACACTCATGGGGTATACTCAGAAGGACCGTTTCTCAACTAGATCACCAACGCCGCTGACGGTTCGTCCAACGGACGTTCTGTCTGAAAGGTATCAGCTTTTCCGTTCCAGGGGCCCGGTTGGATTTCGGTGCGATCCAACCCGGCCACACTCCGACTGCATCCCAACCTCGAGCGGAGTAAGCCAAAAGATCCGTCTCACATAGAGGAACTCAACAAAGCTAACGGCATGTCAATCGGACGTCTGTAGCTCAAGATATGAGCGTTTCCGCTCCGAGGGCCCGGTTGGTTTCATGTACGAACCAACCCGGCCGAACCCAAAGTATTCTGAAACCTTGAGTGCGATATACCGAAACGACCGTCTCGATCCAAGGGTCACGTTGCCGCTGATGGCTCATCAAACGGAGGCTCGTAGCTCACGTTACGGGCAATTGACCGAAAGCGGTCTGAAAAACGGGGGGGGTCCGGGTCCGGGCCGACCCGGCCCGACCCCCCCTTGGTCGGCCCGAACCGGGTCGACCCGACCCGGGTCCGACCCCGTAGGCCCGGCCCGTCTCGGCTCGGCCGAGCGGCCGACACGGGGGGAACCGCCGCCCCGCGTGACACCCCTGCGGCACCCGCAGGGTGTCGACCAGATAGCCGGACGCGCCGCGTGACAACCTCGCGGCACCCACGGGGTGCCGCCCTGGACACCCGTGGGGCGCCGCGTGACAACCCCGCGGCACCCACGGGGTGTCGCCCTGGACACCCGCGGGGCGCCGCGTGGCAACCCCGCGGCACCCGCGGGGTGTCTCCCTGGACACCCGCGGGGCCCCGCGTGACAACCCCGCGACACCCGCGGGGTGTCGCCCTGGACAACTGCGGGGCGCCGCGTGACAACCCCGCGGCACCCGGGGGGTGCCTCCCTGGACACCCAGGCGCGCCGAACCCGCGCGGCCGCAGGTCCACGGTTGCCGCCGCCTCTGACCGCCGATGCCGCCGCGCCGGCGACCCGTGCCGCCGGAGTCGCTCCGGTGGCCCGTTTTCCTTCCCGTCTGCGCCGTTGCTCCTCCAGGGACTCGTCCTTCAGTGAGGAAACATCAAACATCTGTTGCGGCATGTTCCGTTGTCGCCCGTCAAATCCGTACCAAAAGAAGAATGGCGGAGGGTCGTCAGGTCGTGTTCGTTTGGCCCGCACCCTCCGCGTTAGAGATAATCAACAGGAGAAAATAAAATGTTCAACACATGAACCAACAATTTTAATAAAATAAAATTGTTTCTTTGATTCTGGTTCTTTAATTTTTAAAGAATGTTCACGGGAATATAAAGAGAGGTATTCCAAATCATAAAATCCCTACCTCGCTGGACGTCGCGCGTGAGCGTTCTTCGCGGAAATTGCTCGTCGCGGAAGGTGGAGATCGTCGCGTCATCATGGAAGGGCATTGCGTCGTCGCGGAACACGGCGTTGAGTCGGCGAAATCTCAAGCAGCCGATCGAAGATCTGTCGCGGAGGAAGAGACATCTTATAAGAACGTTGTCGGCGTCGCGGATCACGGCGTCGCGTCGTCGATTTCCGGGTTCGGCGTTCTTCGCGTTCTTCGCGTTCTTCGCGAAGGAGGATGAAGGTTCAAGGATCCTTTCTCCACGAGTAATCCTCTAAAAGAAAATGGTTGGTCTTATTTTGTTATTATGCCAACACACGAAAAAGGGTAAGTAACGACCCATCAATTTGTTGAATTAATTCAACGAAAGAAACAGCTCATTTAATTTACGAAATAAACCGCCCAATTAAATGGTCTGTTAAGAATTTAGAAAACGCGTCAGACACTACTAGAAAAGGGGGCATTGGAGCCCCCCAGACTCGGGCGACCGCCATTGGCGGTCTCTATAGCTCACCTTTAGCGACCGCCAATGGCGGTCTCTAACCTGGATAAAAAAATTCGGGGGGTTTCTGCGCCCCCCCCCCCCCCCCGCGCCCTCGATCTCCCTCGCCCTAACCCCCTCCCTCCCTCGCCGCCCTCCCTCGCGCCGCCCTCCCCTCCCCCGCCGTCCGGCCTCCCCCGCCGCCCGGCCACCCCCGCCGCCCGGCCACCCCCGCCGCCCGGCCACCCCCGCCGCCCGGCCTCCCCCGCCGCCCTCCATCCGGCCTCCGGCCGCCGCCCTCCGCCCTCGGGCCTCCGGCCGCCGCCCTCCGGCCTCTCGGCCCTCCCCCCCCACCCCGGACGGCACCCGCACCCCGGACAGCCCCCGACGTGCACTCCGGACCGCCCCCCACACCCCGGACGCCTCCCCGCACCCCGGACAGCCCCCCCTGCACTCGGACACCCCCCTCCGAACCCGGACACCCCCCCCCCCCCCGCACCACAGACAGCCCCCCCCCCCCTCGCACTCGGACACCCCCCCTCCGAACCCGGACAGCCCCCCCGCACCCCGGACAGGCCCCCCGCACCCCGGACACCCCACCCCGCACCCCCGACAGCCCCCCTGCACCCCAGACAGCCCCCCCTCCCCCGCACCCCGGACACCCCCGCACCCCGAACACCCCTGCCAGCACCCCTGACAGGCCCCCGACACCCCGGACACCCCTCCCCGAACCTCGGACAGCCCCCCCCCCCCCCCCCCGACCCCGGACACCCCCCCCTCCCTGCCTGTCCCCCGTCCCCTCACCGCCTCCTCTCCTCCAGCTCCCCGCCGCCGCCGCCGCCCGTCCCCTCCCTTTCCGCACCGCCTTTGGCTCCGGCTCCCCTTCGCTGCCTCCTCTCCCTCGCAGCACCGCCTTCGGCTCCCCTCCCTTTCAGGTTTGTAGCACAATCAGGTAACATGAGCTTTCAGTTCCATTATTATTTTATCAATGGTTCATAAACAAATGGTTAATATTTATTTTGAATATAGTTGATTTGAAAAATGTAAATGTAATAAGTATTGTGTAAATGTTTGTTATACAGATATTATTATGGATAAGAGTTGGATTGATCTTCCAAATCGAACGTCTAGAGAATATTTCAATGGCATTATGCAGTTTATTGACTTCAAGAGAGGATTTGAAAGTGACTATATTAGTTGTCCATGTAGAAAATGTGCTAACAGATATCAATTCACACGAGATACTGTGAGGGAGCACCTTTTCATTAATGGATTTCTGAAAAATTATAAGAGTTGGACTCGTCATGGAGAAGAATATGTTCGTTGTCAAAATACAGATGCAGCTCAGATGGATGTTGATGCAAGGATGACTGATCCAATGCATGAAATGCTTACTGAAATGGTACGTGGGTTTGATCCTGAAGGCATTGACATCCAAACTCTTGAGACCAGTGAGATAAATCTTCGCTTTGGTGCAGATCGTGATTCGAGGAGGTTTTATGAAGTACTTGATGATGCGAAAACAGAATTATATCCTGGATGTACTTCTTACAATAAACTGTTGTTTATCGTGGAGTTGTTGCATTTGAAGACTTTGAATAATTGGTCAGACACATCAATCGACATGCTTTTGGTTTTATTGAAAAAAGTTCTTCCTGTCGACGCTAAGATTCCTGAGTCGTATTACTATGCTCGTAAGTTGACAGAGAACTTAGGTTTTACATATGAGACAATAGATGCATGTGCAAACAACTGTATGTTGTTTAGAAATGAAACTGCTCATTTGGATATTTGTACGGTTTGTGGCGCTTCCAGGTGGAAAGAGAACAGGGGAAATAAGACTCATCAAAGTCAGATTGCGATACAGGGGAAACCAATTGCCGTAAAACAAATGCGTTACTTTCCCCTTAAACCGATGTTGAAAAGATTTTTTATGTCATCTAAAGTTTCTAATTTAATGAGATGGCATGCAGAAAGAGTTCATGAAAGTGACATGTTAACCCACCCGGCAGACTCTCATGAATGGAAGGATTTTGATAAGAGACATCCCGACTTTGCTAAAGATGTTCGTAATGTCCGATTGGGATTGGCAGCAGATGGTTACAATCCATTCAAGTCTATGGTTGGTGCAACTCATAGCACATGGCCTGTGGTGTTGGTTCCATATAATCTTCCTCTGTGGCTTTGTATGAAGCAACAATTTATATTACTTTCCACTCTTATTGATGGACCTAAAAGTCCGGGGGATAAGATTGATGTTTACCTTCAGCCATTGATTGATGAGTTGAATGAATTTTGGGGCGATGGTGTGATGACTTATGACTGCGAAACGAATGAAATGTTCAAACTGCATGCATCTTTATTGTGGACAATCAATGACTTCCCAGCTTATGCAAATTTATCAGGCTGGAGTACGAAAGGGGAATTTGCTTGCCCTTGTTGCAATAAAAGTAAAAAATCTGTATGGCTTAAACATTCCAAAAAATGGGCATACATGGGTCACAAGCGTTTTCTCCCTCCCCAGCACAGGTTCAGAAAGGACAGAGTGGCATTTGATGGTTCTAGAGAGTTCATCCCAACACAAAAGATCATGACAGGAGTTGAAATGTTATCGCAGATTGAGGAAGAAAACATCCGCACGGTATATGAAATTCAGGATTTGGTGGCTCCTCCAATATGTAATATTCGTGCTGCGGGTAGGCAGCGCAGTCACAATTGGAAAAAGAAAAGTATTTTTTATAGTCTTCCTTATTGGAAAACTAACATGTTGAGGCATAATTTGGATGTCATGCACATTGAAAAAAATGTTTGTGATAACATATTGTGGACCATTTTAGGTGTTAGTGGAAAGTCAAAGGACCATGTTAATGCACGTCGTGATTTGGAAGAAATGGGTTTAAGGAAACAGTTGCATTTACAGTTAGCTGAGGGAAACAAGGCATATATTCCTGCTGCACAGTATTCGATGACTACAGAGGAGAAAGAGACATTTCTTTCCATTTTGAAGATGTTCAAGGTGCCTGATGGTTACTCTTATAATATTTCAAAGTGTGTGAATCTGACGAGCAAGACATTGCAAGGGTTGAAAAGTCATGACAATCACATATTACTTCAGCAGTTGATTCCAATCGCAATTTGTGATTGTTTATCCCCCAATGTTGTTCCGCCCTTGATTGAGATGAGTAATTTTTTTAGACAGCTTTGTTTAAGAAATCAACGAATGAGTGATTTAAAAAGTTTGCAGGACCGAATTGTACTTACGCTTTGTCACTTTGAGAAACTTTTCCCCCCCTCATTTTTCGATGTTATGGTCCACTTGACAGTGCACCTAACTGATGAATTAATGGCTGCTGGTCCAGTGCAATTCAGGTGGATGTATCCTATTGAACGGTATTTGAGTACATTGAAAAGATTTGTACGCAACAGAGCTCATCCAGAGGCATCAATAGCCAATGGTTATTTGATGGATGAGTGTACAGCCTTTTGTGCAGAATATCTTACGGATGTTGAAACAAAATTAGATAAGCCCTCTCGGATTCATGATGGTCCAGTTGGAGAAGGAACCACATTTGATATGGACAACATCGAGTGGATACAAGAACATCGATATATCTTGTTCAATACTCCATCAGTTGCACCATTAATGCAGTAAGTATCTTATCAATGTGCTTGTATAACTTTTACATGTTTTCTTTGCATAAGTTGATCTTTTAAAAATCGCGTAATCATTTGCAGGAAACACATTAATGAGATAAAAGAAGAGATGCATCGTGCGACTGAGTTGAAAATTCAACAATCTCATTATGCGGCATTTCATGATTGGTTCAAGGATTATGTATGTATAAATTGATTTTCATTATGAGTGAAGTATTAAACTAATTCTTTTTGCATATATCAGTATTGATTTTTATAAATTATGTAGGTTCATAAGGTGAGGGAGTTAGGGGACCCCACACTACCTGAAGTATTTATCCAACTGGCTGAGGGTCCATCTATAACGACTCGTCGTTATAAAGCTATTGATGCTAATGGTTTTCGATTTCGCATTAATGATGTTGACGACAAACGAGCAACACAAAACAGTGGCATCGGTTGTCCCTTTGTCGATTCTGGTTATTACTATGGTCAATTGATAGACATCATTGAAGTTGTATACACACACGGTTTGAAATACATATTGTTAAAGTGTAATTGGGTTGATCCAGTGCGTGGATGTAAAGTCGATCAATATCAGTTTTCATTGGTGAATTTTAACTATATGTTATACAGAAATAATGAACGAGTTGAGAATGAACCTTTCATTTTGACATCACAAGCGGAACAAGTATTCTTCGTTACTTTGCCTTCGGATCCAAGTTGGCAAGTTATTGTCATAATGTCTCGGCGAGGAGTGTTTTTATTTGAAGAAGATGAACACGAGACTGTTCCGTTTGTTTACCAACAACTTGATCAACATACCGTAGTTCAACGTGAAGAAGATATTTATTGGGTCAGAGCGGCTGTTGAAGGAGAAACGGTCGATTTGCATGCTTAATGAAAGGTATAATTGTTTTCCCGCTATTCAGTAGAATGTCCTAGGATATCATAAATTATCTAATCATTTTATAAATCCTTATAAGTTTAAATCCTCACTTTTGTAAGTTAATTCAGTCATAAATATTTAGGTTGATTAACTTTCTGATTTTTTAAAATTCATTCACAACTAATTATTCAATCCATTTTTTGTTTGATTAACAGTTGTAAAAGTTTGATTTATTAAGAACAATCCAATTTATCTTTTAAACACTTTGGACTCATTACTGATATTTTGTATGACTGCAGACATGTCAGGGGAAGAGGCAGAAAATCCACATCATCCATCTGAGGCATCTACGTCTCAGGGTCGAGGTATGTTTGAATGTCATTGTATATATTTTTTATGTAATTGACATATATATATATATATATATATATAACATTTGTCAATTTATATATAAAATTGTTTTCAACAGGATCAGACTCGGTTGCTTCTTTCTCTCGCAGGAGAGGCCCTGGTCGTGGCATATTATCATGGAATTCCGACACGACGATAGATGTTTCATTTGATGAGGTATTTCATCCCGTGGGACCGAATGCCCCGGCATTTATTCATCAGCTGGGTCATATCATACGTGACCCACATCGATTTCCATTGACCATGCGTGATTGGGCTTCTATCCCTCAGGACACATTAGATCGTCTATGGGGGGAGGTTCAGGTAAGAAAATAATTTTACTTTATTTTCTATTTATAAATAATACTAATATGTTTGATTATTTTCATTATAGAAAAATTTGAAAGTATGCCCTGAAGATTTTCGGCCGGTGTGTATGAGCAAATGCCGTAAGCTGTGGAAAGATTATAAAGGCAAAGTGAAGAGGGACTATTGGATACCAAATGTGGGTACCCTTGACATTTTGGAAAAAGTCCTGAAGGGTGTCCTCCCAGCTCAGTGGCGTGACTTGGTTGCATATTGGTCTACTGAGGGTGTTGCGGTTTGTATATTAATTATTTTGCTGTATATATATTTTCAAGAATATGTGATTTGTTTGAAATTTGAATGAATTGAATGTAGGAGGTGTCAACACGCCATTCGGAGAATCGAGCGTTGCAGGGACCAGCTCACAGGCTCGGGACTCGTCACGTGTCTCAGATCCGACATGAGGTATATATTATTCATTTTTTAATTTATTAATTAATATGGTTTTGTGTTTATATTCTTTTAATATACAGTTGCGAGGGCAAGGTGCAGCGACTGATAAAATGTCGGTGTGGATAAGGACTCGTGATCGCAATGATCCAGAGGTTGCAGCATTGATAGTAAGTGTCTGTACTTACCAATAATTACATAAATCTATATATTAACATATATATATATTTATATATATTTAAATATTTCACAGGATCAATTTGAAGCTGAGTTAGAACATCTGCCAGAGGACCAGTGACAGCTTCCCATGCGACGGGATGAGATCTTTCATCGCATTATTGGTCGGGACGGGCATGGCTATAGTTTGACCTATGGAGCAGGGATTCCTCATTCTGTAGTGTCACGCGCTGCGGTTGTCGGTCCTGCTGTTGCTCATATGACACAGCAGATGTCAGATTTTGAGGCACGGCTGCGCGCTTCCGAGGAGTCAAATGCACAATTGACAGCTGAGGTTAGAGCACTGCGGGAATATGTGCGTTGAGCAGATGGTACAGGGGATCATACGACGCAGGTATATACTGTATCTATTTATTTAATTTAAATTATTTTTGTTATTAAAATATTTATAATGTTTATTTGTTGTAGGCACCTGGCCCACCAGAAGGAGGTAGCAGTGATGGCAACGCGTGACACACCATATATTCACGAGATATGTTTTTTGTTTTTACTGGTAGGGTTGACATTGATGTACTGTATTTATTCATTTAAGTAATGCATTATTACCATCCATGGTGGTCTTTTAAATATTTTATACACATATTGAGTTTTTGATCAGATAATCTTGAATGATTCTACATTTGAAAAAGTCGAACTAATTCCAACAGATCAATAAATCTGATATTATAGATTATGTACTATTAATATATTTTTTATAAATTTCTGTATGGTATCGATAAAAGAAATATGTATTAATTAGATGTTATCACTTTTATTTTTCACTTTTTTAATCAATGGGATGGCCTTTGCACCCCCGGAGAACCCCCCGCACCCCCGTACTGCCCCCCGCCACCCCCGTACAGGCCCCCGCCACCCCCGTACAGCCCCCCGCACCCCCGTACAGCCCCCCCCCCCCCCCCCCCCGCACCCCCGTACAGCCCCCCGCACCCCCGTACTGCCCCCCGCACCTCCGTACAGCCCCCGCACCCCCGTACTGCCCCTGCCACCCCCGTACAGCCCCCCGCACCCCCGTACAGCCCCATGCACCCCCGTACAGCCCCCCGCCACCCCCGTACAGGCCCCCGCCACCCCCCGTACAGCCCCCCCGCACCCCCGTACAGCCCCCCCCCCCCCCCCCGCACCCCCGTACAACCCCCCGCACCCCCGTACTGCCCCCCGCCACCCCCGTACAGCCCCCCGCACCCCCCGTACAGCCCCCCGCACCCCCGTACAACCCCCCCCCCCCCCCCCCCCGCACCCCCGTACAGCCCCCCCGCACCCCCGTACAGCCCCCCCGCACCCCCGTACATCCCCCCGCACCCCCGTACTGCCCCCCGCCACCCCCGTACAGCCTCCCGCACCCCCCGTACAGCCCCCCGCACCCCCGTACAGCCCCCCGCACCCCCGTACTGCCCCCCCCCCACCCCCGTACAGCCCCCCCCCCCCCCCCCCCCGCACCCCCGTACAGCCCCCCGCACCCCCGTACAGCCCCCCCGCACCCCCGTACAGCCCCCCGCCACCCCCGTACTGCCCCCGCCACCCCCGTCCATCGGACGTGCGGTGCGCGCGGCACGTCCGATTGTGCCGTTTTCAGCAGCGCGGCGCGCGCTGAAATGGCGCGTTGGGGGGTCAAAACCACCCGAACGACCTCCGAATGCCACGAAACCGTACGAAAACATCCGGGGCGTGAATTGTGAAATGGTCGGCCAGACGGCACCTCATTCGGAGGTGCCGTGTGACCGTGGCGGCCGGAAACGCGTTTCCGGCGCCATAAAACACCAAAACGGCGTGCGGCGGTCCCATTCGGAGCAAACGTGCTCCGAACGACCTGAAACCGCACGGGAACGATAGAAATATTATTCCTGAGATGCAGGAGGAGGCCGCACATCAATCGAATGTGCGGTGCGCGCGGCACGTCCGATTGTGCCGTTTTCACCAGCGCGGCGTGCGCTGAAATGGCGCGTTGGGGGGTCAAAACCACCCTAACGACCTCCGAATGCCACGAAACTGTACGACAACATCCGGGGCGTGAATTGTGAAATGGTCGGCCAGACGGAACCTCATTCGGAGGTGCCGTGTGACCGCGGCGGCCGGAAACGCGTTTCCGGCGCCATAAAACACCAAAACGGCGTGCGGCGGTCCCATTCAGAGCAAACGTGCTCCGAACGACCTGAAACCGCATGGGA
Source organism: Viscum album (assembly GCA_963277665.1). Taxonomy (NCBI): domain Eukaryota; kingdom Viridiplantae; phylum Streptophyta; class Magnoliopsida; order Santalales; family Viscaceae; genus Viscum; species Viscum album. Next base: position 993,366,736 of record OY728133.1, read on the forward strand.
ACGATAGAAATATTATTCCTGAGATGCAGGAGGAGGCCGCACGTCAATCGGACGTGCGGTGCGCGCGACACGTCCGATTGTGCCGTTTTCAGCAGCGCGGCGCGCGCTGAAAGGGCGCGTTGGGGGGTCAAAACCACCCGAACGACCTCCGAATGTCACGAAACCGTACGAAAACATCCGGGGTGTGAATTGTAAAATGGTCGGCCAGACGGAACCTCATTCGGACGTGCCGTGTGACCACGGCGGCTGGAAACGCGTTTCCGGCGCCATTAAACACCAAAACGGCGTGCAGCGGTCCAATTCGGAGCAAACGTGCTCCGAACGACCTGAAACCGCACATGAACAATAGAAATATTATTACTGAGATACAGGAGGAGGCCGCACGTCCATCGGACGTGCGGTGCGCACGAAACGTCCGATTGTGTTGTTTTCAGCAGCGCAGCGCGTTCTGAAATGGCGCGTTGGGGGGTCAAAACCACCCGAACGACCTACGAACGCCACGAAACCGTACGACAACATCCGGGGCGTGAATTGTGAAATGGTCGGCTAGACGGCACCTCATTCGGAGGTGCTGTGTGACCGCGGCGGCCGGAAACGCGTTTCCGGCGCCATAAAACACCAAAACGGCGTGCAGCGGTCCCATTCGGAGCAAACGTGCTCCGAACGACCTGAAACCGCACGGGAATGATAGAAATATTATTCCTGAGATACAGGAGGAGGCCGCATGTCCATCGGACGTGCGGTGCGCGCGACACGTCCGATTGTGCCGTTTTCAGCAGCGCGGCGCGCGCTGAAATGGCGCGTTGGGGAGTCAAAACCACCCGAACGACCTCCGAATGCCACGAAACCGTACGACAACATCCGGGGCGTGAATTTTGAAATGGTCGGCCAGACGGAACCTCATTCGGAGGTGCCGTGTGACCGCGGCAGCCGGAAACGCGTTTTCGGCGCCATAAAACACCAAAACGGCGTGCGGCGGTCCCATTCGGAGCAAACGTGCTCCGAACGACCTGAAACCGCACGAGAACGATATAAATATTATTCCTGAGATGCAGGAGGAGGCCGCATGTCCATCGGACGTGCGGTGCGCGCGACACGTCCGATTGTGCCGTTTTCAGCAGCGCGGCGCGCGCTGAAATGGCGCGTTGGGGAGTCAAAACCACCCGAAGGACCTCCGAATGCCACGAAACCGTACAACAACATCCGGGGCGTGAATTTTGAAATGGTCGGCCAGAGGGAACCTCATTCGGAGGTGCCGTGTGACCGCGGCAGCCGGAAACGCGTTTTCGGCGCCATAAAACACCAAAACGGCGTGCGGCGGTCCCATTCGGAGCAAACGTGCTCCGAACGACCTGAAACCGCACGAGAACGATATAAATATTATTCCTGAGATGCAGGAGGAGGCCGCACGTCCATCGGACGTGCGGTGCGCGCGGCACGTCCGATTGTGCCGTTTTCAGCAGCGTGGCGCGCGCTGAAATGGCGCGTTGGGGGGTCAAAACCACCCGAACGACCTCCGAATGCCACGAAACTGTAAGACAACATCCGGGGCGTGAATTGTGAAATGGTCGGCCAGACGGCACCTCATTCGGAGGTGCCGTGTGACCGCGGCGGCCGGAAACGCGTTTCCGGCGCCATAAAACACCAAAACGGCGTGCGGCGGTCCCATTCGGAGCAAACGTGCTCCGAACGACCTGAAACCGCACGGGAACGATAGAAATATTATTCCTGAGATGCAGGAGGAGGCCGCACGTCCATCGGACGTGCGGTGCGCACGGCACGTCCGATTGTGCCGTTTTCAGCAGCGCGGCGCGCGCTGAAAAGGCGCTTTGGGGGGTCAAAACCACCCGAAACGACCTCCGAATGCCACGAAACCGTACGACAACATCTGGGGTGTGAATTGTGAAATGGTCGGCCAGACGGCACCTCATTCGGAGGTTCCGTATGACCGCGGCGGCCGGAAACGCGTTTCCGGCGCCATAAAACACCAAAACGGCGTGCGGCGGTCCCATTCGGAGCAAACGTGCTCCGAACGACCTGAAACCGCACGGGAACGATAGAAATATTATTCCTGATATGCAGGAGGAGGCCGCACGTCCATCGGACGTGCGGTGCGCGCGGCACGTCCGATTGTGCCGTTTTCAGCAGCGCGACGCGCGCTGAAATGGCGCGTTGGGGGGTCAAAACCACCCGAACGACCTCCGAATGCCACGAAACCGTACGACAACATCCGGGGCGTGAATTGTGAAATGGTCGGCCAGACGGAACCTCATTCGGAGGTGCCGTGTGACCGCGGCGGCCGGAAACGCGTTTCCGGCGCCATAAAACACCAAAACGGCGTGCGGCGGTCCCATTCAGAGAAAACGTGCTCCGAACGACCTGAAACCGCACGGGAAGGATAGAAATATTATTCCTGAGATGCAGGAGGAGGCCGCACGTCCATCGGACGTGCGGTGCGCGCGGCACGTCCGATTGGGCCGTTTTCAGCAGCGCGACGCGCGCTGAAATGGCGCGTTGGGGGGTCAAAACCACCCGAACGACCTCCGAATGCCACGAAACCGTACGAAAACATCCGGGGCGTGAATTGTGAAATGGTCGGCTAGACGGAACCTCATTCGGACGTGCCGTGTGACCGCGGCGGCCGGAAACGCGTTTCCGGCGCCATTAAACACCAAAACGGCGTGCAGCGGTCCCATTCAGAGCAAACGTGCTCCGAACGACCTGAAACCGCACGGGAACGATAGAAATATTATTCCTGAGATGCAGGAGGAGGCCGCACGTCCATCGGATGTGCGGGGCGCGCGACACGTTCGATTGTGCCGTTTTCAGCAGCGCGACGCGTTCTGAAATGGCGCGTTGGGGGGTCAAAACCACCCGAACGACCTACGAACGCCACGGAACCGTACGACAACATCCGGGGCGTGAATTGTGAAAAATGGTCGGCCAGACGGCACCTCATTTGGAGGTGCCGTGTGACCGCGGCGGCCAGAAACGCGTTTCCGGCGCCATAAAACACCAAAACGGCGTGCGGCGGTCCCATTCGGAGCAAACGTGCTCCGAACGACCTGAAACCGCACGGGAATGATAGAAATATTATTCCTGAGATGCAGGAGGAGGCCGCATGTCCATCGGCCGTGCGGTGCGCGCGACACGTCCGATTGTGCCGTTTTCAGCAGCGCGGCGCGCGCTGAAATGGCGCGTTGGGGAGTCAAAACCACCCGAACGACCTCCGAATGCCACGAAACCGTACGACAACATCCGGGGCGTGAATTTTGAAATGGTCGGCCAGACGGAACCTCATTCGGAGGTGCCGTGTGACCGCGGCAGCCGGAAACGCGTTTTCGGCGCCATAAAACACCAAAACGGCGTGCGGCGGTCCCATTCGGAGCAAACGAGCTCCGAACGACCTGAAACCGCACGAGAACGATATAAATATTATTCCTGAGATGCAGGAGGAGGCCGCACGTCCATCGGACGTGCGGTGCGCGCGGCACGTCCGATTGTGCCGTTTTCAGCAGCGTGGCGCGCGCTGAAATGGCGCGTTGGGGGGTCAAAACCACCCGAACGACCTCCGAATGCCACGAAACTGTAAGACAACATCCGGGGCGTGAATTGTGAAATGGTCGGCCAGACGGCACCTCATTCGGAGGTGCCGTGTGACCGCGGCGGCCGGAAACGCGTTTCCGGCGCCATAAAACACCAAAACGGCGTGCGGCGGTCCCATTCGGAGCAAACGTGCTCCGAACGACCTGAAACCGCATGGGAACGATAGAAATATTATTCCTGAGATGCAGGAGGAGGCCGCACGTCCATCGGACGTGCGGTGCGCACGACACGTCCGATTGTGCCCTTTTCAGCAGCGCGGCGCGCGCTGAAAGGGCGCTTTGGGGGGTCAAAACCACCTGAAACGACCTCCGAATGCCACGAAACCGTACGACAACATCCGGGGTGTGAATTGTGAAATGGTCGGCCAGACGGCACCTCATTCGGAGGTGACGTATGACCGCGGCGGCCGGAAATGCGTTTCCGGCGCCATAAAACACCAAAACGGCGTGCGGCGGTCCCATTCGGAGCAAACGTGCTCCGAACGACCTGAAACCGCACGGGAACGATAGAAATATTATTCCTGATATGCAGGACGAGGCCGCACGTCCATCGGACGTGCGGTGCGCGCGGCACGTCCGATTGTGCCGTTTTCAGCGGCGCGACGCGCGCTGAAATGGCGCGTTGGGGGGTCAAAACCACCCGAACGACCTCCGAATGCCACGAAACCGTACGACAACATCCGGGGCGTGAATTGTGAAATGGTCGGCCAGACGGCACCTAATTCGGAGGTGCCGTGAGACCGCGGCAGCCGGAAACGCGTTTCCGGTGCCATAAAACACCAAAACGGCGTGCGGCGGTCCCATTCGGAGAAACGTGCTCCGAATGACCTGAAACCGCACGGGAAGGATAGAAATATTATTCCTGAGATGCAGGAGGAGGCCGCACGTCCATCGGACGTGCGGTGCGCGCGGCACGTCCGATTGTGCCGTTTTTAGCAGCGCGACGCGCGCTGAAACGGCGCGTTGGGGGGTCAAAACCACCCGAACGACCTCCGAATGCCACGAAACCGTACGACAACATCCAGGGCGTGAATTGTGAAATGGTCAGCCAGAGGGCACCTCCTTCGGAGGTTCCGTGTGACCGCGGCGGCCGGAAACGCGTTTCCGGCGCCATAAAACACCAAAACGGCGTGCGGCGGTCCCATTCAGAGCAAACGTGCTCCGAACGATCTGAAACCGCACGGGAACGATAGAAATATTATTCCTGAGATGCAGGAGGAGGCCGCACGTCCATCGGATGTGCGGGGCGCGCGGCACGTTCGATTGTGCCGTTTTCAGCAGCGCGGCGCGCGCTGAAATGGCGCGTTGGGGGGTCAAAACCACCCGAACGACCTCCGAATGCCACGGAACCGTACGACAACATCCGAGACGTGAATTGTGAAAAATGGTCGGCTAGACGGCACCTCATTCGGAGGTGCCGTGTGACCGCGGCGGCCGGAAACGCGTTTCCGGCGCCATAAAACACCAAAACGGCGTGCGGCGGTCCCATTCAGAGAAAACGTGCTCCGAACGACCTGAAACTGTACGGGAACGATAGAAATATTATTCCTGAGATGCAAGAGGAGGCCGCACGTCCATCGGTTGTGCGGTGCGCGCGGCACGTCCGATTGTGCCGTTTTCAGCAGCGCGGCGCGCGCTGAAAGGGCGCGTTGGGGGGTCAAAACCACCCGAACGACCTCCGAATGCCACGAAACCGTACGACAACATCCGGGGCGTGAATTGTGAAATGGTCGGCCAGACGGAACCTCATTCGGAGGTGCCGTGTGACCGCGGCGGCCGGAAACGCGTTTCCGGTGCCATAAAACACCGAAACGGCGTGCGGCGGTCCCATTCGGAGCAAACGTGCTACGAACGACCTGAAACCGCACGGACACGATAGAAATATTATTCCTGAGATGCAGGAGGAGGTTGCACGTCCATCGGACGTGCGGTGCGCGCGGCACGTCCGATTGTGCCGTTTTCAGCAGCGCTGCGCGCGCTGAAATTGCGCGTTGGGGGGTCAAAACCACCCGAGCGACCTCCGAATGCCATGAAACCGTATGACAACATCCGGGGCGTGAATTTTGAAATGGTAGGCCAGACGGCACCTCATTCGGAGGTGCCGTGTGACCGCGGTGGCCGGAAACACGTTTCGGGCGCCATAAAACACCAAAACGGCGTGCAGCGGTCCCATTCGGAGAAAACGTGCTCCGAACGACCTGAAACCGCACGGGAACGATAGAAATATTATTCCTGAGATGCAGGAGGAGGTTGCACGTCCATCAGACGTGCGGTGCGCGCGGCACGTCTGATTGTGCCGTTTTCAGCAGCGCGGTGCGCGCTGAAAGGGCGCGTTGGGGGGTCAAAACCACCCGAACGACCTACGAATGCCACGAAACCGTACGACAACATCCGGGGCGTGAATTGTGAAATGGTCGGCTAGACGGCACCTCATTCGGAGGTGCCGTGTGAACGCGGCGGCCGGAAACGCGTTTCCGGCGCCATGAAACACCAAAACGGCGTGCGGCGGTCCCATTCGGAGCAAACGTGCTCCGAACGACCTGAAACCGCACGAGAACGATAGAAATATTATTCCTGAGATGCAGGAGGAGTCCGCACGTCCATCAGACGTGCGGTGCACGCCGCACGTCCGATTGTGCCGTTTTCAGCAGTGCGGCGCGCGCTGAAAGGGCGCGTTGGGGGGTCAAAACCACCCGAACGACCTCCGAATGCCACGAAACCGTACGACAACATCCGGGGCGTGAATTGTGAAATGGTCGGCCAGACGACACCTCATTCGGAGGTGCCGTGTGACCGCGGCGGCCGGAAACGCGTTTCCAGTGCCATAAAACACCAAAACGGCGTGCAGCAGTCCCATTCGGAGCAAACGTGCTCCGAACGACCTGAAATGAGATTATTTCTTGAATCGGAGTTTTTAAATTATTATAGCACAATGATTTGATATTATATATATATTAAATATATATTAAAACATTTAAAATATAATATATATATATATATTTAAAATATTGTATTTAATAGTATATATATGAATATTTTTACATATATATATATATATATATATTTATATTGAAATCAATAAAAAAAATTTTAAAATTTTTTTTTTCGAATAACGACCGCCAGAGGCGGTCGCTATAGGGTGCCCTGCAGAGCCCCTTCGGCGACCGCCTGGCGGTCGCTGAAGGCCGATATGCCGGCCCACTATAGCGACCGGCAATGGCGGTCCCTATAGGGTGCCCGACAGGGGGCCTTCAGCGACCGCCAAGCGGTCGCTGAAGGACGATATGCCGGCCTTCTATAGCGACCGCCAATGGCGGTCGCTAATGGCCTCATTTATAGTAGTGAGATGACTTTAATAATGACGGGTTTTCGCAGGTGCGTTACTTAGTGGAAAGAAACGGCGGGGCTCATGCGGGCCCCACCTCACAAATATCCTACAAAGGGGGTAGGATATTTCTGGATAGCATCCTATCTGGTTCAAATCAGTTCAAACCTCAATTAAGTGGCTTCAAGTGGCTTCCAAGTGGCTTAAGTGAAATAAAATAAAGTTGTTGAAAAATTATTCTATTTCTTTATTTTAAGCCCGAAAATTAAAAACCACACCCGAGCAAACGCAACTCCGGAAGAGGCGTTTCTAAGCGAATACCGGCACTGCGATTTCATCGGTGCCCTCAGAATTCGATATCGGGCACCGGTTCAAAAGTTAGAAAAACTCGCTCATCTGTTTACTGAACGTACCCGAGCCAAACTTCGGAAAATGATTCCGGGCACACCGGATCTCGGAATCAGGCGCCGTCAGAAACTTCGTTTTTGTAAAATTCCAAAGAAATTTAAGAAAAAAAAATTCCATGAATTTTACGGGTCATTACATGTACTGAACATCAGAGCTCACCCATGTCTATGTTTTATATTTTCCAGGATGTAAAGAAGATTGTTATGACACACTTTCAGGGATAGTGTATGGGATCTCAGTTTTTTCAATGGAAAAAATGTTGTCGTAGTTTTCCATTTTATGATGTAATGTAATCCTTATGAATGTATCTACTGCATCCAAGGATACTAAACTAATCAGTCTTTTGAGAATTGATATTTTATGATGATGCCAACGATATGTAATAATGCACCAACTCTGTGTTTCTGGGGTCGAGGCAATATAGTTAGTACTAGAGGATGTTTAGTAAAAACCATGGAAACTACATTTAGATAAACTATGATTAGAGAATATCGCCCTAAGATAGACATTGAGGATTTGTTTAGATGAACTTTATAAAATTTTGGTATTGTATAGATTTTTTGAGTGTTCCAAGAAATAAATCCTAGTCTAGATACGAGCAGGTAGAGGCGGCTCTAGCATCGATGTAACTAGGGGTAAAACCCAAAAACACCGCTTTGAGCTAGACTCGAATGGGAATTGGTGCACAGCAATGGGCCTTGATGCACTCTTGGTTACGACACTCTCAAGTGATATTCTTACGATAATTTACATTTTTTTACAATCCTATTTGAAGGGTTTTCATATAATATGAGAATAAATGACCTTGGTTAATCCAAAGGTGCTTCAAATTGAAAATATGGTGTCATGATACTCTCAAAATGATTTTATGACTACTGTCACTAACACAATGCTTTCTGGTTTTTGTCAATGGCTGGATTCCAATGAAGTCATAGTAGCTTTTTTCATGATGTACAAGGTGGGAACGGTGGTGTAAATGAGAAACAAAATGGAATGTTGATAGGTGTAAAAGATATTGTGTTCATGCCAAATCTAGTTTCCAAAAATATGATCAACAACATATATATTAACTAACTCACTGTCTCAAAAAAGAAGAGAAATGTGATGAATGATAAGAGCTCCAGCAGTGGAGACCATGGAGAAAAGAATCCTCAATTTCCATCATGCAAGAAATGTGGAAGGAGACACCAGGGAAATTGTCTCAATGGAACAAATAAATTCATTAAATGTGGGAAAGAAGGACAAAAAGTAGACAATTGCTGAGCAAAAATGAAGGGTACTATGGAATAAAATAAAAATGGTCCCAAGAATTCATTTACAATCATTTTCCATAAATGTAGGGGACCTGGAAATTACCCATGTGAATTCCCCATTATTTAAGATATTTTCCTGGTCAAAGAAAAATCTATGTAGAAATAAATGGTTGGAGAAATGTTTACATGTATTAGTGCTCCTTGTTGATTGGATTTCATTGGAATAATTCTCTCTTGTAATTTTAAACTTACAGTTTTTCATGAGAACGTGATATTTGAGGAAGAATTATCCTTTCCCTTGTGGATATATTTATAAATAACCATTGGTTTTATATTATCATTGGGTTTGGTGAAATTAGAAGTTATTATATTTTGGGATGAAAATTCCAGGTTTGAGATATCATTTGTGGTTAAATTATGTTATGGTTATTTTGAAGAATTTTTCTCTGTTTTTTAATGTTATAAAATATAGTTTTTAAAAAGGACAACATGCATACCATGTGACAACCCGTCGCGTCAGACAAAGCTGTGGGAATCGAACCAACAACTAGAGTGCGATTGGGATTTATCACCTACCACTACACTATGTGAAGTCCCTGGTTAGTGTTACTAATTTTTTATAGTGAAATTATTTTATAGATCAATAATAAGTTGATTTGGGATCTTATGTATTATTAGAGTAATACACTCAGTATAAGAAAATGATTTGTTGATTAAATGATAAATGTTATTTTGGAAGTCTTTTTCATTTTTGGAAATGTTGTATGCCCAAAAAAAATAGAATACTATGGAATTTCATTTGAGGAGTAATGGTGTATTTTTATCTATATATTTATTGTGGATTTATAGTGATTTGGATTAATTATTGAAATGATTAACCTATAATAGAGAATATGTGATTAGGTTAATTGCTTTTTAGTATGCGACATTAAGAGTAGTTGATGTAATTTGGAGATACAATTTTCGGGGAATACTACTTAACCAAATTATTCTATGTTTTGGGTATCAATATTACTATGGATTGTATTGAAAAATTTAAAGGACAATTGTTTATTCAATGGTATTTATTTAACATTGGAGTATTATTGGTTTAATTTTAGAAATTAAGATTAATGTTTCTTTCTCTAATGGAAAATATCTTTTTGGGGGATCATCAGATATGGTACTAACCTTTTTGGTTTTGATTAATCTCTAAAGTCAAGGTAAATATATAGTTTATCCTTTGTGGATCATGTGATTCTCTAGAAGTTTATTCAAGCTATTCTTTTCTGACCAAGTATTCTTGATTACATATTGTTTAAATAAATGAGTTAGTGGTAAAAAATTTATTAATGAATAAAATTATACATAAAATGTAAGAATACCTCTTTATGTTTATAGTCAATATCATAAGTAAATTCATCATCTTTATGAACTGTAACTTAAAACAAAAATAAAATGTTGTTCGTTTACTTTTCCTACTGGGAAACTAATTACCGTTTGTACCATCTCAAGTTTGTGGTTTTATTATTTTTAACTTTCTCATGTTCATGATTTCTATCCCTCTCCATTAGAACATGACACTTATTTTATCATCAATATCCATGTTTTCCTAAATGTAATCCTAGTATAGGTTATCTTGGGTGACCCTTGTACTTATCTTTCATTCTTTTAAAGTCATAGTTTTATTGAATCTTTTCCATTGTGGGACATTAAATTATATTCCCAACCTAATTTTAGAAATTGTGAGGACACATTTTATTTATGTAGAGAAGAATGTAACACCCCATGATTTAAATAACTTACAATACCCGCAAGATCAAGTTCAGACGCACCACGACTTACCAAACAAGCTGTAATGAATAGTAATACACACTTTTTAAAATTTTATACATTTTATCATTCCAAAGGGTCTTCATTTTTGGATTAGGAATATCAAAATTCTCTTTGGTTAAATTTTTGGTACCATTCTGATAAATTTCATATTTTGATGAATAGTGAAAATTAGTAAATTTTAATTAAAAATAACTTATCAAATCAAAATAAATAATAGTGACAGATTATGAATTTTAGTGGTTTTAAATTATAAATAGATTATATTTTTATCATTTAAAATATTTTTGTTCATTGGATATAATTTCACATTTAAACTAAACATAAGCATGTTTCAATCTTTTGATAGTTATTATTTCATAAAAACACGATTTTTGGTTTGACAACGAGAATGAATTTTAAATTAATTTATGAAAATTCTTTGTTATGAATATTGAAAAATTGATTCCATATTTAGAATCATGAGGTCCAAATTGTTTAAATAGGTAACATTTATTTTTAGTGATTTTGAATAATTACGTCGGTAAAAATTTTATTTACCATTGTTTAAGGGTAAATCCGGTAAATAAGTGTAAACAAATAATATAATAAAAATATTAAATTACCGTAAAATGTGTCCTAACCCAATTTTATGATACATGTATGACAATATACATCTTTGGAATGATTTTGGGACCCAATGGAGTCACTTGTAAGTGATAATGACACTTTATATTAATTAAGTTAAAGTAAATACAAAAATGACATAAGAATATATCTTTTAGTAAACCAATTTTTACATAATGGTATATATGTTATCTGTTAGACTATAAATATTCATTAGAAAGATAAAAATATTTACTACATAATGATATTTTATTTATAATTTTTAGACATTGAATAATTAATTTTATTTATGACACAATGGTGATGTAGTATTTTCTTTATTAATGAATAAATAAAATAAAGGGTATTATAAATGTTAAAAAAAAATAATTCCAATATTTTGATGACATCCATGAATTTTATAGGATACTATTACATGTTATGATTTATGAAATAAAATGTTTTAGAATAAATAAGGTTGTTATGACTTTAAAAAAATTAATTATTAAATAGTGTCCAAATTGACATAAAATTGTTTTTTTAATTTTATATTGTTAATTGAAATAACATTACTAAAAATATATGGATAATCCAATGGTCTTATATCATGATAGGTATATCATTTATGAACCACTTGGGGTTCTATTGGTAGTTTATAGTATGTTTATGAACCACAAAATATAAAAATACAAAGTGACGTGGTAAATGTCAAACTAATTAACTAAGAGTTAAATCAAAATGATATTGTTACTATAGTGACCCAAACCTATCTAAAACCTCTTGGTTGAGTGGATTTCAACCAATACCCCCCAAATATTTGATATAAATTTATTTTGAGATATTATAAACCGAACATGAATTTTTTATAAAATAATACTTTATGTATTCTTATGGTGCCCCTCACCCCTCTTATAAAAGGGAACTCCCCCTTCTCTCTAATTCACACAATCAAAGCCTTTTGGCTTGGAAAAACCCTTCCCAAATACCATATAAACTTTCCTCCCTTAATTCTAGAAGCATTACTTTATTCATAAAGTGATCCTAAGGATCCATTTTGATCAAATAAAAATGAAGAACCCGAAGAAGAGGTACATATTTCATCACCTCTTTCAAGTTCCTTTCTTCTTAAACATCCATTTTAACTATTTTTTCCATAATAAAATAATAAATTTAGTGTCTTCTTTATAATGTGATGTTATTATAAATTTTGTAAAACCAAATTCATATTTCTATCCATCCATTGAATGACATGTCACCATACATGCGTACGTACGGCTTATAGTCTCCACACCGTGGTGTAATTGTTATTCAATACATTATTATATGGATGGGTATAATAATGATGTTAAACTGATGTAAATAATAAATATAACATGATAATGATTCTTTATATATGATATAACATCCAATTATATATTATTTTAATATCAAAAGATTGATATTGTCACTCGTGCGTACGTATGGATTACCATCTCCACGAACCCAATGAGATTATTCCCCATCGTATCCATTCAAGAATAATTTTAATTTAATGATTAAAAATATTTTTTAAGGACATGATATCATTTTGGATATTAATAAAATAAAACCTATCCATTACAATAATGACTTATTTAACAAAACATATAAAAGAAAATGTGTAAGTGATCACCCAAAACAACGATAATACTAAAATATTATTAACAAAGAAATATTAGAATATCATATTTATGTATATGGTTATTTTATTATTTAATAACAATGATTTTACTATTATACAAGAGTTTAACCAACTCTCGACCAATGAAAAAGTACAATGTATGGGGTTTCTTGTCTCACTTTTAATTGTGTGAGATATCCATTGTTCACCACTTATTTATTGCATGTGGTGTGTGTACTACCCATGATTGTATTAACTATGTAATATAAATTAATTTATTAATATTCACAACATCTTATTAGTATCCTTATTTCTTGGGTGTATGTTTCTTATGATACCAAATCGATAAGAGAATTTAAAATTTCAATTTCCAATCATTCGGCTTTACACATACTTTATTGGTTATTTTACCCCAAGATTATGTATGGAATCACTACTCATTTGCATATGTCATAATTTCAACTCCCGTTTTGGGGATATAAATTTGATACATATAATCATTCCATTGATAAATTCTCAAGTCGTCTATATGAACTTGATACGAGTAATTTTATCTCAATATCCATTTATTGAGTGAAACCTCCAATTCGTTGGTGTTGTTTCTACAAGAATATGTGTGAATGTCCTCTGATTGATTCACACTGAATATCCAATTATATTGAGTTTATTTATATTTTTCACACATAATTATTTTTTCTATTTATCCTGAACCTATGGATATAGTCTTTATAAGATATTTCATCTCAAATTACATTCCATTGAGACTTCTTTGTTGTTACACACTAAATAAATTTTATATGGTGTATATAATGTACTTTGACATAGTATATCATGAATCCATTTATTCTAATGATATTAGAAAAGTTTATATTCCTTATTTTTTTTATTCAACTGTCTATCTTTTGGTTAGAAACTCTAACTAAAATATCATCTTCAAATGTTTTAATTATTTTTTCTTCTAAATATTTCTCGTTAATGTCCATGTTTCAAAAATGGTTTTAAGGATTTATTCATATGGAAATTTATGTTTTAAAATTAAATTTCATTTTAATAGTTTAAAAATTTTATGGGACATGTTGATTCAAAAATCCATTTTAAACAGATTCTTCTTAAATAGTGATACTTTTGAATGTTTTCAAGAAAAAGGAGGATAATTCTCTCAAATATTTTTTAAGATTATTTTCATAAATGTCTATATAATTCATTATTCTTGGTTGAGGATTATCTGATACAATAAAATCTTCCATATTATATCAAATGAGTTATGTTTGACTCTAAATGTGTTATTTTTATACCATTCATGGTTTGTGAATAATGTATTGAATTTTTTTATGTTAGTTTTAATAAAAATGTTCTAGTTATGTTTCAACCATTTCATATGAGAAATGCATTGGACATAGTAAGTGACATGTGGAGCCCAATATAACTCCTCAATGCATTGGTAGGTCTCATGAGATAGTCTAGTGTCTTGGCATATGGCCTTAAAAAAATATTATTTGTAGTCTTTCCACAAGGCACTGACTATGTGGTTATTATAGTTTGGAATTATGCATTACATCATTATGAATGTGGTTATTGATATTTCATGTTGTTATTAGAGTAGTAGAATATCAATGTGAATAAGTAAATGTTATTATTTCATTTTATTTTTTCCATATTATGTTGTAGTTTATGTTTAAAAGTATTTTTTTAGCTATACATTGCCTTAAATTATTTATCTTATTTATGAATGTTTCCACTGTATTGTTATCCTTACTGAGCATATGAGCTCACACCTGTCTATGTTTTATATTTTCTAGAATGCGAAGAAGTATGTTATTACTGACTTTCTGGATAGTGTATGGGATCTTAGTATTGTCTATGGAAACAATGTTATTGTAGTTTTCCATTTTATGATTCAATGTAATCCTTATGAATGTATCTATTAATTACAAGGATACTAAACTAATCGGTATTTCATGACTTTATCTTTTATGATCAAGGAAATGATATATAATAATTCACCGACTCTGGGTTTCTCGGGTTGGGCGTTACAATTAATGCTTTTAAATGTGTCGATATGGATAGAATGGGAAGATGAATATATAGAAATTACATGAGGTAAGTTAATAAGTCAAGTGTGGGGAAAATCCAAACACTTTTTCATTTTTTTATTATAATTCATCAAAATTTAAAAATATATATAATATTAATATTTTGTAAATAATAATTTCTTATTTTATTTGGATTATAAGTTTCTTATCATTAATAATTTCCTAAATCCGTAATATTATTTGATATTATTTGTTTAACTTTTTTTTGGGAAATCCTGTAAATTATAAATTTATTTTATTTATATTTTATTGAAACAAAATAATGATACCTATGGGGTGTTGGATTCATGCAAATAAAAATTACTTCCAAATTATCATGTGGGTTGAAACAAGGTTGCATTATTATAGTTAAGAAAAACTACATAAAATATAAATTTCATATGTGATTAATCCTTTATGTACGGAGTTTAAAAGGAGGAGAAACATGTTTCATTAATCATTTCTTAGTTATGATGCTAATAAAATAGATGTATACAAATTAAATATACATCAATGTTTCTTTGTAATAATATTTCGAGGGTGATGACAACTATGTCTAATTAAAATATCATTGGTGGTGTTATGTTAGAATCATCAGGCATAAAGAATAAAAAACATATTTTTAAAGATCATTGTTATAGTCATTCATTTGAAAAAACATTCTACATTATTTATGTTATATTTATAAATTACACGTTTCATGAAATATATCCACTCTCCATTTAATTTTACTCGTCGATTCGAATTTTTTATCTAATTTGAAAGCCTTATGTGGTTTGAATTTTTCATTTTGACTATTTATATTGAAGAACTAATTATATTCTAATTAAACATTAAACCAAATCTTGACCATAATTAAAATATTCGGATCCAGTAATGCTATATCATTTTCAAAATTAATATACCATGTTAAATAAAACATTACTTCATACATGAGTATGAAATAATTTGAGATGTGGCTATTGGATTCATCTTTATTACACATGTAAACTATGTATGACAGGCAATAATGTTGCACCAATGAACCCACACTCCATGATTCGGTGAAAAAAACACATTATAAAGAAAAATGACATTGTTATACATATATTATTACAAAATATTTCAAACATTTACAGTCTATTATCCTATTACTTTACATTTTTAGAGAATATATACATACCAAAAACTAATAATTATCATTTTTTATCATTATATGAAAATATTTACATATAAAAGTTGAAAATAAGTCAACAACGAGTATTAAATTTCTCCCATATATTATAAAAAAATATATAATTCATTGTTTCCCATATGTAATACCTTAATTCATAATCTACAGGAAGTGAAACATTTTATTATGTATGCTCAAATGCCCATATGTTTCGTAAAAATAAAATAAAATGCAAGAGATGTGTGATATAACATTATATAATAGTGAGGATGATCATATGTATATAAGAATGTAAAAAATATTGTATCAATAATAAATTGAGAAAAAAATTTCAGGAAAAAATAGAGTAGAATCATAAGAATTTCATGAAAACATTGACATGACATCAAACATATAATACATGAATCAATATATTGTTATAATAATAATGTTATCTAAAAAAACAACCATAAACCATTTTTGTATATTATCACTACCCATAAAATATTATATTTAATGATATGGATATATTTCATAATAAATTATAGGGATATATAATACTGGTCCCACCAATCAAATAATGGAAATCATAATCAGGCCTTCAACATTTTTTAATCAATATATTATAATAAATTTACAAAAAATCGGTTTATATCTCCCAGAGGTGTTTAACTATGTAAATATTTTTGATTTCATCATTAAACATGACATGATAAAACCATCGACAATGTTTGGGTAACCAATCAATTTAAGAATCATTATATGTAAATTCCAATAAAAATGATTATTTATATAGTTTTTTCATTATATATGAGTTGGATATATAGTTTACACACCAATTTAATTTTTTTTATCATTTTGATCAATCAATTGAAGGACAAAATCTTGGAATAACCTAAAATACCATGAAAAAATAAATTTAATGATTATGTAACAATTCATTGGTATATAAACCATATCAATTTCAATTGGTCCATATATTAAAAAGTTTCGGAATGAAGGGAATTGGAGAAAAAAACTACCTACCTTATTTTCATACATAGTTGATCCCACTCAAAATTCCAGAAAATAATAATAAATATATTAACCATCCATTTAAAAAACTAATTCATTTATAAATCCCTCACATTAACTACATTTATAATTATTTACAATGAATATAGTGGTACATTATTCCAAATTGTTAATATTGGTTTCAGACACTATTAATTTCCATGCATGTTCTATATAATGTTAATATTGATCCTTGGTTAGTTATACTAATATGCATAATCTCAATATTACCTATGTTATAATAATATATATCCCAAGATTATATATAATGTCCCACTTTCATCAACTAAATATTTAAATTACAAATTTTAATGATGTTTCCAATGATATATAGATTAAAATTGTTTTAAATAAAATATATATAATATATTATTCATAAGTTTATATATTAATATTTCAAAACAAAAAACATTAAATATAATTAAATAAAATATTATTACCCTTTTTTAATAATATAAACATTTACTTGATTATTTAATATGTAAACAATGAACCATCTCTTATGATGTTTGTAAATTGAGCAAAAAAATATCGTGTTGCAATTATCAAATGAGGAATAAAGTGTTACTAAATAATGTTAATATAACATATTAATAATATTATATATTAAATATATTTCATATATATATATCAAATCAATTATTTGGAAAATATATAATGGGTGGTGATGAAAATTTACATTTTCAATTTGTGGAGTCAGTAGTCTGTAGGAACGATCCATTAACAAAACCATTTATCAATAAAAGAACCGATTGATGAAATGTGAAAATTTAACTGTTGAAAATTATAATAATGTTATATAAACTATATTCTCTAATTAATTTAACTGTTATGTACATCAATGTTATGTGGTTATGTGTAATGAGGAACTTCATTCATGGAGGTAGTAGTCCGCACATATGTATATTTAACGATCTCGTTACTTAAAAAAATGAATGGAATTTATATATATATATATTATAATAATTTTATATGTAAAATAACATATATAATAATTCATATAATAATTCAACGAGACTATCCATAATATCTCGTGATGTAAAATGAACTACCAAGTGTCATGGTGGCTGTATTCCACATAAATGCATGAATGAAGTGTTTGACATTACTAGTTGTAAATTTGACAAAACTAAAGAATTTGTGTTACACTAATATAATTATGATTAATAATATATATGATACATAATTTATTGTATTTTTTTTGAATATCAAGAATATTAAATATAAAATGAATGATTATAAGGAGAGTAATACTGGCATATGAAAAATTTTATTTTACATGGAACTATCCTTGTAAATGAAGGATTGAAGCTAATTAATATTTCAATAGGGTTATGTTATATGTAATATGGTTATTAGAATATTTATTAAGAGTTTGACTATGTAATATGAATGAATGTGTGTGTTAAAAAGGGGCTAAGAGTACCATGTAGTTATTAAATAAATGTATGGGTTTTGAATATCCATAATTCATTACAATATTTATATACTGTATTAATTGTAAAAGACTACCATTAATCTAAATAATTGAGTTTTTGACATTCCAAGGTAAAAATTGTCCCAATATAAATTGTTTTGTGATATAATTGAAATATTTATTAGATATACCATTTGAATTTCACTTCTTCAATGTGCACTTTTACCTAGGTGACTTTTATTTTCAATGATGGTAATTAATTATAATTATCACAATTTTTATTAATAGTAGCACTTAATATGATTATTATAATCTCATATATGATATTTATTTTATTAAATAGTTCTTCCATTATTAACAAAAGTAAATTCTTATATTAAATACCTTGTTTCTTAAAATAGTTATAAGATCTAATTTAGTTGTAATTCATAAAATTTTTGCATGAGTAATAATTATTAATTTTAATAATATTCATGATATTTTTTAATTTATAATAAATTAAATCATGTTTATGTGATAGGATAATAAAATATTTCTCTAATTATAAAAAATTATAAATTAACTGAAACAGATGAAATTAAAAATAATTCTTTAATAATATAACATTTTATATTAATTCTAAATAAATTTTTCCATGGGTTTTCAAACTTCAAATAAATATTTTCAAATTCTTTATGATACACATTAAAGTTATATTTTGTCAAATTTATTAATTTTAACATATTTTCCTTTCCAACATTTTGGTAATTTCATGAAAATAATAACAATTTTATTAAAATTTAATTTTTGTGTAAAAAAGAATATTTTTAGAAAATGGTAAAATATTTAATCCTGGTAATGTTTTAAAATAAAAATTAAAATGTAATTTTCAAATTATATAATTATATATCTAACAAATTGAATATTTTACATATTATTAAAATTTATGTAAATAAGTATATATTTATTTTCAAAAGAAATTAAATTCATGAACATTACGTGTTCCAATTATTATATAATAAAATTTTCTAATTTAATGATTTTTAATATTTTTTTATCATATATAGTAATATTATATGGTGCAATGTTGATATGTTATATGTTATTATATTAATTTAATAATGTAGAATAAAATTCATTTATTTAAAGAAAATAAATTTTTATAATAAATTTTTATATAAAGGAATATGTATAATAATATATATACAATAAAATATCTAGATGCTACACTAATAATGAAAAAAATAAAATTCCAATTTTTCCGTCAAATCATTTAAAATCCATATCAATCATGCATTTCTTTTTACTTATTTAAAATTTTCATTCAAGAGATATTGGATTAATTTAATATATACAGAAGGTTCGAGAATAATACAACATGGATTAATCTCACCTCCTTAAAGGCTATTTGCAAACCATCCATTCATGTTGAAAATATTTTTGACAGATGAGTCAAAAAATTAATATACAACCCATCCCATTTATTATATGTTATTCCCAAACTTCATCTATTTTCTATTTCAATGTTTCATATTCTATTTATATAATTCCATTAAAATGGGTTTTCATCACTATAGTAGATTTATATTTATCTCTGATTTTTTATTTTGTTTCAGGAATATTCCCCAAATATGTTATTACAATTTACATGTTTTTTATCAGTGTTCCCCATAGTGGTATTCTTTGGGTATAAATAAAGATTTCCCAAATTCATTTTCATTATTAAATTCATTTTTAATCCTTCTTGTAACTAGATAGGGAGAGTGTAGTGCTTTCTTAACAAGGGTTCACATCTCTTCACAACATTCTCATTGAATTTTCCAATTATATACCAAACCAAAAAATAAATCCATGTCTTAGTTTATTCCATTAAAATCATTTTGATATGTGTAATAAACGACTTTACTGGAATAGAAAAATACTTCATGTATAATTAATATTATTTAGTAAGAAAATATATATTTATATACATTATACCAATATTATGTAATTTATTAGTCCAAAAAAAAATTATTTCTAAACTAATTTGATTTTTATTTAGTACATGGTAATGTCACAAATTCATAATTATATAAAATACATGAGAAAAATTTAATTACATTTTTAAATTTACAATTTAAGACTTATTTTAGAATGAATTTTTGAATTTAATTAGAGAAATTTTTTATTATTCATTAAATAGTGAAAATATTGATTTTAATTAACAATATTATTTATTTAAAATTATTCTTAATGTAGAATTAAATTATTATGAGTTTTGAAATTTATTTTTCAAATTTTTATTAAATAAATTTATTTTAAATTAATATTATACTAGAATTTATTATAAAAAATTAATTTAAAAAATAATTTTTTGAAAACAAAAATAGCATTCCATCATGTTAGAATGTTTTAATTTTAAATAATATTTTTCAAATTCTTTGTTTCAATTCCAATAAAATGGCTTCCATAATTAGAATCATGGCATAAAAAATTTTATAATGAGTCAATTTTTTTTCTAACTTATTTAGTAAATTTAGTAATTATAATTACCATAATAAAGGAAAATCTATTAATTAAATTAATATAATAAATTAATTAGAAAAATAATATGAAACAAAAACATGTCTACATTTTTTATTATTATTTTATTTTTTATTATATTAATATAAATTTTTATTTTAATACATTTTTTTATATTTAAATCTGATTATAACCTTTATAATATATCATTCAACGACATAGGAAGAATTTCATCCATTTCATTTTAATATTAGTAATATTTTTTTCATTGGTATAACTAGTCAATTTTTTTGATGATGAGAATTAATTTAAAATATAAATGAATTTTAATCATCATGATAATTTATTTTTTATTGAATAAATAATTACCTTATATTATTACACAACGTTAATAGAGTAATTATTCAATTAATTAAACTATAAAATAAATAATTATAACAATATTAAAAGTATTATAATATAAATTAATTTATATTACCATCACAGCCCAATCCAAGTCAAGGATTGAGCTACAACGACCCCAAGCCCACCTTCAACGGCTAGATGGTTGTGGCAAGCACCAATGGTATAACTAACTCGGTGAGGACTTTGCTTATGTAAATGTATGAAAACACAAATCCATCTCATTGAAAAGTGAACATGGAAATAATAATTGATGAAATAGTAATATAAATAAATCAATGATTGAATGAGCCTATATATATTACAAAATTATCGTACATTAAATTAAAAGTACTGAAAAATGTACAACCAACAAGAAATATGTCTCAATCTTACAAAAATGGAAAAGAAAACATTTAAGAGAGACCACCTCCTAAATCATATGACATCTACACTGTATAATGCACAAGCACCCATTATCATAAAGATCATATATAGTCAGAGTGAATATTTCCTTCTCTCTACATATTAAATGTCATGTGTAGGAAATTCCAATTTAGGGGTGAGTATATACAACTAATTGGGACACACCAAATGGTGATGGGGGATTAGCGAGAGATACAATAGGAAAAAAAATATATTAGATGCATGATAAAAACAAGAAGGACACGTCTATTTAAACAAAGAGTGATAGTAATCCTATCAAAACATAAGCGTCTAAAACCTATGAATAGAAAAACTACCTATCATTTATTATGAACATATAGAAGGAGGGTAACCTCATCAAACCACAAGAATCTATACCTAGAAAGGATATTTCATACATTGTACATCTTCATCAATCTATGAAATAGGGTATTCCAATCTGCATAGTTGATATATAATGAAATGAATATATATATTCTCAATCAAGATAATCCCAAATGAGAGAGTAACATTATTTCTATTTTATATATCTGTCAATGAAGAAGAATAGACATCGGTTTTAAAAGTTCTAAAATAATGATCAACATCACACTTGTCTTCCCATAATCGATTTTCTATGTTAAGCCATTCCTCATTAATCATATGCACAGCTGAAGGGCCATAAACTCTAGGTAACGAACCTATACCCTTCTCAAATGGGATGTTCCCAATCAAAAATCCATCAAGGAACTCCACACCCATCCCTGATGAAGGGTATCATTCTATATTATATGTAGTATAACCACACAAATGCTGAGGGGTTGGAGGGGTTCCCCTATAGTGTCATGAGGAGAAAGAAACATGCTGATGGGGGGTTTCACACAATATGGTATATGTCCCATTACCATATTGATGGTGGTTTAACTATAAAGGAAAAAAGATACACACCCTATTTGATAGGTGTTCCACTATGGTCATTGAGGGCGCACAAACTATCAAATAACGGGTTCCTCTCAAATGTATAAGACTCATTTCATCATAAAAGTGGGGGTTCCAAAGTAGTCATTGATAACCCCCCTACATACACTATAGTGTGTTCCACTCATACAGTTGTTGGATAGGAAATACAATAATTCTACTACAAATTCCAACACTATGTATTGATCACTCCATTTCCCTTCTATACTAGATGGTTAAAGTAGATTGTATTTGGGGGTTACCATATAATACTACCATAATTGGGCATAACCTCTATGTGTTCTAAGATATGAAAAGTCAACATCATATAAAAAAATTCAAATCATAATGATCCCTCACATAACACAGGACAAAACACTCTATATAGTTTACTCATGGTCCAAAATCCCTGTTCAAATGATGGTGATATAGTCTCTTGATGATTCCTCAAAAGATTTCATGGATAAATTTTTTTTTGAGGGGACCAACACTTCATGTTGTCACGTTCCACTACCAGACTATGTATCCAACTAGAACAAAACATTCATTCCATGTATTAGTACATGATGAATAGTTAAAATACACTACGCCTCTTATGTGACATGGCCATGTTTGTGTACTTAGGAACATTACCATGTACCTGACTGTTTACTCTTACTAGGATTCATTCATATGTGATTGATAAAATTTATTTCCTTGAAGGTACGGGTCACATGACATTTAGGATGGATACATGCCTTTTAATAATTAAAATTTCTAAAAAACCTAGCTATTTCTGCCAAGATACTACATGTAGTGTGTTAATTCCACTAAATATAGTGTAGTCAGACTTTCACCAGCCTCATAGATTTTTTCTCACATAAAATTTGGTCATGCCACTATGGATCTCAAATTGAATCTATCAGAGAATAATTTATCAATCTATGATTTATTCTATTTATTTCTATTTCGCTAGAAATTGGATCTAGTTTGAGTTCGTGTGAAACCATACACCACTACATCCCTTGAGAACATTTGCTATATATTAATCAAGAAATATCATCCAAATGATCATCCTCGCCTCACAAAAAAAAATAAGTTATTATTTTTGTTTTCCTATTAATGACTATTTCTTCGATTTGGTGTGTTTTTTTGTCTGATCGGGATCTTTACCGCCAGACAATATCGAATAGGGACCTTGAGATCCATCTAAAGTAAAATGTGCAGATATATTGGGGAGAAAGACACAAAAAATTCACTAAAAATTATTTACCTAGAGTTCATGACTATGGATAATGAATATGAATCAATGGTTAAAAAACTAAATTAATGAAATTTAACTAGTGTGTAGGAGAATTCTCAAGCCCTAATTAGAGAATATATTTATAATGGATTGATCAAATCATATAATTTATTAATAGGGAAAACATCACAAAATTGATGTGTCATACAATGATTGTGGATCTCTCGTTGATGAAGAATTATTTTTATGATGAATTGGATAAGAAGTTGTGTCTTTTACAACCTGATCTGATCAGACAATGGAATGGGGAACATGAGAATCATTATTGATTCTAATATTCTATGTCTAACCCTAATTTTTTTTTCATTTTTGTTATATATATAAACATTTATTCTTGGTCAGAATGTATTGATTAATCTTTTTAATAATCATTTAATTCAGTAAACATACTTCTAATGAGAGAGGTGATAAAACACATCGTGTAGACTAATTAAATGTTTCTCTTAGTGTAAACATCGAGTTCTATACTCAACAATGGTCTTAGATATATGATAAGATATTCAATTTAAGTGTAGTATATTTTTTATTAATATACATGTTTTTAATATAAATTAAAATTGATATTTTTATCAATTTATTTATGGACATATCTGGCCTCAATATCGCATGTCTTATCTGTGTGTAGTTATGGAAAAAATATATAAAAATATTTAGTAATCTTACAAGTAAAAAACCAAGTCACTTTATAATTCCATAATTAAATAATTTCATGCCATTAAATATAAAATTAATTAATAAACAATGAGAAACTAATCTTATACATGTACCCCCACACTTTTATGAACTCTCATGAACATTCATACTCTTCCAGAACACACAAAACAGGGTTATGGTTTATCCACACATGGTTCTATATTGGATTTCATCGATCTCTGCTATGTTCTCTGCAATGGTGGATCTGTCATCAATGTCTCTTTCCCCATAATCAATGAATTTAAAGGGCTCTTGCATGTATCTCCTCAGTATCGACACATGGAAGACGTTGTGAACCTGATCCAGATGTGGGGGTATGGTGACGCTTTATACAACATTTCAAACACTCTAGATTATATCAAATGGCCTGATTGTCCTTTTGGATATCATGCCACCATAACCAAACCTTCAAAACCCTCATCATGGGGAGACTATATGTATAAGGACCAAACCTTAATCATTTCATTATATTTATTTATGTTATTAATTCAACTTGATGAATTTTTTCGGTTTAGTGGATTAGAGAATTAGTTTATGACATATACATAACATCATGAATATTACATGTAGACACTTCTACTCAGTATTAATGTTTTATTAAAATAAAAACTCTAAAAATAAAACTAACATTTTTAGTTCCATGTTCTAAAATACATGACTTTTTCTTTATCCCATCCGTGACACAATTCCACATTATTTCCTATGAAAAAAAAATTAAATAACATGATAGGATCATAAAAAACTCAATAAGGGATACCAAAAGAATGAAAACGACTAGTTTATCAAAACAAAATGTAATCAGTGAATTTTTTATCCTAAGTAATAAATCTCACATTTATGAAGTAATAAATACACTTCACTGAATAAATGCACATTGAATTTCCTTTCATTAAAAAATTTTACCACAAAACCCATCGAAATAACACATAACATAAAAAAAGTAAACATATGACATAATCATTCTGAAATGGAAAAACCATATGGCCAAATTCCATAAATCATTATTACAAATAGAATAGCCAAACAACCAAATTCATTACGAAATTCATTGGAGTTTATAGGGTAACCAGCTATCCTTGGTTTATCATGGAACCACTAATCATTTGTTTTTTCATATAACCACCTATTAAAGGTCCATGTACTATTATATAATCATATCACTTAAAAGATTTAAAATATCATAATTTCAAACATGAAATTTATTATGTAACAGAAAAAAATAATTTCATGATATTAAAATAGTAAATACAAAATCCAAACCATTTTCAATAACACAATATTTGGAATGGGTATATGGTATTTATTTTCCATTTATAAACATCACTACTTGTTAAGGAAGCCAAATAATAAATAATTCATACGGCGATGGAAATGACGTTTTCATCGCGTACATTAAAAAAGAATTCACTTTTTCATTTAGTAAAATACTACGTAGAAAAAAATTCTCATTTAATGAAATTAAAAGATAAAGGGTTTTATACCCCAAATAAAATAAAAGTCGTGTATTAATCAAAATATGCTTCAATGAATAGTGATTGTGACAAAGTCCCTTACATCGTGTCCGAATTGACTAATTTATTAGTTAATTTCTTAAATAATACATATAATTTAATTTCTTAATTAATAAGAATAATTTTGATGTTTATTACTTATTTTATGTCTATTTTTACATTTCCAGTAAACTTAGTTAATTATTTTCTTTAATAGCAGACATTTTGTCGATGTTTGGAACTTTAGTCAAAAATGAACTTGTTATAAATATAAATTTACCATGCGGCCAAAATTACACAATCTAAAATAAATATTCATGATTTATATAACGTATATATCAAATATATCTAGTATATAGGTATTTAGTGTAGTCTAGAGAATTTTCATATAAGAAATGAATTGCACCGTTCATGGAAATGGTAAGCCGTGCGTAACAATGAACACTACATTCATTTCATTTTAATATTTAATGGAATGAAAAATAAATGATACTTAGGAATATAATAACTAAATTATAATATATATGTTAAATATGGTAGGTAAGTTCTTTAATTACATACTTTATATGTACCATGTATTGCATGAATGAGTCGTATCACATTGAATGGGTGATAGTCCGCACATCATCAAATGAAATTATCGTATTTATACAACATGAAAAGCATAAAGGCTTGTTCTAAATTAGAAATAAAGTAGAATAGAGATAAAATAAATATATTATATTTCATTTATAACCAAATTTACATCATAACGGCCACCATAAGTGGTGGTAGAAGATTATTGAACAATCATCATTTCGTGAGACCATTGTTCGCCGTACACATAAACAATATTTTCTATACCTACTTGACGAAGGTGTGAGTATGTTTAGTTTGAATACATATCATAAAAACAACCAAGTATCTTTAAGATTCATGTTTTGTAATATAATAATTGTATAAAGTGAGTTTAGGGGGTTCGAGAAGGAAAATAAATGAAAGAATCTTGAGAGGAGACATTACCTTAAATAGGGTAACTCCTTTGGATTTATGATAAATGAACTTATTTAATTGAAATATACACAAAATTAGTATATATGAAGAATATAGGAATTTTGGGAGCTTATATTGGATGAGTTTTAATGATCCAAGGGGGCATGAGAGGTGTGAGTAAGGGTAACAAGTTGTTTCCTTTGATAATAGAGAGTGTCACTTTAAGAATGTTTGAATGAATTATTTTATTATTAATTGGTATTTGAATTATAATTACCCAAAATATATATATTTATATTATAATATGTGTATGAGTCTAAATCCACTCATACAATGGATTATAGACATGTTTAGGTCCCAAAATTGAACTTAACCTTTAACGTTAACCCTTAGTTAAAAAAATTAACTTTTACCATGTATTCTTGTATTTTCATAATATATAGTTACTATAGTTACATTAAAATTATAAGAGACAACAAAATTGATCATTAATTAAAATTTTCACATCATATATTTATGTTGTACGAATCATAGTTTTTTAGGACAATTATGTCTTTTAATAAAAATTTATTTGTTTTAAATACTCATTTCTGTCAACTTATAAACTATCCATATTATGTTTTTTTAAAATCCCTATCATCATGATTAATTCTAAAAGATTTAATAAAATAAAATATAATAAGTCATACTCATAAAAAAAATTCGTGGTTGGCATAAAAATTTTCAAAATAAATTTTTTGTAATATTTGTAATCTCATTTATTTAAATTTATCATTAATAAGACAATCACTACATCACCATTGTGTCAAAAATAAATTTATTTATTTGATTTATTATAAAAAAAACATTGATGTTGGAAATAATTTTATCATTATAATTACTATTTATAGTCTAATATATCACTTATATAACACAATGTAAAAGTTTTTTTAGTAAAAGATATATTTTTTATGTTTTATTTTCCATAATATTAAATTAAAAGTTAATAAATGTAATTTTCTCAAAAAAGTACATCCATGGGGTCTTAAAATCAATCCTAGGATTTCAATTGTCAGACATATCTCATCCAATAGTGTTAGGACATGTTTTAGTGTAATTTAATATTATCTTTTAGTATTATTTACAAGATTTATCCTTTAACCATAGTAAATAAAATATTTACTGAAGTTATTATAAATAATGTATAAAATTAGTAGTTACATACTTAAAATCTTTTGACCTCCTAGTTCCAAATATGGAAACCATTTTTCCTAATTCAAAATACATATGTTTCCAATAAAAAATTTAAAATAAATTCTCGTTGTCATAACCAGAAAGCATGTTTTATGGAATAATAACTATCGAAAGATTGACATGTTTTTATGTATAAATAAAAAGCGAAATTACATAGAATGTCCCACATTGGGTTAAATGTTAATACTAATATTCAATTATACTTAAAAAAAATTAAATATACAATATAACTGTATGAATAATTCAGATGAAAAGATTGTTTTGACATAAAATGTAGTATTTTTCTGTATTTATTAAAACTTGTACATTGTCAGAAAAATACAATAAATTTACGAAAACTAAATTTTTTTATGTTACTTTTATAAAGGTGATGTTTATTTTTATCCAATATAACATATAATTTTGTCAAAAAATATATTTAGAAAGTGGTCTACATCAAAATGGCGGTAAAACTACATTTTTATAAAAATACTTCTTTTATATGAAAAAATGAATTTATTCTTATATCATATATAGAAAACGTAAAATAAGAATTTAGAACATTACATTGAACATATATATCATATATTTTTCATTAAATAAAAATCCATAATGTGTGATATGAAAACAAAAATAGTTTTTTTAAATATGTTTTCATAAAAACGCATCCATTATATTTAATTGGTTTTTATTTCTATTTATAAATAATATTATAATCAATGATTCATCATTTAATTTTTTGTAATCCATATTTCATAATTCAGTTGATTCTATTCATTACCTTTTTTCCAAAATCTAGGTGTTAAATACCATAATAACATTATTTTTGTATTATTTTTCTATATAACTCAATATTGTGTGTAATTAACGATTTCCAGAGAAGCCTATTGTTGGGTGTCGAGTACACTATCTGAAAAAGTGACCCCTTTAACAAAAAATTAATATCTTATATATATGTATTAATTGAAACCCAAAATTATTATTCTATAAATAGTTGGTTTATTACATCCTTACCCACTTTTGGAAATTGTATCCTCGCAATTTAAAGATTTGGCATGGAAACATCATTGAATGTCCCAAATCAGAAAAATATTCAACAAAACTATCAATTTAAAAGAAGGAAAGGGAAGTAATAAAGGTCACATAAGATAAACCATATTATTATTCCATGGAGGAAAACATGGATATAAAAGAAAAACTATCCATTTTATTCTGATGTAGAGTGATAGAAAACATGATTATGAGAATATTAACCACCAAAAAAGCACAAACGTGTTATGGGTTAAACCATCATTGATTTTGTTGTAGGAAAAGTAAAAGGGAATTTTTTTTATTATATCCTTTTAATAATGTTAAGGAATTTATTTATGAGCCCGATTATGAACATAAGGAATCATAATTAATTTTCATATTTTCATTAATACATTAATATATTTCACCACAAATTCATCTTTTCCCCAAATGATTAGTATTAAAGATGTGTTGGTCACATCACTAGTTCTAAAATAATCTTCTTGGGAATCACATAATCCAAAAAATATGAACTATATGTTTCTCCTATCTTTAGACATTAACAAAAACCAAAAATGGTAATTATTAGATTAGATAATCCCCAAAAGTATAATCCTTTATAAACATAGATACTACTGTTAATCTCAAAAATTAAACAAAAATTACCCAAATTCATCAAAAACCATCAAATAAAGAATTTTCTTTAAAATTATTCAAAATTATCCAAAATATGATCGATTCGCAATACTCAAAATAATTAGATCATGTAATATTCAATGATCAATCATTACATTTATCTCCAAATAACATTTACTACTCTTAAATGCACACGATAAAAAGTAATTAACCTAATCATGTATTATCTATGATTGGTTAATAATAGCCATAAATATCTCGAATTGATATATGTCCTAAAAAAACATAGATTCTTTCATTATAAAATTCCACCATTAGACAACAATTGAAACACCAATGAAATCTATTTTCCATAGGAATATAGTGTTCCCAAAAGTGCAAATGTATTCCAAAAAAACATTTATCACTTAATCAAGAAATCATTTTCTGTTAATATTGATATCCATTTAATAAAACATAAGATCACAAATAAAATTATTCATGATCTATAAATTCATTTAAATAAAAAGAATAAGTCATACTAATTAGGGACTTTATGTTTTCCAATGGTAGGCGAATAAATCCTAGTCACACATTTGTTCTGGGTTCGATTCCCCTAGCCTTTGTGGACATGATGGGATTTCACCAATACTACATGTTGTCCTTTTCATAAAACCATATCATTCATATAACAGTCTAAAAAATACAAAAACTCTTAAAAAACCCAACCTATTTTATCCTCAATGGTTATCTAATACGTTTAGTTTTTTATTCCAAAATGTAATAAACACTTATCTTGTGAAAAATATTATCATATGATCCCCTAATGTTTTATATTAAGTCCAAACAAGAAAAGATAATTCATTATTGAGTACCATATTCACATATCAAACATCATGGTTACACATACTAGAAAAAATATTCCAAAGTAACCCCATCATCAATATAGCCTTAATACTTTTAATAATTTCATCATCTTAAAATCTACGAAAACTCTTGAATCCCTTATATGTCAGCTTTTTACTCATTTTACATTCTTCAGGATCCAGTAAACATTATTTACCAACATATAACATAATAATTATTTCCATAAAACAAAATCATGAATAATAAGCTAAGATTAAGTAAGATTAAAAAATCAGCTGTGAAATAATAGATACATTTCATTCGTCATTGTCAGTATCCTCATTCTCAATTGTATAATAATTACGTATTGCTAAACCTATATTTGTATGGATATGATGATTCCATTCCTAGAACATATTTGAAGGACAAAATTTTATATTATTACCATGCACACAACATTTAAATCATTTAATTTATGCCACAAAAAGAACTTCTTTCACTTTCCTAATTTCAACTGGAAACATCCTTTTTTACATTGAAGGTTATTGCTTTAGGAACATCGTTATAACATCAAAATCATCTTCCCATCCCTTTGATGCATTTTCCTAAGTGTTTATTTCCACATCCATGACACATAGGAGTTTTAATATACTCACTTTCATAATCATTACCTGAACATCCATTGGGATTCATTTCTATCATATATGATTCCTTATAATAATTACCAAGGTTCCTGGAGTAAATAATGACTCCAGATAGTTGGTTACAAATAACCACAATATTGCCTATTGCATGTCCTATTTATTATAGTTGTTCATTTAGTTAACCACAACTGTTTACATATCATATATTTTTAATTTGTGACTTTCTTGATCCAACCATTTACTAAAATCAAATAAGGTACGTTTTAGTATATTAGTAAAATTGTCATATAATATTTTATGATTATGGTAAACACTAAGATATTATTATTAATGTTATCCTAAATTCATTACATATATTTAAAAAACTATAAAACATTCTAATTTGGTATCCATTGTGGTTAATTCACATATGCTTAACACCCTACCTCTAAATGAATCTAGACAGACCACTGATACCAACTATAAGGACCAAGCTGTAAAATTAACATAGGTATGAATTATGATAATAATTCAGATTTAGATGCTTTTAAGGATTAGTGTTTTAGAGAATTACATCATAACTTATACCTAACAACTTGATTAGTACATGTATACTCTTGTACTCAGTATCCTTTTTTTTCATAAAATAAAAACGTCTAAAAGAAAAGAAACATGTTTTGTTCCATGTTTTAAACTGCATGAATTTTCCTTGATCCTATACGTGATCCTATTAAAATTTAAGTCCTATGAAAAACATTTCAAAAACACGGTATGATCATAAAACGCACATTATGGAATACCCAATGATGGAAAATTGTTAGTTTATCAAAATATCATATAAACCATGAATAAATTACAATAAGTAATACTTTACACATTTATAGAGTTTTAAATACTCTTCACAAAATAAAATCACATTGCTTAAACTTTATTATCCTAATGATTACCATAAAAACCGTATAAAGCGCATATAACATATAAAATTTAAACAAGGGATATAATCATATGGAAATAGAATAACCATACGGTCTACTTCCACAAATAATTCTTACACAAGAATTATCCATACGATCGAATTCTATACCCTATCCATTGGAGGTTATAACATAACCACCCATCTTTGGTTTATCACGGAACCACCCATCATTTCGATTATCACATAACAACCCATCAAATAACCTAGTAAAATTATATAAAAATCACACATAATATAGTGAAAATATCGATATTTTAACAATAACATTTCATTTGAAATCAAAAGAAATAATTTCAAGATATTTAAATAGTAAGTCCAATTTCAAAACCATTTTGAATAAAACAGTATATAAAAAGGGTATATGATATTTATTTTCTATTAAAAAAATCACATCGTGTTAAGGAAGACAAATATCTTATAATGCTCATGATGGAAAAATGGCCATTTTCACTAAATACGGTAGAAAAAATCCCTTGGTCATTTAGTAAAATACTACATAGAAAAAGATTCCATTTTAATGAAATTAAATGTAATATGGGTTTATACAATATATAAAACCATGTCGTGTATATATCAAAATATTCCTCAAGGAAAGGAGATTGAGACAATGTCCCTTACCTCATGTCAGACACGAATCTTTATTTTTTTAATATCCTTAATAACAATATTCAGATAATTTATACTTCCTTTAAAACACATTTATAAGTTCTTTTCCTTTTATACCACTTAGTACCTGGCTAAAACAATAATTTAATCCTTTGATTTCATATCAGACATTTTGTCGATGTTCGGAACATGAGTATAAAATGAACTTATTATATTTAGAAATTGTCCATGTGGTAAAAATTCCATTATATCCAGAATGATATTAATGTTTTTGATATCATATATATCATATATATCTAGTATATATTTATTTATAATAGTCTATATCATTTGGATATAATAAATTAAATTCCCCATTCATTGAGATGGTAAGTCAAACGTACACCTTAATGCAAGTTTCTATTCATTATAATGTTTAAAATAATGATAAGTAATTGATAAATAGGTATATTATTAATCTAGTATAATATATATGTTATATATTTTACATATGTTCATTATTTCTAACCATTATATGTATCTTGTATAGAATGAATGAGTCATATCACTTTGAGGGGTGGTAGTCCGCACTTCCTCAAATGAAATTATCATATTTAAGACACATTAACAGAATAAAGGTATGTTATAAATTATAATTAAAGGTAATAATAGATAAAATAAATATCATAAATTTCATATATAATTACATTTAAATCATAATGGCCACCATAAGAGGTGGTTGGTGAAGATTGAACAATCATCATTTCGTGAGGCAATAGTTCGCCATTCACAGAAATGATATGTTTTATACCATTAGACAAAGGTGAGTGTAAGTGTAGTTTGAATCCATATCATAAAAACACACTAATATATTTTATATATTGGGGTTGTTATAACATTATTTAATAATGGGACATTATGGGGTTGGAGAAGTAAAATAAATCATTGAATCTTGAGAGAAGACAATACATCAAATCGGGTAACTCCTTTTGATTTAAGTTAAAGTACTTATTTAATTTCCTTATACAAAAATTAAGGAGTCTATGAAGAATATAATGATTTTTTTTCTTATTTGGATGAGTATGGACTTGTCAATGGGGCTTGATAGGTGTGAGTAAGTGTTTGGGGTTCTGTCCATTTATAAGAGGGAGGAGGGGCACTTTTAGAATGTTTGAGATTATTATTTTATTATTAAATTATTCTCAAACTATAATTACACCATTTTTATATATATAAAAGAAAATATTAGGATGGGTAGAAATAATCCATGAAAAATGGTTCTAGGAATGTTTAGGTGATAAATTTTACATTAACTTTTATCTTTAACCCTAGTTAGAAAAATTTACTCTCACCATGTCTTCTTGTATTTTCAAAATATATGGTTACTATAGTTCCTATAAAATTCCAAGAGACACAAAAATGGATCATGAATGACATTTGTAACATAATATATGTTAGTTGGCAGAATGTTAAATTTTTATATCTATTATATAATTTAATAAAATATTATTTTTTTAAAAACTAATTTATGTTAATTTTTATAATATTCATATCATGACTTTTTTAAAAACAATAACATCTTGATTATTTAGAAAAAACAACATTAATGAAATTATAAAAATCTATAATCATCCATTGATTTTTTATGGCATAAAAAGTATCAAAATAAATTTATTCTAATATTTATAATCTCATTTATTTAAATAATTCATTAATAAGGTAATTACTACATCACCATTATCTGAAAAATAAATTTATTTATCAATTTAATAAAAATTATAAATAATACACCATGATGTATAAAATATTTTTATATTTCTATGGACTATTTATAGTCAAATATATATCTTATATTACACATATAAAAGTTTTTTTAATAAAAGATATA